>BLKR01000609.1:110000-454052 GCA_011170035.1 Teleogryllus occipitalis | reverse complement strand
ACTGGTGCTAACCACACGTACCCCTCAACTCACGGCCGCAAGGCCGGGACGCCGCTGGTAAGCCTACCCTTATCTCGTAAAGCGCTGTTATGCGAACACACAAATTGGTACTTGAGGACAAAGAAAAGTACGAAATTGGTTCTTGATGATGAACATAAGGACATTCAACTTTGTATAGTGTATTTCTTGTATAATTAGTTTCATCGGAATGTCAAGTCGAGATGTGATGTCTCTTGAGTAGTTGAAGGTTTTCACTATTATACAGAAAATTGATGACCAGGACGTTTGGATGTTGGTTCAGGGGTGCTTGATATTTGATGCTGCGTTGTATAATTGAATAAAGAGGGAATTTTTAGACATTGTTGTATGGTGGTTTTAGATACGTACCAAGGTGCATTGACTATTTGACGGAGACATTTTGATTCGAATCTGCGGAGAATCTCTGTATTTAATTTACTTGCACAACCCCATGGCTGGATTCCATAGCTCCAAACTAGTCGGATTGCTGCTTTGTAGAGGAGTACTTGGGTTTGAAGGGATAAATTTGAATGACGATTGATTAACCATGCAATTTGATGAAATTTTAATTTTACTTCTTTCTTTTACTTTCTTGCTACCGCTTACGCAGTAAAGAGAAAGTTATATAATGCTGCGGGAAAAACGACGTATTTTCGGCAGAAAAAGAAAACTATTATTGGCGGACCCTAGTAACAAAAAAATGGATAAATACAGTTGGCAAATTTAGATAAAAATCCTCTATGAGGTGGTGTAGTCAGAATCCATGTTTTGTGAGTCCTTGATACCGAAAAAGCTATTGACGGCAAAAGTCTGTGAACAACGCTATCGGCTAAACTGTTCAGCCGATTTTCTCCAAAATTTATATTCCCAAACCGATCTGGCTGATATCGCGACCCCTTGAAGTCGAAACCGATATTTTAATTTTGGGGAGTACTTTAAATGAAGCCCATGGAACAAATTTTCCAAATTTTTATAAAAATTGCTCCAATGTTTTGATTAAATTTTGTTGTTGGATATTGTGAAGAACCTAGAAGAACTGTAAAGGAAGAGTGCAGGTCTCATGTTCGTTGAAAATCCTGATTTTTCGAAAATTGCAGAGTTCAACATTTTTTCGGACTCTTCCTACAACTAAAATATTAAAGATGGCGATTTTTCCCCTCGTGAAATCTGTTCCTTAAATATAGATTTTGAAATGAGGTTATTCACAATTTTTCGAAAATTTGAGTACTTATCGCATAATTTTGCGTGAAATATAGGCAATTTTTAATTTTGTTTAAATATTTTTTCAAAAACGGCTCCAACTTTTTTGATTAAACTTTGTTGTTGGATAGTGTGAAGGACACTTAAGAGAATGCTGTATGTCTTATATTTATTAAAATATTATGATTTTTGAAGAAATTGCAAAAGTTCAAAATTTTTTGTGTCTTCCTTCAACTACAATTGTGAAGATACAGTTTTTTTCTTCATGAAATGTAATTTTCAAAAACATCTTCAAATAAAGTCACTTTAAAAGTTTCGAAAATATGAGTACTTTTTGTGTAAATTGTCATCAAACATGGTCACCCGCTTCGAATTCGTGCTTCGTGTACATAATTTGAGAGGTATTTGGAGACAATTGCTATTCTTATGAAAGAAAGTAGATTGAAGGAAGGTAATAAATTTTACTTAAAACTAACCAACACACTTCGTCAAGAAATTTTTTGTTAATACCCTTGCGGACCTTTCTGATTCTTTATGTCCTCGGGCCTTTTGAATACTTTATGGCCCGCTCTACAACACGTACAACATTTTTAACACTTCGATTTATTAAATGATATGCAATCAAATACAATAAATTAATGGCATAATTCTCAAATAAGTAAAATAACTCATTATAAACGTTGTTTTGTTTAATTGAGATGAAAATTGCAATTTTGGAATGTTTCCGTGAATATACAATTGCTACCAGTGACTCATATTTCACTGTTACGTATCCCTTTTTTTTGGAGACGTAGTATGTGCTTCTTGAGTAGCAGTACTACTCATAGTTACAAGATGTATAAGGAACATAGACTAATATCCTCGAAATGTTATTTTTTTGGTATTTCGACATATTCTAAATAACTTTTGGTAATAGAAGCCTATAACCTAAAAGTACTGCTTCATCAACCCAATTTACACTGTTATTCACACGGCTATACTCTCAAATATACAATAAACATTTTCATATATTTTTCGAGATTTTACTGGAAACCGCTGTCCGTAGTTTTGTTAGCTTTTCCGAGGATTTCCGTAGGAACTTCACAATATTCTTTCATTTTGTACGAACGAATCCGTCCAATTACGAGTATGCAATTGTAATTAGATACACAGTTTTATTTGACGTCAAATTGAATATGTATAATACAATGCATCTTTTCACTTTAGACGCAAGAAAAATTATAAAATGTTTCGAATTATCGTTTAATTCACCAACGAACTAGTAAACCATAAGGTTTTACGGGCGATACTAGATGTTTTTTCCCCTCAGGCGACTTCCAAGCCCTCGGGGTTGGAAGTCGCCCTCGTGACAAAAACATAACGCCCTTAATACATAACTATTATGTCACGACAAAAGAAAATGACCCATTTTTATATGCCATTTTTGTCATCCTGTCATTTTTAATGCATTTTTTTACTAATTTCATCGATTTTTATATCATTTTTATGGTATTTGCTTCAAATAATATTTAAGAGATACAACAAATGTTCTCCACACAATTCCCGAGTAGCCTATTCGATTTCTTTGTTCAGAAATTGTAAAGACCGCCTTTGTATGTAATCTATATCTTTAATATTATAGTCGTAGGAAGACTCCGAAAAAGTATTAAACTTCTGCAATTTTCGAAAAATAAAGGTTTTCAATGAAAATGAGACCTGCACTAATGTCTTAAACGTTCTTCACAGCATCCAACCACAAAATTTAATCAAAAAACGTTGGAGCCATTTTTTTCTTTTTTTGAAAATGTGGGAAATGTTTCAGGGGTTTCATGAAAAGTATCCCCCAAAATAAAAATTTCAGTTTCATTTTCAAGGGGCCGCTATATCTGCCAGATCGACCGGGGAATATTAATTTTGGAGAATCCGCTGAACAGTTTTGCCGCTAATGTTGTTCACAGACGTTTCGCCGTCATTCGATATTTCGGTGTCAATGACCCATAAAACATTGATTCTGGCTATACCACGAGGATTGTTTTCTAAATTTAGCAACTGGATTTATACACTTTTTCGTTATCAGAGCCCTGTAATAAGAGTTTTCCTGTCGAAAATTCGCTGTTTTTTCGCGCAGCATTACGAAACTTTCTCTCTACTACGTAGCCAGAAAGTAAAAAGTGCTTATATGCAAATTAACCGCCATAAGCTATTTTTGTTGCATGGGCAAATTAATTCTGTTACTGATAGGGGGCGAACTTTTGATATAGAGGACTCCCTGGATCTCGGTGGGCCTATGATGATCGGTATACACGAAGTCGCTCTTCACTACATCCCCCAGCAGCGGTAGCTCGACTGCAAGAGGCCCCGATAAGGTTTTAGCTCCAAAGAGAATAGGAAACTAACTATGAAATCTCTGTGTCACATCGTATCATTACTTTTCACATTTGCGAATAGATCATTATTTATTTCTTCACCTACCTTTGCTGAACAAACTCTTGGTTTCCGGCAGTTTGGGTGCTGGATTGGCCAATTGGTGCGTAACGGCTGGATCATAAAGATCCAATATAGGGTAGTGGCTATGAATGCATTGCCCATCATGTATTTCCGAGTTAATTTTCCACATACTAGTTAACTTCAGATTAATTTTTGAGAAAAACGTTTAAGTTCCATTAAATCTAATAACTTGTGACTTTTGCCACCATTTCCGATTCAGGTTTTATGATTTAACCCCCCCCCCCCCAGCAATTTAAAGGATCTGGGTGTTTTTTATTGGAATTTTTCCTATTAGCCCTACAGTTCCTTAAATATTGTTTTTCAATTTGATAACATGACCATTAATACAAGTTATTAAAATCATAGGCATCAGGAACCTGAGAATTTAAGACTTCAAGAAGCTTAATTAAATTTACTGAATTTGTAGCAAACAAAATGTTAAGTATCACAGTTTTTTTAAATACGTACACAATATTTTCACATGGTCTTTTGAAAGTTGGGTTAACTTTCATTATGCTGAAGAGAAAATAAAGAATTATTTTTCTTCTTTCTTTTCTTCCGGGAGTTTTTTCCAGCTTCAGGGGATGCCGATTTGGACTATCCATTCCAGGTACCCATTAAGACCCTCATGGAGAAACACATTAACCTATACACACTTGCAGGCACCTTGGTCTGTAGTTAGCAGACTCACAAGGACTTCTGTGACAACTCATAAAAAACAAGGGACAAATAACCATGCCCATGTTGGGACTTAAACCTGCAGCCCTTCAGACAAGTTGACAACATTCTAGCCAACTGGACCATCGAGGTCGGCAAAAATAAAGAATTTTTCTCAACGTCAAATTTTTAATTACTTACTTAATTATTTTTCACTATTTCATCAACTTCCCCTCAATATGGTCCCTCCATAATATTTCATTCAATACCAAAAGCAAATGTCTTGGGAGATCTATCTTGTCTATCATATGTGAAAATGTTCAAATAAAATTATCAATCTTTCCAACACACCCTCAACTTTCAAAAGGAACAGACATCAATCATATTGATACATTTGGGAGAAATTTAGTTTCATCAGTGTAAAGGTCAACATTCAATCACCTCCACTGCATCACTCCTTTTTCCAACTATTTTTTTGAGAACTTTCTGACCATTTGGCACAAAAGTATGCAGCAGTTTGGTGAATAGTTTCTTTGAAAACTCTATTACAAAATACTTTATTCTCATACATCTCTGTATTACCTACAAAAAATATTTTTTTTCTTTCATAGTCTACAACAAAAATTAGCCCTAAGTCCTTGATTTGGAATTCAAATGATATTAACATGGTGCTTTGAGAACCTAAATTGGAATTGAAATGAATGTTCATCAGAAGTTCTACATTGCATTGTGGTTTTCTGATTATTTCTGGAATTTAATCTTTTAAAAAGAAACCCAAATTAAAGGGTTTACATTAAGAGATGAGTGCAAACACACAATAGACCTCACTAATCTTGCCACAGCATTTTTCTCTCTCCAATTTCAAGACAGACACAAAATGGTGCATATAAAAATTTCATTACAAAGGGGAGTTAGGGATATTATCGGTGTGATAATTTACCACATGGTGAGATCATTTGTGTGAATACTTATTTTAGAAACTCAGGAATTTTATATTTAATGCCTTCAAAACAATACATTGCACATTAATTTATGTAACTGACCCCTACAAAAAACGACGCCATTACATTTACACTTCGAACGGACGTATACAAAGCATTTCTGTAGTTATATATGGAATGTTGTAAATGAAAAGCAGTATTTTTGTCTCACTTTTCTAGAGACCCACATAAAATAGTTCAGAAGTCATTACAAACATCATAACAGTGATACATTGTCATTAAATGCATGTAGTTTTTTTTGCATCTCTGCAGTCTAAACGTTTCAATCCACGGATTGTGGTGAGAACATTACATGTTATCTGATGGCACTTGTTTATGTCTTTGGCAGATTATGCACTTCTGCCATCAATAGTAGAGAAGATGATACACTGGAGTTACTAAAAACCCATTAAAAATGCTTAACAATTATCATAAACATTTTGCAGTAATACACTGTACACAAGACTGAAACTCAACCAAAAAACAAAAGTGTCACAAAATTAGATCAATTCCCCTAGAAGACATATGGTTTAAGCATACAGAGAACATTTTTAAGGAGAAACTTGGCACTCTGCCAATTTACTCTAAAACAGAACTTCACAGATATGAATGGGAACCTGGACCAAAAAACAAAAGAAAGCAATTTTTGCTCTTCTTAAAATACATATAAAATTAAAATATAAATCATGGACTCCTATATTTTAATCACAAATGACTGATGATTTTCTAAGGGTAAGTTTTCAAACAATTTCTGAAAACAGTATTTATGTCCAATAAACTGAGTTAAGCAAAATGTACACAAAAATTCTATTGAACCCCAATAAACTAAAAATCTTTTGTGATTGTAGGATAGGATTCTGTTGAAGGTTTTGGTGTAATACTCCTTCACAACGAGAATTTGCTATTTCAAAAAACTCATGTTTTTCTTCCACTTTTGAGTAGATAAACTATGTACAGTAATCATTTCATGAGAACAATGAAGGATGTTAACATCTGCAGTTCGATGCTGTTGGCACATTAATTTTCTTCCAGAAAAGTTCTCCAATCACATATTCCTACCAACCTGATTTGCAGTGGTAGTTCAAGAACAAATACATCACACTGAAAAACCAAAAACAAAACAACAACATATTTTGGTGTGTTGAGCACTCGATATTTTATTATGATGCCCTTCAAATAAAATTAAAAAAATTAATGAACACAAATAAATAATATATGTGAAAAAAATATAAATTAAATGCTTTATCAAGGTGTCCAGTACTAAGAAAAATTATACAAAAGATTTGCACACTTTCTATTTTCAAGCATTAGCAACATTTAAAAAATTGCTGTGGCAATTTCCATTTAAAATCAACACACAAACTGATTTCTTAGACAGTAAAAAAGAAAGTTTTTGAATCTCATGACTACTACTACCAGAAAATAATGTACCATATTTTTTTTGTTTTCTTTTGTTGAAGTAATTAGCTAACACCTATGACAAATAATCACAAAGACTTGACAATTTGCTGTCCCATCAGCACTCATCAAGTAGTTATCAATACATACAAGAAATGCTATCCCATCAATACTTAATTTCTATACATTTATCAGCATATTGCACTACTACTACAATAACTTTTTGCAATTAAAGAAATCTTTACAGTTCAAATAAATAACTTTACAAGGTAGATAATCCATTCGTAAAATTTTCATGTTGCTGAACAACCAACCATTCATTCCCAGCAATTTACATCTGGATATTATACATAAAGCTTCATTCTCATGATCAAACTGCCACAATAGAGGCATAGAACCTGAAGGGTCTTTTCACATGAAGTCTTGTTGTGGACGGACAGTTGATTATGTGAGTAGAAGGATTAATGAATGAATGCATGAACTTTGTAAGCAAGTTTTCAAAAAAGGTAAAATGAAATAAGTTCCTAAATCTGCCATATATGTATGAACTCATATTTGTTAAATTTAAATTTACTTTCCTTTTTGCTTTCATAACATTTGCACAATTCTCATTTTTCCTACAGACTAGACACCTTGTTCTTATTTGCTTAATCAGTACTATGTACTAGGAAACCTTGTGTGATAAATAAAAACAGATCACAGTATATGGCCCAGTTAGCCATTCTTCTGTGAGAAGCTGCGCTGAAATAACATTTGTCCACCCATTAAATGAAAAAAAACAAAAAAAAAAAACCCTCACACATAATTACATCATTTGAAAATGTCTATATTACAATGAAACACCAATCCTCATCACACATAGAAGAGCTGAAAAATGCTTTTTTTCCATTTTGTGCAGAGATCTTGAAGTTATAAGAATTAACAAATAATGTATACAATGTCAAAGTAAAGTGCAGAGACTTATTAGAAACACAACAATCGAGACACAATGGGTCAGAATTGATACATATAGGAACATCACAATGCTTGGATGTTCTTTTTTTTTTTTTTTTTAAAACAAAAAGAAGAGAGAGAGAGCCAACTAGCCATCTGCAAACAGGAATTAAATCCATATGAAGCAGAGACATAAATTTTGCAGGAGTTTAAGCATCTCCAGGGAATTATTTAAGAATGGAGGAAGGCACTACAATCCTTTTTGTCTCAACAAAATCCAATAACAATAACAACAACAAATAAAACAAACAAAACTTATCCTTCTACACAGTTACTGTATGTTTAAATACTTCCGTCAGCTACACTTTGTTTTTATGACGTGAAAAATCATTTATATCACAGTAGTTGGGGCACTCTTGAAGATAAAAACACAATGTTTCAATGTTGAAATTGCTTGACATCACAGCTAATAAACGACACAGAATTGCTACTTTAAAGAGGTAAAAAGAGAGAGAGAAGCTGATTTACAAAGATCCCTCTTTTCATTCAACTTAGCGCATTCATCTAATGCATGAAAAACACCCTGCTATAACCTGTAGAGAGGCACAAGTCCTCCGGTATCATGAAAATATTGAAATGATTCATGCCTATACTCACATGGTGGTAAAATCTATGATTTCCTGAATATTGGGTCACCAAAAATACATATTAGTGTGGTTCAAGATTTTCATGATAGCTCCATTAGCGCAATAACTTGGTCTAGATTCAATTACACAATGCAAAGAGGAGGGAGTCTCTCAATATTCAGAATTAAGAAAAAAAAGGTGATGGGGAATCTAACATTAAAAATTAATTCCTTGATCAATCAACTATATACAACCTACAAAAAAAAAAAAAAAAAAAAAAAAAAAGCAACAACACTGATTTCATTCTTTTCTATCATAACTGCAAATAATATTTAAAATCAAGGCGGCACATACTTATTACATAGTGCAATAAATCCCCTGGGGAATAAAATAAATATTTCCGTTTTAGGTCAACAATTTTGAATATGAATCTATGATCACTAATTTTTCCTTTTTAAATAAATTATAATAATTTTTTTTTGGTTCACTACATCATTTCACTTTTGAAGATGAAATCTATGCACATGAAGTGAGATAATGTGCTGCAGAGCAAGAGGAATTAATTGTGGGGCTGCCAGATTTATTATGGTAAAAGCAAAAGGACAATTCCAAATACTAATGTAAATAATTTACTTAAGCCTTTCTGAAACATTTTATTGGATAAATTTAATAAAATTCAATAAACATTTAACAAAACAACTTTACAATGGATACTAAATATTTTAATACACATTTGATACTTCACGTTTTAATAAAAAAGAGTGGCACTTAATATTTTTTGGATCTAGCTAATTTCTACAGTTTGGGGTTATACAAATTGCAGAACAGACATGCTTTTTATTTGGCAGCAAACTTTCTTTGTAAGAACTAATCATAATAGCAGGGACAAGAAGAATGAAGAATACTTGATTTCACCAAACCACAGATTGATATACATCAATATTAGTTAAAAATCAAAGTAATGAAACAAACATTAAATGGATACGAAGTAGATATCAATGGAATTGTCAGAATGTTAAAAAAAAATTGCTATTTGGCATCCTGGCTAATTTGAAACTCGTTCTCAAGTTCATAAAGAATGATCAAAAGAATCTGGCAATGAGAACGTCCTGCAGCCAGTCTCTCTCTGCATTCTAACTCTTTCCAATGTAACTTCTGCTACTGTCATTCATCAAAACATCCATAGTTATCGCATTTCATCATGTAATACAAAGTGCATGTATTCAACATACCTGATGGTTGTTATAAAATTTTGTTTACCATACATCCAACTTGGGTTTTTTATTTACCTTTATCACAAACATTTGGAATTAATAAGAATAATTATTTCTTAGGAGGTGATTAAAAAAGAATCTGAATGATACAATTCATGCACCCTGTTTAATTGACAAATTTACAATTCCATTCATCAAGTTTAGTGATCATTCCATTGATACTAGTATTTTAAAATGTTTGTCTTCCTGCCACTTGTTACAGATCTGTTCCTATAAATCATTACCTCATGAGTTCCTGCTTGCTTATAGGGTAGAAATTTGCAAATCAATGGTCTGGGCTTACCCTTGGACACATGAGCGTCACCAGCATCAAATTATTAGGGGGAGACAATTCAATAGATAAGGAACAGACTACCAGGAAATTCCCTCTAATATACCCCATTAACCAAAAAATGGTGGTGGGTTCCTCCTCCCCCCTTCCCACTTGGCTCTTGTTAGTGACGCCCATGCTTGGACTTCCTAAAGGGTAATAAAAAGCAGTAGAGATATGCAACAATCAACCATAAAGGTAAGTTTTTTTTTTTGGATTAAAATCTTGGCTTTTCAGCAAAGAAGTTTCAGGTAAATTTTATTGGTTTTATAGTTTACATATTGGGAATGATAAGGATTGTGCACAAAACAACAGATTTATGATTACGCTTAAAATGCAATAATACAGTCACATCAAATAACGTAATTATCTTTTCTCAATGATAAACAAGGTGTATTTTAACTGTACAACAAATTTTGAAATATTTAATTTAACACAGCAATTTTTGGGAAGAAGAAAATATTAGAGGTAACACTAACAAACCCAATGCTTGTGGTTAACATTTAATGATGTAGTGAACACCTAAACATTTTAAGCATGTGCTGCCAACAGTGATTTTATTGGCTCTCGAGTCCAAGGAAACAAAAATTTTGAAATGCCAAACAATGCAAGTAATGCACATAGTTTATCCAGAGTCATAGAAATCACAAATTTCGAAAAGCAAAATATTAAAACCAATGTAGATATAATTTATCACAGAAACGAAATATTAAAGCATTTATATACCTTTACAATGATTCAAAACATTGATTACATTTACAATGGCCTCGGCATTGCCATAAACTTAGAAAAGGTTATCGGTCATTCAAAAATGGGAAACAAAGAGCCCCTCGTGGCTCCAAATCTGCAAGAGAGGCCTAGTTGCAATGTTTCCATTCGGTCGTTCGGTGGCTTGGGCTGTGCCTGAGAGCGCTCGAGGGGAGAGGAAGGAGAGGGCCAGGGCCAGGGCGAGGGTGTGTGTGAGTGTGTGCGCTCAGCCCTCGGTGTTGACCGCCTCGCGCGCGTGGTGGATCTTGACGTGCTTGTTGTGGTTGGACTTGGTGCTGGAGGTCTTGCCGCAGATGTGGCAGGCGAAGGGGCGCGCGCCGCTGTGGATGCGCATGTGCTCCTTGAGGTAGTAGCGCCGGTGGAACGCCTTGTGGCACACGTCGCACGAGAACGCCTTCTCGCCCTCGTGCTCGCGCGCGTGCCGGATGCAGTTGTACTTGCGGATGAACTGGCTGCCGCAGTAGTTGCACGTGTAGGGCCGCACGTTGCGGTGCGAGTGCATGTGCGCCGTGTACTCGCTGTGGCGGATGAACGCGCTCTTGCACAGCGAGCACTTGAAGGGCTTGAGCGAGCGCGCCGCGTGCGTCCAGCGGTGCAGCTGCAGGTTCCACTTGGTGCTGAAGCTCTTGCCGCAGATGTGGCAGCTGAAGGGCCGCTGCCCGCTGTGCAGGCGCATGTGCACCGCCAGCGACGACTTGAGGAACACGCACCCGCACACCGGGCACTCCACGTTCTCGGCCTCGCGGCCCGTGCACGGGAAGTAGCGCTGGTCGTGCGCCTTGCGGATGTGCCGCGTGAGGCTGGACGCGTGCACGAAGCGCTCGCTGCAGTAGCTGCACGTCTTGGGTTTCTCGTCGTGGATCTCCTTGTGCCACTGCAGCTTCTTCTGCGAGTGGAACACCTCTCCGCAGTGGCAGATGAAATCCTTCACTTTCTTCTTCAGCTTCAGGTGGTGACGGTTTTTATGCTGAATCAGGTTGCTGTAGCGGCGAAAAGTCTCGCTGCAGAGATTGCACTTAATCGGAGTATTGCCCGTGTGGGTGTTAGTGTGTTCCGCCAGTTTCTGTTTGGTAACGAACGATTTGTCGCAAATAGAACACTTAAACGGCTTTATTCCTAGATGGCGCCTAATATGTAAATTCAAATTCTGATGCCTATAAAAGTATTTCCCGCACCGCGAACATTCCAAGGGGTGAATTTTGAGATGGGCCAAATAGGTAGGTTCCGACGGGAACTTCTCTCCGCACGTGCGGCACGTAAACTGGCTTTGCCCGTGAACGGTTCTCACATGACGGTGTAGGCTTTTCGCACTGGAAAACACGTTTTCACATCTCGAACAAATAAATTTAAATTCGTTCTCGTCCGCGCCCGGTTGCTCCTCCAAGTCCTTGACGTCCTTGAGGCACTCCTCGTCGAAGGCGCCGGGCTTGAGCTCGTCGAGGTCGTCGTCCTCGTCGACGGAAGCGGTGGCGGCGGCGGCGGCCGCCTGCGCCAACGCCTCCGCCTCCGCCTTGACGGCCGCCTTGCAGTCGTCGCCCTGCTCCTCCTTGACGCGGCCCAGGAGGTCGGCGTCCGCGGGCGAGTCGCGCGGGCCGGGGCTCTGCGCGGCGTCGGCGTCGCTCTGCCACGGCTCCGCCTTCGCCTCGGCCCCGGGCCCGCCCACGCGCGGCCCCGCGTGCTTCTCGCTCTGGTGCACCCGCCGCTCCTTGGGGCACGTGAACGTCTCGTCGCACGTCCAGCACTTGTACACGCAGCGCAGCTTCTCCCGCCGCTTCTTCTTGGGCTTGGCGTCTTCGGGTGTCGTCTGCGGCGGCGCGGCCGGGGGCGGGGGCGGGCTCGCCGGGGCGGGGCTGGTCGCGGGCGGGCTGGCGAGCGGCGGGCTGGCGAGCGGCGGGCTGGCGAGGGCCGGGCTGGCGAGGGCCGGGCTGGCGAGGGCCGGGCTGGCGAGGGCCGGGCTCGCTAGAGGCGGGCTGGCTAGGGGAGGGCTCGCCAGAGGCATGGCCAGCGGCAGCGGAGGGCACGCCGTCGACACCTTCAGCAGCTTCGTCGACACCGGGCTGACGCCCAGGTCGCCGTCGTTCTCCGCATCCGACCCGTCCGAAGCCTCCCACTTCTCCCGCGCCAGCAGATCGTACGATGTGGTCACGTCGTCCTTCTCCTGCAACACACGGGTTTGCCCCACATCAGAACAGCAATCACACAAGAGTATTGCAATTTGTTTCAAGGATTTGCTTAAAAAAATAAATAAAAGGAACTATTTGGTGTCGTTTAGGTATTTTGTAACAACGTTAATGATTTAATCGTTTCATAAAAACGTAGTGTATGCCACCATATCCTCATACGATTAAGTCGCTCATTTTACTCAATATAAAACAAATAAATTAGTTTATACACGCGAATGAAAGAAAATATATTTTCAGAAGCACCGTGCATCAAATTGCTTGAGCTTATCTCAACCTCACTGGAGAAACTAATGGTACACCGAAGAATGAACTTTACGTAGGAAATAGAAAAAGAACTAAATATAAACTGCTGGAAGCATATACATTTGTAACCTAATTTTCCAACAAAAAGAACAGGCAACGTTGTATTATTGTGGGCATTATAAACATACGTACATTACTCTTGATGAAAAAATCACTTAGTGAACTGCCTTAACGCAGATAATTCGTCATTATTTTCCAGCGAATGAGGAACAGTATCAAAGTTTTATGCGGTGTGTGTATGTGTGTGTGTGTGTGTGTGTGTGTGTGTGGGGGGGGCTTTTCGTTACAATTCATCTCCTAAATAATTGTGATATAATTTCAGAATTCGAAAGCCGAACCATTGTGAGTCACCATCTAGCCAAGAAGATCAAATACCCAATAACGGGAACGCTTCTGATCTTTACAGAATCGCCAAAAGCTTTGAAAACATCGCATGTAAGAAGCAACGATGCTCTATAAAGTTGGATACTCTCATCGATGGAAGAAAACGAGCACTTTGCGTTTTGAAAGAACTTAAGAATGTGTCAAAAGAGGGTACAATGGAGGAGTAATTTGATTTAACGTCAACAGTTAAAAACTGTGAGTGAAGTATGGGAGAGGTACCATCTGTGCACTGACTGAGCAGTCTGACTGAGTCTCTTAATATTTGATATTTAATTTCCGGATGGCTGCAGAAATCCAAGAACATTTGATTGGAAGCAAGATTAAATGAACGAGTATGAAGAGAGTATACGAATGGACCTAGAAGCATGGGAACTTGTAAGAAAACATTTTATCAAGTAGGGAATTAGAAACTAGGGATCTTAATGACAAAATTCCCGAGTACATTTTATTTGACTTTTTTTCTTTAATCTGTAGTGAGAAATCCACTCCTGAAGTTTTGCTCAGGACAACACAGCGAATATAAAGAATGGAGCGTATTTACGAGTATAATGGTATTACTGTGAAGAGTTACTGTATTTGCGAGAGGTTTTACAAAATAACCATTCCTAGCAACAATTACATTTTCGTACAATAATGAGAGTGAATGACAGTAGCAGTTGAGGGTACGGATGGGGGGCTACGTAATGGCATTCGTGCTGCGAAAAGAGTCGATGGTACCCTTTGGTTGGGGGAGGAAAACAGAGGCACACTCGCTCAATTCCTCCAGTTGACTAAGGCGCCTTGCGGGTCTTCTACCTAGTAGCGCTTTGAGGATCCAACCAGCCTCCGGACTGACTACACAACCACACAATATTGATTTATGTACAATTTTGAATTAGCGAACGAAATATATTCAGTATGTCTTGACATAAATTATATTATTTTCCCTTCGGAAATGAGAATTTCAAGGTAGTCGAACGAAACAAGATTCAAAGACGGGAGGCTCTTAGCACGCGTTTAATTGAGGTATGTCACAAAACCGTCGGTTCTCACTGCATCAGAGATGAAAATAATGCTGACGACAAAATATGAACAAGTAATATGATCTAGAAATCATATAAGGCTTACCACGAACTTAAGCAATGAACAGCTTGATTCAAACAGAAAATCATATTCCTATTTGGTATTG
Source organism: Teleogryllus occipitalis (assembly GCA_011170035.1). Lineage (NCBI taxonomy): Eukaryota > Metazoa > Arthropoda > Insecta > Orthoptera > Gryllidae > Teleogryllus > Teleogryllus occipitalis. The sequence goes on along the minus strand of BLKR01000609.1, from coordinate 439,384 downwards.
GCTGCAATATCATCGTATTGGTCTTATATTACATATAAAGGCCGACTTATTCCAACAGGCACAACTTATTAAAGGATGTTTCGACATTTTTTCCAGGCGTTTAAATACGATTTTGACCCTTACAATCAACAAAAAAGAAGAAAAAGAGAACAAAAACTTTTTTCTTCGTTTCCCTCACCAAAGAATATCTCGTGTTCTAACACAGCGTTTTAAAGAGCTAAATACCAATTGTAGCTCTGCAAATTCTCTACAGTTTTCCAAGATTTCAAGCTTTTATCTTACAATTTGCACCCGACAACTCAATGTAAATAAAACAGTAATTTAATGGTATCTAATTTCTTAAAAATTAGGTTTTGTTTGATTAGTTTTCGTAGTCTTTCTATTTTATTTATTAGAAAAGATAAATACTGGAAAACAAAATTGCAAGAACAATTGTAATTTGAATATTGAACGAATTAAGATTTTAACTAAAAATAATGAGTTTATTTTTCAACATTTTCTTAGAAATCAAGTTTTTCTTCCAATTTTTTTCCTCGAGCAGAACACAGTACGTTTATAAATGTGTTGCCAACCGGATTTTCTTAGAAAATTGTATTTTCGAAAATTAAAAAGAATTACAAATTTTAGATGTCTTTCTACAATGTTGCCTTTTTACTCTCCCGCCACAGAATAGAGAGAAAGTTGTGTAATGCTGCGCGAAAAAAACCAATTTTCGGCAGAAAACTCTTTATTATAGGACCCTAGTAACGAAAAAGTGGATACATCCTGATGCTAAATTTAGAAAAAACAATCTTTTTACAGTAGTGTAGCCAGAATCCATGTTTTATGGATCCTTCATACCGAAAATCGAATGACGGCAAAACTTCTGTCCGTTCGAGAACAACACAAGCGGGTAAATTTTTAGACGATGTTCTCCAAAATTGATATTCCCCAATCGATCTGGCTAATGTCGCGGCCCCTTGAATTTGAAACCGATATTATAATTTTGAGGGGTACTTTACATGAAACCCCTGAAACGTTTTCCAATTTTTCAAAAAATTGGCTCCATCCTTTTTGGTAAAATTTTTTGTTGGATAGTGTGGCGGATGAATGGTGCAGGTCTCATGTTCATTGAAAACCCTGTTTTTTCGAAAATTGCAAAAGTTCATGTTAAAATCTCTGAATTTTCAGAAATTGAAAATGCAAATATTCAACTTCGTTTTTAAAGCGTCGGAAAGATTACTTTACCTAAGAAGCTGGCGGTGAAGGGGTAACGTAAATGGAGTGGCAAATCGAAGAACCCGAGTTCGATTCCCACCATGGGAGGAACATTGTTGCTGGTTGGAAACACTTTTGTGGGTATATTACGTAACCGTTGCAAATAATGTGAGAAAGTACGTGCTGTTGTAGCACCACTAGATTCAGTGATAATTTTCACAAAGAAAATTAAGGATTTTAACGAAGAAATCAAGTTAGTGTTATCTTTAAAATAATTCCTTGACCATATTATTTAGCTGTTCGCACGCACACCAGTTACCGAATCAGTTATTAAACTAAAATGTACGACAAAATACGTGGTACAAAAACTGAGGGCTCAAATTTACTCGGGTAATAAAGTGGTCATGACTAGAATTTTTTTGAACCTCTCATAAACAAATTAAAAAAACAACTGTTTGATAAATACACATAATTCCATGAATTGTGAAATAACAGTTTTACTGGCAATACCGTCTATACACCATAGGTACCGTTTACATGACCGCAGGTAATAACGTGGCGAGGGAACACAAGATTATATGCGATATATTTAAAAGTAAAAGTACTTAATATTTATATCTTTAAAGTTTTTATCGTAAGACGCCAGGTCAACAAATTAAATGTAATATACGAACCCAATTTTCAGGTTCTAATTTTCTTACTTTTGCCATCCTCCCATGCTTCGATCTATAACGACAATTGGAATTACTTATTATTCTCCTGTAAAAGGCGCTAATTGCCTTGAAGTTAAAGAAATTTGCGCTAGAAAAGATGAAGTCTCCGGGTCGTCTTTTAAGAACTTTCGTCTTTCTGCCCTGTTTACTTATCACCCAATGAGTGAATTTACATAATCACTTCCGTTCGACATCTGTATTCCATATTATTATCCATATTAAGGGCACTTCAAAACAATGTTTCTTCCATTAGTAATTTTTAACTAACCAGAGTAACCAGCGATTTGCCTCTTCGCAATTCAAGGTTTTTCCCGGTTTTTCAGGTTCTTTTTCGCACATTACAACACATTTTTACCTTCTACATCTAATGCAGTAGAGAGAAAGTTATATAATGCTGTGGGAAAAGCGGCGAAATTTCGACAGAAAAACTTATCGCCGGGCCCTATAAACGAAAAGTGGATAAATCCAGTTGCTAAATTTAGAAAAGAAACCCTCCAACACGTGGGGTAGCCAGAATTCATGTTTTGTGGACCCTTGATACCGAAAACTCGCTTGACGGCAGAACGTCCGTCCATCTGTTTGCCTGACAGTGAACAAGCTAGCGGCTAAACCGTTCAGCCAATTTTCTTGAAAATTGATATTCCTTAATCGATCTGGCGATGTCGCGACTCCTTAAATTTGAAATTGTGAAGATACAACTTTTTTTCTTAATGAAATATGTTCCACCAAAAACAGATCTTCAAATACGGTCATGTTAAAATTTTCGAAAATATGAGTATTTTTTGTGTAATTGGACATCAAACATAGTCGCGCGATTCGAACTTCCTGCGCGTCGTGAACACAATTTGAGACTTTTGGAAGCTATTGCTATTCTTATAAAAGAAGGAAGATTGATAGCAGGTAAAAATATTAACTTCGAACTAACAAATTACTTCTTTACTTCAAGAAATTTTGATCGCTGATCACGGTATGTTTCATTTGTAAAAGTTTGCAATCTATATATTTAAAAAAATAAGGTATTCTGCCATGGCTTCGTTTAGAGCTTCTACTGAACCGATTGTTGTATTTTTTCCTTTAAATGAAAGAATGTGATCCCTAGATGTGTTATCAGATATTGTTTGTGTTGATTTACCAACATTTACGGTGTAAATTAATTAATTAAATCAATCTTAAATAGTACGCTAATCAATAGTCAATTGTTTTCTTCCAAAGGGTGGCTGTTTGAAAACAGATTATATGAAACGATAGATTCGAGTACACGATACTTCATGGTGGCGCTGCTCGATGTTTTGTTTTGATTGTTGAGATTTGTTTACAATTCGTCTGGGTTTTGTTTCAGTGTAATAATTGTATTGTGGCTTTGACAGTTTGCATGTATTTGCTTTTGTGGTGCATTTTGTAGAGAACATTCGGACAGTGGGTTTTGCTCGGTTATACTGAAGTAGTGAAGTTGTTCACAGGTTATGTCGAATTCCGAATCGTTGCCCACGCACCCCAAAAGACGTAAAATTACATGGAAAGAGAAAGTCAGCGTAGGTGTCATGATAGTGAGGTCATTTCGTTTTTTGTTGGGTCGTTGTCTATGAAATGTCAGTTTTGTTCTGCTTTGTACTTCCCATGCGAGAGAAATTCTGCAAACGAGTTTACTCTGTGTTGCTTAAATGGGAAAATAAGTTACGAGCATTGATTTGTAGGAGGTGATGACACATCAAAAAACTTTAGAAATAAAATCCGTCAGTATAATAGTGCTCTTTCTTTTGTGTCATTTGGTGTATTATTGCAATATGTGGGTCATATTGCATTGCCACCTGGTCATGGGCCATAAGTGTTCTAAATTTTGGGAACTCCACATCACAGAATATCTTCGCTGTACCCTGACGATGCAAACAATGCAACATATTGTGAATATTAGTCTGGGCACATTATTTTACATTTATCTCAGATCTCACCGTCAAATTTTGACGGGTTCTCACTAGTGTTATTAATTAAAACAATAAATAGTTAATAAATTTAAAAAAATTGAGTACCATAAATTGGTACCAACATTTTAACTTTAATTTCATACTATTATCTGTGCTGCCTTCGGGAGCAAGGCAGCGACGGAAATGGTGTTTACTCCAATTTCCTGGCGCCCAACCCCGTCAAGATCTCCACATGTTCATTTTCTTCGTGCTGTCAATTCGGACACTGTCACTATTAATCTCCGTTTAGGCTGTAAGCAAAGTTAGCTTCGACTGCGCTATTCTACAAAAGAAGTTGGTCGTGGTCGTTCCGATCGGAAAAATAGCAAAGTGGTACCGCGGACGTCATCAACGAAGAGGCGCGACACTTATCGAAACACAAACTTATTGTAGTAAATATATGCATATACACACAAACACATATTGTGACATACCAATATGTGGATCCTTTTTATTAAATGTTATTTGCCGTAAATGGGTGGAAATGCTACGGTAATTAAATAGGAATATGGCGCCTTAGCAACGGCGCCCAAGTCGTTGTCAAGATAAATAAATATTCATCTGGCATTGAAAGTGACGGCGTGGCTAGTCAGATTTGAAAACTATTTGGGGACTGGTTGGAGAGAGCAACGATAGTCTACTACTGCGGAAGTATGTCTCATATTTTGAGACAAAAACAGTAGAAAGAGGAAGTCGAGCTCTGGAGGGCTGAGCAGTAATAAAAACATTCACATTCTGTCATAGGTCGTGACGCTGTGCAGGTCGCTCGCGGATAGATAATTTGTGTAATTGGAACTTGTAATTTTTCATGAGATTGAGGAACGTTGGACTCCGAATAATTTACAGTGTGTTAAAAGTATAGCTCACGAACAGTTTGGACATTAATTATTTTTACAACACGCGGAAATTAGAACTTGTGAGAAGTCGTATATGACAGGACCCGGAAATATTCAGGACGAGTAATTAATTTGTGGAACTTTAAAACATTTCCGCTGTGTAATCGTAAAGAACGGGGTATTATTTTGCAAGTTTAATCGAACTAGAACGAATATTTGAAGTAGTGCGGATCAATGGCTCGGCAACGTTCGTATGGAAGAACAGGAAAGAAGAACGCGGTACTTCAACTCAGGAATTCGCATCACCGGGGAGAAGAGAAAAGGGCTAATCGGGAGAATAGCTACCCCCCTATGCCAAGGCTACATTAAGTCACATACATTTTTTTTTAAATTTTCTTAGTAGGAAATGACATTTTTTAATGTCTATTTATTTACTATTCTTGGTGAAAAAATGCGTTGGTTAAAGAATTGTGTGGGTTATAAAATTAAATTTGTAGCGTGAAAATTAGGAATAATCAGTTCACTTAATGAGAGTACGTTGCTACGGAGATTTATACGTACAGGGGGCTTTGGAGCAGGGGGGTAGCTATTCTCCCGATCTACCGAGAAAAGGGTCCTTCGTGGCGACGTCGATGAAGAACGCGCGAAGCATAGTGCAGTATAAAGGTTCGAACAAGGACTTGACCAAAGAACAGTCTTTCTGTTGCAATAAGCAATAAATTCTAAGTTTCTATTTGAAAGGGGAAAAAAAAATTCATTGGCCAATTTGAGCTAATAAGTAGCTAGATAAAATATTTGTTTTCAGATTCCTCGCTACTCTGTATGGATGGCAGATCGGGCAATCGGTTATCAATAGGTAATAGCGATTATTTCAGACACAACCCATCGACCCAGCTAGCGGGACAATATTTAGTTTTCTTTGAAGCAATAACAGCTAAAAATATTATCGTAACCTTTTTCCTGGTTCCCATGTTAACATAAATTCGGAAACGGGTTACGACGAAGCGCCCAATAATTGTGAGCAGTTTGTGGGCATGTTTCAATGAACACACACACGCACGCATACACATATATATACATACACACATACATATATATATATATACACACATGCACATATATATACACATACACATATATACACACACATATATACACACATGCACATATATATATACACACATACACATATATATATACACACATACACATATATATATACACACATACACATATATATATACACGCATACACATATATATACGCACATATACACATATATATATACACGCATACACATATATATACGCACATATACACATATGTATATATTATACTAAACAGAAACTAATCGAAATTCATCTATTGAGTTCCCGGTGAGACGTTTGTTCCAACAAATATCTTCTCATCTATGCACGCGCAATCCACAGGCAACCACACAGGTGCTATGTAATACTAGGTATTGTGCTCGCACTTTTTCTTGATCCTCGAGCTCCCTAGTTCTCGCTTAGTCCGGCATAGCACGGCCCGGTAGAAAATATGAGCTCCACTCGGAACGTCACGGCTCAGTTTCCAGTGCGGCCCACCTTCTTCCTTTCCAATGCGGACTTCCTAGTTTTCGGTCTCTCTTTCTATTGACATGTGCGTACCATGTTCCTTCTTGTTACTCAGTTATTTCTATAACTTAATTATTTCTTCAGAATTTAAAAAATCTTCCGTTGTTTCCCATAGCTATCTAATCCAAGGCGAGTTATTACGCAGTTTTCTGTCGAAGTTGACAGCCCTGCACTGCCGTGATGTAGACAGAACCAGCCTCTCCCCGCACCCTCCGCTGTGGAGTATCAAGAAAAAGTGCGTGATTAGTACTCTACCCATGTTGCGTCTATACAAGCGGCAGTGCTGGAAGTTGTGTTATGCGTGAGTCAAGAGCTTCGCAATCTTCAAGAAAACCTCAGACACTTCTCATACATTATTCGATTTAAGACTCGCCATTATCATGTACTGAGTTGAATTCTGCACTTTACTGAATACGATGCCGTATGTGAATTTAAGCTAAATGTTGGGGAAAATCTGAAAATAACAAAAAATCCCGATTTTCAAATCAAATTTCCGGTTTTTCCAAATTCCCGGTTTTCAAGGATTCCAGGTTCGTTGGCTACCCTGCTAACGTACCCATGTGAGAACCCTCGTATATTAAACCACATCCTCTTCACTATCCTTCCATTACCCCATTACGGGAGAATGTTGTTAACGAAATGTGTTTATTTGTTTAAAAAATGTATAAAGGATACTTCCAATGTACTTACAGAATATCAAATAAAAATACCAATAGATGCAATTGATATTTGAAACCAATTTGCAATACAGATTTATTCTGAATTACAGACAGACGTTCTTGAAACAATTCACAATACTTCCTTAAAAACATTTGAACTTGTTGTTCGCTTATCTTGAGAATCACAAAAAATATGAGACAAGCGTTTTAGTCTTGAGAAAGCTATGTAAAGGTGACCTTGCGAAAACACGGGATCGGGCTAATTTACCCTACACTTTGCAATGTTTCAAATTAAAATGGCAACACAATGAAATATCGAGGAGCCTCGAATCAGAAAAAAAGTAAGAATGTTCAAGATCTCATGCTGTGGGTTACGATGTGATGAACGCATCTTTGAGGTCTTCAACCTCAAATTCCCAGGTTTTAAGGTCCTAGAACGTTTAGATATATAACTAAATAGATTTTAACACGGCTGCTCCAGGGCTACGGGTTGCATTTAGCGTGGATATTTAGATGCATTTTTTCAACAAATCCTTCAAATTTTAAAAGTTAAAAGTGCAATTCGTCAAGTTTCCATGAAATTCTCTTTCTTTAGAGACCTCATTTATAAAGATTAGTTGCATGTGGGAGCCACAAAATTCATCTACTCTACTGAAATAATTTAGGATAGGATGTTAAAAGGAGAAAACATGTTTACAAAGATTTTATCTGGATTACGATAGTTATGAGTTTCATTTAACTACTGGTACAACCGCATGTAACTTCTCGCGTTATTTGTAACTGTTTCCCAATATAATATTACGTGATCCTGCAAACGTGTTTCCAACCATCAAAATTTGTTTCTTCCCGCAGGGAATTGAACTCAGGATCTTCAAGAGTTCGAACACGCCATTCACGTTATCCCTACACTATCAGCCTCATAGCAAAACCCAACCTTCCCAGCGCTTAAAAAAAGTTAGCAATATAGTTTTACTGAAATCTTGAATGCCTTATCGATTGCATTCACTTGAATTTTATCAGTCGCAATTTTATACACGTATTTGGATATGCAATGGAAATCATTTTTCATTAGGTGAAATATGAATTACGAAAGTATTTTCTTTCAAATTTGACAAATCATCCCGCTAAAGATGACACTGATGTAGATAATAGTTGTTACACTCTGATAACTGGATTATTAGAACATTTCTTCACATGCGTTATTAGAACATTTGTTCTAATTTTGCTTAATTCCGAAACTGACCATTGTTGAAAAGAGATTATTAGAATATTTGTGTAGTATAAATCCTTATTACAACACTCGTATCTGTTCAGTTATGTGTGATTTTCAATTAAGTAGATAAGTTATTTAGTGAACGCTGGCATTTTCTGCTATTTTATTTCAGTTGTTTTACTTTGCATCTGAGACACGTAAAATAAATAATGAAGCCGAGAAGTTTACATTACAAATGTTAGTGAAATTCGATGCTCATTAATAAAAGAAACTACTTAATTAAAAAAACTTTTTAGTTCCCAATTACCAACATACACAGTCCAGTCACATTAATGTGACCACCCGTCAAAGTCCTGAATAACCTCCTTTTGTAGCGCTGACTTCTATGAGAAGTGTAGAAAAAGAGTCAATTAGGTTCAGGATGGTACCGACAGCGAAGTGGATCCATGCCGACTTCGGTGCAGTGGCCAGCTGCGCTAGGTTCCTTGGTTGCAGATCCCTTGGCGCGAACAGCCCGCAGATTCTCAATTGGGTTTAATCGGGGAGTTTGGTGGCCACGGGAGCACTGTAAACTCATCCTGGTGCTTTTCGAATCACGCAGGCATTCAGCACTGCGAGCTGAAAGATACATTGTATTGTCCAGCTGACAGATGTCTTGTTGAGGTTGCTGAGGAAAACGATCTGCATTCAGGGGTGGACATTGTCCCCAAGGATAGCTGCATACTTCTGTTGATCCACTGTGCCCTCCAGAATAACGAGATCAACCAGGGGATGCCCCCCTCCCCCCAAAAAATAAAAGTTCCCCACACCATCCGGCCTGTACCGTCGAGCGATTGTTGCACGGTGGTTTCGTTCAGACGTTTCATGCCATATATAACGACCATCTCTCGATGGAGTAGAAAACTTGATTCAACTGAAAAGGTCCCCTGTCGCCATTCAATGGACGTCTAGTTGCGGTATTGGGCATGCACGTTCCAGCCGTCGTTGCCGATGAATAGCAGTCAGCTTGTGTGCAAGAGCCAGGCGCCTGCTGCGGGGGCCCAAACGCAGAAACGGTCGATGAAGGGTTGATGAAGGAGACCCTATTGGTAGCCCCTCTGGGCAGTTAGCTGCATGTCTATCCGCCCGTACACATCTCCGCAGCCGTCGTTCTCCCCTGTCATTCATGGCCCGTAGTGCGCCACAGTTGTCTCGGCGCCTGTTTTGGATATTGTCATTTTGCCATGCACAGTATTCTTTAACCCAAGCGCTAAGCGAACACTTCACAAACTTAATGTTTTCGCCCTTGGAAACGCTTCCGCCTTGGCTCCAAAGCCAATGATCATGGTCTTTTAGACGCCTAATAAAAAAATCGCTCTGTCTCTGAACTGCGACTGCTGCACTGTTTTCCGCTTCCACCCGACATGCCTTATACTCGTATACATTCCACTATTAGTGCTGCCACCTGCCTCTTTGAGGAGTTATTGCACGTTTACGTCGAACACAGGCGATGGCAGTGGCGAATCCTGAACATTATTTTAAGTATACCGAACTTATGGAAGCTACCTCTACTGTTGTCTTTTATTTTGAGTTTTTCTGAAATCCTAATACTATGAAATTCCGTCCTTAATAATTGTTCTATAAGACAATTGTATAAACCACTAACTTCTGGATCATGAACACACTCCATTTTCACAAAAACTTGAGAGAAGCGTAAGTTAGGAACGAGCAAAGGAGGACTGTTCACCGCAATATTTTGCGGTACCTACTGACCGCTCAGACGCGCATCCTCCCCACTCCCCGCCCTTGAAACATGAGGAGTCCTAGGTTATCGCAGCTGGCATGCGGTGCTTTCGCCTACCCTAGCGAATTCTTTGGACACCATTATGAAGTTTGAAACTTATCACTCCGCACTTCATAGCGCTTACAGATGCGGAAGACTGAGTGGCTCTCGGAAGCAAAACAGAGTTATTTTTTCGCATGTCTTTCTTTTAAAATCTCAATAACTTTTTAAAGAATTATCAAACTTATGAAATATTTATTATACACTTCGAATGAATAGGTATACCGGCGGTATATGCGGTACCGGCGGTATATCGGAGACTGGGCGGTAGTCACATTAATGTGACTGGACTATGTATTTTTTAATGATTTTAATTAGGGATGGGTTCTCGATACTTTCGATACCTCGATACTCGGGTGGTATCGATAGCGATCGATACTTTCGGAAAATGACTCGATACTTTCAATTATTTATGCCATTCCTCATCTCTTCTGATTTTTCGGAAGAATTGTTATCTTTACATTCCTCTTTCTCATAGTTTTCTTCTGTTAGCAACAAGGAAGTGTCCGTCTGTTCAGATTCACTTACAGTCGTTGAAATTACTCAACGCTGCAACGTCCGAGCGCCGTGCCCCACTCTTTATCCCACTCGCGCCTGTCACCATCTCTTGAGATAAGCTGGCAATTCGCGACCAATTCAGCTTTGGGAAACTCTTCCTTGTGAGTTCCCAGCAATCTAGTCACGACAGGCATGATAAGCAATGCTCGATGACAGCGTTTCTTCTCGGGATACTCTCCTCCTCAGCCCACTGCGGAGGCATCTGACGGAGCTCTTGAGTTCAGTTCTGCATTTTAAAATGACCGAAAGACGACTAGATTAGTGCATTCCATAAACAAAAAGAGTGAAGTGTGGAATTATTTTGAAGAGGACTCAAAAGATGACAATCGTGCTAATTGTAGAATATGTAAAAAACATTTTCGCCTGGTGAAAATTCACACAATACTAGTAATTTAAAAAAATGTTACATCAATACAACAGGTAGTATTCAGCTCCATCGAACACAAGTGAGCCAAGCCAACTAATGTTGCACCGGACGTTTGAATCGTCGCAGATCGTGATGGTAGATGATGATGATCGTGAAGTGGTAGAAGTTAATGACCCATGGCCAGTCCTGTCAAGATCATCAAGTTCCAACACAAATCAACCAACACTCATTGATTTTTTGGCCACAAAGAAATTTAAATCAGGAGACAACCGTTCAAAAGCAATAACAAGAAAATTTGCTTACATGATACGCAAAGATAATCGATCATTATTATTGAGGACAATAGATTCAAGGAATTAATTAAACATCTTGAACCTAGATACACCATGCCCACAAGAAAATAATAACCCTTTAATCACGATTTCGATTCTCCGATATTTCCGTAGTTAAAAAAATTAAATCACTGTATATGATTCCGAATAACTTATTTTCATTATATACATTAGAAATTTCAAATTAGACAAGCATTTATTGTTCAAAATTTTAATTCACTGAATTTATTTTTTCGCCATCCTCAACTACTGAACCCCTAAAAATGCATTGACATGTGGTCTCTTTATACGAATATTCTGAAGAGTGATTACGAAGTATCATGCTGTGAATACGAAACCACAGCACAAGAAGATGAATTAAATGTGCGGACTTTCTTCCTCCTGATACAAATCTACTATCTTACTGGTAAAACAAAGTGACTCTCCTCAATTTAAGAAAAAGTGCTGTTCGATACCAGTACATTTCATCAGCTACAGTGGTTTCGGAGAGACTTTCCGGTACATCTGGATTGATATGTGACAAAAAAGAAATAGAATGAACCCAGAAAGGGTTAGAATGTTAGTTTTCCTTAATAAGTATCTTTCAAAACTTTAAAAAATGTATGTTCATCTCAATAGTTTTTAAATATTAAAATAGTAAATGTATGCATGTGTGAAGAACAAAATATATCCTTCCAATTCTGATTGAACCACTTTTACTGCTGAGCCTTTAAAGTAGTATGGTATCGAGTATCGAAGCTCTCAGACAGGTAACGGTATCGAGTATCGAGAAATTCCAGTATCGACCCATCAGTAATTTTAATTTTCCTTTTGGGACTACCAGACCCATCCCAACTCTAAAAATCCTACGACGTACGAGTAATACCTATGACTATTGTATAAGTACAATTACAAGTCTACTTCTACCACGAACGACTACTTAATCAAAGAGTTCGTCGAACAAATGTTATTTGCATAGTTTTGGCGGGAAAGAAATAGACGAAAATACACATACAGAATGTTTTGAGAAAGATTAAGATTACAGTTCTTCCTCAACTCTATCGCATTCAAATGAAAAAAAAACTCTTTTACATTAATCCAATTTATAGAATTACTAAATATCGCTCGCGTTTTGTTTGAATTTTCTCTGATAATCAAAACTATCTTACATACGGTGTAAGTATACTACGCGAAATAATACAAAGTTCTTTTGTTTTCTTCCGCTTGTTGTTCCAATTGTTAACTACTGCAAGTAACATATTGTTCAGATGAATTTGGAATTCCTTTGGTAAACGAATCTAACCAACAATCATTAATCTCTTGTGATAAAATATGAAATTCAAAAGTAACATATTTTCACATTTAAGTCCGCAAAAAAATGTAACATGTAACACAATGAAATGATAGACACAAGAGAGGGCGTTGTTGTAGCAAAAGACAGCACAACATTCAGAATTTAGTTAACTTCTGACCTCTGATGAGAACAGCTCAGACGTTTGATTCTACTGATGAAACACTCAAAACTTTATTCGACATTCTTGCACACGCAACGGCTCACCGATAGCCCAGAAGTGTGATAAACGGGCCCTATAAAAGAAGATGAATGTGTTACAATAACATCAACATTAGTATAAACATTAGTTACACAATTATTTAGGCCCCAATCATGTGAAATCAAAGGATTTTCACACTTAAAATTGAGGGAAAACACAACACGTATCACTCTTGAGTCAATGAAAATTGCACGTTCAAATACATTATTAACAACGATCACTTATCATGCACCCGAATGTTTATGTATGTAATAGTCTTTGGTTAACGGAACGAACAAGTTAATCGTCGACGCAACGTTAAATATCTTCAAGCACGGAGACATAGCAAAGCTAGAATCAGCATAGAGCATACGCAATCTCCCTCCTTTACGAGTGTTTAATATGACATGAAATCATTAATGTGAGTACAGCTTCATCACACTGGCTACAACTGAAACTGAAGGAAATGTAGGACGTTGATATTAATGAATATCGCATATTTTTACATCCATATAAAACCAATGAAAGTTCATGCTTTTCCATTAGGATGTTCTCTTCTGCGCCCCCTCCCAAGCACTACTATGAGAGCTGAACCCAAAGAGTTTTTTCCAACATTTCACGTAGTCCAGTAAAAACGGTAGAAAATAAGGCAAAGCTTTCGTGGAGTTTTGAAATTTTGTTCCTAAGATTACATCTTTTATGACCTGAACAAGAGTATCAGGTTTGCCAACAATATATGGTGCACTGAAACACTTTTTTAAGCGAAACATATGTAAAAATTCCATTTTTATGAAAAGAATAAAAAGCCATACATTTTTCGATAATAATTGCCCCTTATGAAATGAAGATAAAATAACGTATACCTGGTTAACGCGGCATGAGGATAGTATCTCCAAGTTGGAATATGAAACGACTTTTTGCGTCTTTCTCAATCCTGCCGCAAGATGTCGCATAGTCGCGACCCTATCAAGCAGTGGTGCAGATCAAGCGACTCTAGCGGCACGACCGAGAAAGACGCGAAAAGCCGTGACATACTCCATCTTAGAGATACTACTCTCATATGCCTCGTTAAAAAAAGCAGGTATACATTTAATGTACCTTAGCTGCTTTCCTCCAAATACCGTTTTAGCCTCGACAGCACTGAGAAATTTGGTGAAATACGCAAAAAAAGATAGAACGGGAATTATTCAATTTTACATCAGCACAACATAAAAACTATCCATTTTTCGAAAGGGTTAACGTTTTCGTAAATGTTGACTGCATGTTACTAACAAAATGGCACACCATTTAAACTCGCTCACTAACTCCTGTACGTCAGTGGGTGCTCGTTTGTGCATCCCCTAGATAATCGAAAATATTCGTATTTTATATATATATATATATATATATATATATATATATATATATATATATATATATAATCATATGAATCACGGTGGAAATACATAGGTGGGTTCCTCCGGTGTACCAATTTTAGCTGGTTCTGCGCATCACCAGTTTGCGTCACAAACCACGTAACCACAGCACGGGCACTTCGTTTGAAAAGCCAGACCAGACGCTGGCCGCATGGAGAGCGAGAAGTGTGGAGAAACATTTTGAAAGTGGTACAAAATGACAATTTTCAACCGTAACCAACCAAAAATAACGCGATGAAGGCTAGCAGATGGCAAAGATAACAGCTACGATTGGTCGACTGTTTCAGCCAATCGTACTTGGCCCCCACCCAAATATAAACCCGAGCGTAGACCAGCCCTGAGGAACACCACGATAAGATGATCGAAATGTCGGCAACACAGCCTTCAACGCGGCGTCACCCGGACAGCCAAGATCAATTACATGACTCTGGCCGTGGAAGCCTACGACTTCACTCGACATCCTGTCTTTATCTGAAACTAGCTGCAACTTAATTTTATGAATTTCGCGTGTTATTGAAAGTACACAAATTCAGTCCATTCTTGACGGTATTGAATGCATCGTTTATGACATGGGAAATTTATTTTCATTTGATGTTAGGTTCCTTGATTCACCATGTACATTTCACGAGTTCCTGTCCCGGAAGAAAGTCCCATTTCGTCTCTGTTCTTTCACGTTGGGCCGACAGTCATTTCACGAGCGTCGTGAACGGTCGAGACCGAGTGAACTAGTCGTGAACATCTTGAGAGATACTTATTGTGTTGTATATATATATATATATATATATATATATATATATATAATTTTGCGCTCGAAAGCATTATTATATATATATATTGAGACGAGCTGAATATATGCCCTGGTAACGGACCGAACCATGTGTAAAAATTCCCAAGATACCGTCTTCGGCAGTTCGCTCATTTGAACGCGGCGCGAGAACCCCGTCACTCTCTGACGTCGACCGCGGCCGCGCCGAGCGAAACGCTTGTCCACGAATAAGAAATTCGAAAGATAAGCTTGGGAACGAAATCTTGTGATTGGCCGGTATCCGAAAAACGAGGGAAGCCAACGGCAAGAAATTTTTTCCGTTGAAAGTTGAAAGACTCTTAGGAAAATCTCGGAGGAGGACGGATCGCTGCGGAACGCGTCTCACCAATCACGTCAAAACCGTTATAAGTGATGGTTAGTGAAGAGAAACCGGTCGCGGGTCGCTAGCAGTGAACTTCACGCGAGATTGTTTCATCCGAGTACGGGAAGAGAACGAATACTGTACTCGTTTTTTTATTGATAATTCACGACGGAAAATAAACGTGTATCAGTGGGAGCGAAGTATGTGAATTCGGTGAGGGCTGAATCGGACTCTTTTCCGGCGTACGCCGAACAGTTTTCTGCATCGCCGCTACGTCACATCACCGAAGCAAGGAGCCAAGGCGATAACCATTCCTGAAACACCGCCAGAGAAGCATTTGTGTTGAGGAAGGAAGACGGGCGCAGAGGCGAGGCCGAGGCAATTCTCAGCCGAGAAAACTGGTGCGGAAACGCAGCGGAAGGAGGGGCGGAGGATCGTGGAGGCCAGGCTACCCCGGCGCGTCGCCAGCACGAGCCGTCGCTACCAGCGCGAGAGCCCGGAGGGCGCGTAAGGTGCGATCGCCACGTTCTCCAAACGCCGAGGCGCCAAGGCGCCGCTCGCAGCACTCGACTAGGCCAGTTCACGTAAAACCCCATTGGAGAAGCGTGAGTACCCGTGCGACAGAACGGTCGCAGTAACGAAAGAGAGGTAATCGAACAATGTTAAACCACACTATTCTTTTAAAAGCTTTTCAAATGTTACGCATTTCAAGCCACATTTGTGAATGCTGGCGTGTGGAACTCTTGAATGAAAGCTATGTTAAGAACATAAGTGATTAATTTGCTTTAAACAAGTCACCCAGTTGATTGAGTGTTTAAAGAGGTTTATAAAGTGTTCAAAGTTCATATAGTAAATTTATCTGCAGTCTGTGCTGAGTTTTCTAAGCATTGGTGGTTGAAGTGTATTGTGAATTAAAAACCACTTTTAAGAAACGAAAGCAATTTAGCGCAGGGAATTTAAAAATTTGTGTTCTTTGTGTCCTTAAGACGAAGGTATTCCTACACCAACTGGTGCATGAATTACAAATTATTTAATGAATGATGAAATAAGGTGTTTTTTTATGAGGTAGCGATAACTGCTTCGAATATGCATTTCCGAGCACGAAGGTTGTGTTCTAAATGTGATTATTTGTGAAGGGTTGTTATTTTTGTTGAATTTGTGTGTTGTGTTTTTTTCTTTTTGTTTCTTGATTGTAGAATATACAGCCTTGTATGCCAGAGCCACAAGTGTTTTGCTTTGAGTACAAACCTGCCCGTATTCCCCACCCAGGTGCATTTTCAGACATAAGCCTCATCAAGGCAAACGATTCGAAACAACTCGAGAGGTCTGACGTCGGGACGGCAGTGAACTGTCGAACGACGCCGGTAACGCCCACGCGATCTCACACATCCTTAGGGCTAACGACTCCTTATCGCAACAGAGTTGTATTATGCGCGGCGCGTCGGAGGGAAGGCCACGACGTGTGTTCCGTCGCATAATTTGGCGCCCAACGTGGGGCTCGACAATTGACCCACAAATGTCGCATAATTTGGCGCTCACCGTTTAAGGCTCGACAATTGACCCACAAAGGTCGCATAATTTGGCGCTCAACGTTTAAGGCTCGACAATTAGCCCACAAGGGACCATAATTTTGGTGCCATATGTGGAGCAGGATATACGTGCCATTTTAGCACCCACGCGGGTATCATTGGATAGGTCATTTTACACGCGTGTTTCGTCAGTCATTCGGCGTACATGCGAAGCGCAATTTTGTTTAATGGAATTGATTTTCTTAATGTTTCAGGACTGTTATTTTTCCAAATTAAAATAATTGTGCTTATTCATCTAAAATTATTCCTACTTTTGAGTTAAATGATTACAATTTTTGCCATTTCAATTAACAGCAATTGGGTGGAATACAGAAAGGTTATGACTCATTGTGGCAATAGTGAAATATTGTTGTACAGCATTGTGGTGAATTTCTTTCAGCAGTGATTTATTTTGTATATTTAGTGCAGTGTTGTGTTGTGATTTCTTTTAGCTTAAAGTGTGTCGTGCATTCATAGTGTTTTTGCAAGGTAGCATTGTGATTCTCTCAGTGATATTTCTTTCTGTGCATTGTGGAGGTGTCAGGGTACTTCGTGAACAACTAAATTTATTGTATAAATATTTCTTTGTAAACGGGTACTCAACTTCTCACGATGGCGGATAGATTTATGGAATCTAGGGGGCTAGTGGGAGAAAATCCTGTAAGCAGTGATTCAGATCAGGATTCGGAAGGACGGGACCGCGGAGTAGGGGCGTCGCCGCAGGAAGAGGGAACGCCGACTGAATCAGATCGCCGAACCGAGAATCCAGAAACATCACTGGACATGCAAGGGTTGGAATCACCACCAGTCAGTCCGAATGACCCCATGTTAAACCTAATGAGGGCACTATTGGGTAATTTCCATACAACCCTTACAACTAAAATGGAGAATATTCAACAACAGAACCACGCCATAGCTGCAGAGTTAAAACAAGAAATAAAACAAGAAATTCAACAAGTACAACAAAATGTTCAACAAGAAATTCAACAAGTACAACAAAATGTTCAGCAAGAAATTCAACAAGTACAAGAAAATGTTAAGCGAGAAATAAAGCAAGAAATTCAACAAGTACAAGAAAATGTTCAGCGGGAAATTCAGCAACAAAACCAGGCGTTAGCTGCGGAGCTGAAAGAACAACAACAGGTTCTAGCTACGGAGTTGACGGCCAAAATAAATACCGTCAACGACAAGGTCGAAGCTATTCAGCGCGCGCAGGAAACCTGGGCGGCCGAATTGAAAAACGAAGTTGATAAGAAGTTGGAAGCACAAGCGGAGAAGTTGGAAGAACAGGCGGATAAAATAGAAACTGTACAAAATAAGTGTGAAGAAATGAACACTAGAATAGATGCAGTAACCGACTTCGTCGAAGCCCGCACGAAACAACATGAAGACAAGGTCGTACAAGAATTAAAAGTAATTTCAGATCGGGTGGAAGAAGGCGCGCAAGAACGTTTAGAAGTGCAAGCGAAACTAAACGACTTACAAGCAACGGTGAATACCATGCCTGTCGCCGTAGGTTCAACGCATCCTTTAAACTTAAATGTGCCGCCTACTTTGAAGTTTTCGGGATCTCCCGAAGAACATCCGTATTCTTTCTTGAAGGCACTAGACAGTTTTATGGCTCTTAGTCGCCTGCCGGAGCAATATAAAACTCACTTGTTATATCAGATTTTACAAAAAAATGCGAGAACTTGGTTAGAAACTCTTGAACCATTTCCTCAAACAATACAAGAATTTAAAATAAAATTTTTAAATAGATATTGGAGCGAGGAAATTCAACTCAATCACAAGATGACAGTCATGAACGCGTACTACAAGCCGACGCTTGGCAGCATGCGCGATTATGCTGCGGGGAAAATCGCCGCACTCAAGTTATGTTCGCCACCTATGGAAGACAAAGAAATTATTTGTTTGTTGACAAGACATTTTCCATATGGCATACAAAACTTAATAAGAAGTATTGCTCCACGTGACATCGAGGCATTTCAACGATTGTTAAGTAATTACGATATTACGGCAGATAATATTGTAAAGGGAGGCAAGGCTAGCACGACGACCAACGCTATCAGTACGTGCGTGGGAGGTCCAGAGGCGAAATCAACCAAACAGAGTGACCAACCAAGCAATAAAAAGAACGATCGAGGTGCGGAAGAAAATAACTTTCGAAAGGAAACGAAAGACCGGACTTCAAAACAAGGAGGGGAGAAAGCTAATAGAAGCTATCCACAAAACAAACGCAAGAATAAGGAGGAAGAAAATAATGAAGAATTAGGTGACAAACACCAACATCAGCCATCAACATCGGGAAACTGCCACGGTTCGATGTGAGCGGGGACCCCATGTCGAACAACGTTCAAGCAGAATACAACGTGGTTCCTATAATTTCTATAGGAGATCCACCAATGGGTGTCGTGTGGAATATGGCCACGACGAACGAGTACCCGTACCGCTGCCCAGTAATTGAAGTACGCTGTGGTAACGTGACGATCAAGGCGTTAGTGGACACCGGCTCCATGGCGACCATCATGGATGAAGACACCTACAATGCGCTAAAGGACTCGAAGATTGAAATACCTCAATTGCCAGTCAAGAGTACGCGAATTACGACTGCAGTTGGAAACAAGTCAAGCCCAATAAGAAAGCAGATATATGCACCGTTGGAAATAGGAGGCAAGGTCTATGACACGCCATGTCTCGTTGTAAGAGGACTTACGTACGCACTAATTTTAGGCATCGATTTTCTCGTTGAAAATGATGTAATTGTAGATTCAAGAGCCGCAATGATTCTGATAGGTCGTGGAAATGCAAAAATTAACACAACGATGAAATCAAATGAAGAAAAGTTAATTGAAACTAATGATGAAATAGATTTATGTTCATCTGCGACAAATGACTTGAATAAAATGATTGAAGAAAAAGTTAATTTAGCTTCCCTCCTAGACGACGAACAAAAGGCCAAGTTATCGAGATTACTCATCAGCGCCAAGAAGGTGTTCGAAAAAAATCGAGAGCCAGTGAAAAATTACGTGTTTCGTATCCAACTCACGGACGAGACGCCGTTTAAAGGACGCAGCTACCCTATACCAGTGGCGTACCAAGAAGAGATTTCAAGACAAATTGAAGAAATGTTAGAAGAAGGCATAATAAAAAGGGCAACGACAGCTTACGTAAATCCAATTGAATTGTGAAAAAGCAAAACGGCGCTTTGCGCATATGCTAAGACGCGCGTCACTTGAACTCACTGACAGTTCCGTTCAGAGATGTACCGCCTAAAATTGACGAGATATTGTTACAATTCGCCAATAAAGGATACTTCTCGTCAACTGACTTCAGCAAGGCATGCTATCAAATGAGGTTACATCCAAGAGATCAGAAGTACACGGGATTCGTCTACAGGGGACGAAGCTATGTTTTTCAACGTGTCCCATTCGGATTGCGCAACAGTGGTGCCGCGCTGGTTCAATGTTTGGACGAAATGATGAACAATGCTGGGTTACGAGACACTACCATTTACGTGGATGACGTCATCGTTCATTCAATAGATTTTGAACGTCACCTTGAAGCATTGGGAAGATTATCGCTATTAATAAAAAAATAATCTGGTATTAAATCTCGAGAAATCGCATTTTTGTGTACCACAAATCAAATTTCTTGGGTATGAAATCACAAAAATGAAGGAATGAAGAGATAAGAGGGGAGAAAATGGCTTGTAACAAGATTGTTTTTCCATTACCTTATCAAGTCAAGACAACGGAAAAAAATCTTACCGGTTGGGGGGCAATGAGACGAGCTCGAATATATGCCCTGGTAACGGACCGAACCATGTGTAAAAATTCCCAAGATACCGTCTTCGGCAGTTCGCTAATTTGAACGCGGCGCGAGAACCCCGTCACTCTCTGACGTCGACCGCGGCCGCGCCGAGCGAAACGCTTGTCCACGAATAAGAAATTCGAAAGATAAGCTTGGGAACGAGATCTTGTGATTGGCCGGTATCGAAAAACGAGGGAAGCCAACGGCAAGAAATTTTTTCCGTTGAAAGTTGAAAGACTCTTAGGAAAATCTCGGAGGAGGACGGATCGCTGCGGAACGCGTCTCACCAATCACGTCAAAACCGTTATAAGTGATGGTTAGTGAAGAGAAACCGGTCGCGGGTCGCTAGCAGTGAACTTCACGCGAGATTGTTTCATCCGAGTACGGGAAAAGAACGAATACTGTACTCGTTTTGTTATTGATAATTCACGACGGAAAAGAAACGTGTATCAGTGGGAGCGAATTATGTGAATTCAGTGAGGGCTGAATCGGACTCTTTTCCGGCGTACGCCGAACAGTTTTCTGCATCGCCGCTACGTCACATCACCGAAGCAAGGAGCCAAGGCGATAACCATTCCTGAAAACACCGCCAGAGAAGCATTTGTGTTGAGGAAGGAAGACGGGCGCAGAGGCGAGGCCGAGGCAATTCTCAGCCGAGAAAACTGGTGCGGAAACGCAGCGGAAGGAGGGGCGGAGGATCGTGGAGGCCAGGATACCCCGGCGCGTCGCCAGCACGAGCCGTCGCTACCAGCGCGAGAGCCCGGAGGTCGCGTAAGGTGCGATCGCCACGTTCTCCAAACGCCGAGGCGCCAAGGCGCCGCTCGCAGCACTCGACTAGGCCAGTTCACGTAAAACCCCATTGGAGAAGCGTGAGTACCCGTGCGACAGAACGGTCGCAGTAACGAAAAAGATGTAATCGAACAATGTTAAACCACACTATTCTTTTAA
Organism: Teleogryllus occipitalis; assembly: GCA_011170035.1. Taxonomy (NCBI): domain Eukaryota; kingdom Metazoa; phylum Arthropoda; class Insecta; order Orthoptera; family Gryllidae; genus Teleogryllus; species Teleogryllus occipitalis. The sequence goes on along the minus strand of BLKR01000609.1, from coordinate 417,731 downwards.
AAGCTTTTCAAATGTTACGCATTTCAAGCCACATTTGTGAATGCTGGCGTGTGGAACTCTTGAATGAAAGCTATGTTAAGAACATAAGTGATTAATTTGCTTTAAACAAGTCACCCAGTTGATTGAGTGTTTAAAGAGGTTTATAAAGCGTTCAAAGTTCATATAGTAAATTTATCTGCAGTCTGTGCTGAGTTTTCTAAGCATTGGTGGTTGAAGTGTATTGTGAATTAAAAACCACTTTTAAGAAACGAAAGCAATTTAGCGCAGGGAATTTAAAAATTTGTGTTCTTTGTGTCCTTAAGACGAAGGTATTCCTACACCAACTGGTGCATGAATTACAAAATGATGAAATAAGGTTTTTTTTATGAGGTAGCGATGATTGCTTCGAATATGCATTTCCGAGCACGAAGGTTGTGTTCTAAATGTGATTATTTGTGAAGGGTTGTTATTTTTGTTGAATTTGTGTGTTTTTTTTCTTTTTGTTTCTTGATTGTAGAATATACAACCTTGTATGCCAGAGCCACAAGTGTTTTGCTTTGAGTACAAACCTGCCCGTAGTCCCCACCCAGGTGCATTTTTAGACATAAGCCTCATCAAGGCAAACGATTCGAAACAACTCGAGAGGTCTGACGTCGGGACGGCAGTGAACTGTCGAACGACGCCGGTAACGCCCACGCGATCTCACACATCCTTAGGGCTAACGACTCCTTATCGCAACAGAGTTGTATTATGCGCGGCGCGTCGGAGGGAAGGCCACGACGTGTGTTCCGTCGCAATATATATATATATATATATATATATATATATATATATATATATATATATATATATACACATATATACACAACACATGTACACAACACAATTGCCATTATCTAAAATGTTGTAGAGTACCCTGGTTCGTCAGGTTCAATGGCTTCATTTTGTTGTCTTGTTCCAGCTCGTAACTTGCCTTTCAGGTAATTTTTAGAAGGGATCTTGATATTATCGCGACTGTTGCAGTGGAGACACAAATCCCTGCCTTCATGTGGTCATTCTTCGTACTCGTAGTTTCTGGAGCATTTGCATGAAAACTTCAATCAAACTGATGGAGGAGGTGGTACTAACAATGTCAGGGGTGCAAGGCCCTTTTTTGTTCTTTTCCATATCCACTCTTCTGGATTTTTTTTAAAGGCATCTAATGTTAGCTAAACCTGATAAATTCTAAAAAGTGTTGCTGCGCTGCAAATGGTGGTAGTGCGACGTTTCACTTGTAACTGAAAACAGATTTAGCAAACATATTTCAAATGGTTGAGTAAAGGCCCGTTAACTGTAGCCCACTGTATCCGACTAGTGAAACCATAAAAAGTTTACCTACATCTCCTTAGTAATTTGCGCTGGAGATCTTTAACAATTTTAAAGACAGCAAGATTAGGGTTCATGGTCAGTTAGCAATTCATTTTCCTGGACTTGAACAATGCCGAGGTGCTTTCTCAATGTGATAGGTAATTGTTTCACTCACAGCAGCCAACGGGAAAACAGATAAAGAAGCATTGTCTTTCTCGGGTTCCAAAAATGATTTGCATGCTTACAGAGAGCTCCTAAATGTTCTAATAGTATTCCTCACCAACTGCAATCACGAAATTTGTAGGTGAGGATGTACTAGTACTATGGACAAATCTGTGACCATTGTCGAACTGCCTGCGTCTTCCTTCGCTTGTTTGTCATTGGACGTTGTATGGACCACTGTGGTGTCAAACACTATGAGCGCAAGTTTTCTAGACGTTTTAATTCGTTAAGCACTTCAGGGCAGCCATAAAATATTGCTTGTAATTAATATTATGTTGATAAACCTCTGACTAATTTAACTAGGGGCTACAACAGCACGTACTTTCTCGCGATATTGTTAATGGTTATGTAACTTCATAATATGATCATTTCTATCTCACCCTTCAACATTGTAAAAATTCTTAAATAAACGAGACGCGAAATATATATATATATATATATATATATATATATATATATATATATATATATATATAAACGTAAACAGCTTTCTGTCATTGCGTTCAGTGTATTCACTTTCTACATAAATGTACTAATGATGTGCGATGCGTATTTTAGCCGTAAATAAACTTATTAGTTTATGTTAACACGAAGTGCGGCGTTGCAACAACCAACAATGACCGTTAATTCGTATGGGATACACATTTTGCACATCAGCATTCTCGATACCGCTAGCAACAAAATGAAATTGGATAGGAAAATATAATAATTAAATATAATATTGTTATATGAATCAACACTACTCGTTTTTACACGAATTACTAGTCATTTCTACACATTACGCAAGGCGAAATGATCTATTCGTTTTCACATTAACTCAATAAATGATGCAATTTCAAAAATATTTAATGATTCAATGTTAAATGTAATCTTTTTTTTCAAGATTCGAATGACAGCCTTCAGGCACATTTCAAATTGCATTGTCAATGGAGAGAGACAACCTCAAAAGCAAGCGCGCGAAATCCGAATTAACCATCTCGATTTTTTTCCAATTTTTTCGAAAATGCAGAGAGCGGGGAAAATGGGACCTGCACAATTTTCTTTAATGTACTTTACTTACACGCGAAAAAAATTAGACCAGTTTCTGACAAAATAATTGAATAAAAAATAAAAATTGCGTGTTTGACGCCAAATTTGGCAAAAAATATTAATATTTTAAAAACATTGAACAAGTCATTATTTGAAGACCTGTTTTTGATGAACACAATTTCATTTAAAAAAAAATTTTTTTCGTAATTGTAGTTATAGGAAGACGCCGATGAAATTTTGAATTCTGCAGTTTTCGAAAAAGCAGGAATTTCAACGAAAATGAGACCACCGTTCTCTTTAACGCCCCTCACACTATCCAACAACAAAATTTATTCAAAAACGTTTGACACATTTTTGGAAAATGCCCCAGAAATTTCATGTAAACAAAATTAAAACATCGGTTTCAAATTTAAAGGGCTGCGACATCTGCCAGATCGAATAAGGAATATCAATTTTGGAGAAAATCGGCTGAATAATCGCTAGAGTTATTCACAAACGCCACACGTTTTCCCGTCAATCGATTTTTCGGTATCAAGGACCCCCAAAACATGGATTCTGGCTACCCCAAGTGTCAGAGGATTATTATTTTTTATATTTAGCTATTGGATTTATCCACTTTTTCGTTACCAGGGCCCGGCAATAAGATTTTTTCTGCCGAACATTCGCCTTTTTCCGGAAAATGATTACATGACTTTAAACAAGTCTTTACCTTCAGTAGTTGTAGGAAGATGTCGGGAAGAACGTAGAAAACGTATTCGACAGAAATTTCAATAAAAAATCGAAAATTTATTGTAGAATAGAATCGATCTTTTGGACACATCTGTAATCTAGTAACTAATTTTAAATGTGAAGGAACTATCGATATCTATTGGATACCGAGTGTAAATACACGCAATCCCATCTCAACCACGGTCAAATGTTGAAAACGAGAACAGCTTCGGAAAGTGACAAGCGACAAGCATTCACAGAAATACTCCATGAACTTCGTATTTGATACAAATTCGCTTATCACGCGTGGCCTCGTCTCTCGTTGCTCACATTTGCGTCTGCCTGGTGGCAAATTTATAGCTCCTGCCCGCCCCAGCCCTAACGAACTCAGCTTGTCGGAAGTCCGTACTGCTTACCCTGCCATCCAAAGTCGCTAAAGCCTGAGCAGGGACCTGGCCTCGCTCTTCCTCCTCCGTTCTTCTCTACTCCTCGCCGCCTCCCTCTTTCCGGGACTGACGTGCTCGGGGCCCCGTCGCACCGCTCCTCCACACACGCTATTGGGCCTTCCTAGTCTTCTTTTCCCTCTGACGTCACCCTGCGGGGCACATTTGGGCATTATGCTGTCAGGCTTTCTGACCATACGTACGTGCTATATCATACCAATACCAGAACTCAAAATCGGAACAGACTGACGAAGCAGCTTCCACTTCCGAAAAGCTATTAACATTACTTACATTTATATTTTTTCTGACATTTTTTTCATCTCGGACGATTGGGAACGCAAACACATCTGCAATTCTCTTTGTTATTTCCTATTCCATCGATCCAAAAATTAAATATAAGCAGATAAATCCTATCATTTATTCTATAGCGTACAACTGAAACACACAGTACTTTTTTAGACATTCATACTACTTTCATAGGCGATAATTCGAACCCTTCCTCCCTCCTATAACGATCGATGAGCTTTCGTCAAGTGCCTAATCTTAAGGATATTTCTGCAATTTCCATGAAACTCCTAGCATGTGTTAGCCACGCTAATATGCGAACATGATCAAAATGTAGAACTGATGATTTACAAGAGATGAGTGGCGCATTAAAAGCGACGTCGTCCACACGGATGTCGTTATTCAAAGCAGAATCACGCGCGTATTCGTGCATTAATATGAAACAGACACATCAAATGTCCGTTGATAATATCCATATAAATTTCCTTGAAGTTCCCTTAGGTTTGACTAAAGAAAACTAGTGTGGAGAATGTGAATGACTTTCAGTTTGAAATACAGAACGAGCCACATTTCTTTGAGGTAATTACAAATTTTAACTTAACATCAAGGATCTAATGCTTTGTCCACTCTTTGATTTTAATAAATGAAAGAAGGATTATTTTCCTTATGATTCAAAGATTGGGAACTGTTTCATGATGAACGTACGTAACGTCACATTACACGAACTACGATTTTCCTAGCAACATTGAACGGCAACAGGACGTCTGTTTTCTCATCATTTACTTATTTCGGTATCTTATTTCTACAGGAGACAGCGAATAAGAGATGAGCAGAACACGACGATGTGTAAATTCGTAACAACTGGTTTACCTAGTACTAGAAACGCACTTTTATGTAAATACAATCGACTCCGATTACAGTGAACTTCTGGCGACTAACATTTTTGGTTCACTATATTCCATGATGTCAAAATTAAATAGATTTTCTCCACAATTATTGATTTTATTAATAGAGAGAGATACAGAAAAATACATTAAAAGTCCCAACTGAAAATTTCAAGATCTTTATTTCTCCTTCAAAAAAGCAATTATTTTCAACTGTTTGCTTCGTACATTTTTCATTAGTAATTTCTCCATATCCCTCTCTTCGAGTTCGTGATCTCTCCATTCTTGATTCTGCGCCGTCTCTAAGAATTGTAATGCAGTCTTAACACCTTTCAGTGCCTCTTGCACTGTTGGAAGTTTCACTCTCCGAAGGCCTTTTTCCTCACCTCATAACATACGAGATCCTTTCCGCAGCAAACGGCATCCTTTTCATTACAACTGATTTCTTTTCCGCCCGGCACGGAGAGTCGCCAGGCTCTGGGGCTGTGGCAGTCGCGCGTTTTACTGGTGTCTTCGTAGAAAACAACGCGCATTGTTCCCGTTATATCAAGTAACATCAAGCTTGAAACTAAAGCAAGCAATCGCGTGTCGCCACCGCCAGTTGTAGCCCACGCTGGACACGGCCTTTGTTTCCGCAGTAAAACTCAGGGCCATGAGATCATCAGTAAGGTCCCCGTTCCGGGTCCGCTACCTGCATCTCAGAGGGGACTACTTCTTTCGACTTTTGGCCGATATTTTTTTCAAGCTGCTCAATGTTGGCATTTGTGGCATTGAGGCGATATATTCTTAATTAATTTGCAGGTCGTATTTCCTATAACCAGGTTCACAATAACCGAATGCTCATTTATATTGTAAGGACCAGTGCCTGAAGTTCACTATAACCGAGGGTTCACTATTTTCGAGTTCACTATAACAGGAATCTACTGTACATAATTTTGCAGGAACAAGATACCTGCGTTCAATAATATTTTACAGAGTTTATAAGATTCTGAATGAATTAAAACCATTCCTACTTTTTCCAATACGTATGTATGTGTGTAGTATAGAGAAATTTATGTAATGCTGCGGAAAATCGACTTCGTGATTTCACTGGGAATTCACGTTTTGGGTTTCTCTGATACGGAGTTTTTTTTAAACGTCTGCCGTCTGTGAACAACACTAGAGCCTAAACTACGCGGATGATTTTTTTTCCAAGCTGAATAATCCCCTGGGACATTTTCAAATTTTTCTCAAAAATAGCTCCAATTTTTTCTGTAAATTTCTTATAAGAATAAAGTGAAATGCGCTTATAAAGATGACAAAGGTCATATTTTCACTATTAACACTGATTTTTCGAAAATTGCAAAAGTTTTGAAATATTTTTGGATTCTTCCTACAACTACAAAATTGAAGATAGAGATTTACCCTTCAAATGAATTTTGTTCTCCATAATTAGTTCTTTCGTTAACGTCATGTACATCTTTTTGAAAATTTTATTGATTTTGCGCAAATGAGTGAAATAGGTGCAATATTAAATATATATTAAAAACTTTCCAAAAACCGCTCCAAATTGTTTCTTTAAACCTTTGGTAAGGATAGTACTAAATATAGTGTATAAGGTGACATAAACGCCATTTAGCTGTATTCCTTTATTTTTCAAAAAGTACACAATTTTCATTTTTTGACATCTCTCTCCTGTGGTTGATATATACAATAACGGCAATTTGTATACATTATTGCATTTATAAGCACATATACTTCAAATAAGTCTTATAGATTTTCTCGAAAACTGAAAAGGTTTTTGCGAAAATGAGTTCGAAATACCGCATTTTCAGAAACGCAAAAACACCATTTTCTCAACAAAGGTTCCAAGTTTTTTTTTCGTATGTATAGTGCTAAATTCACTGTTTAAGATGAAATAAAAGCCATTTTGCTGTATTCTTTTGTTTCTTAAAAAATTATGCAAGTGCATTTTTTCTAAATCTCTCTCATGACGTTTTGCACATTTCCAACGATTTGTATACATAACTGAAGTTGTGAGTAGAAGTGATTTAAATAACTTTCAATGAAATTTTTCCAAAAATTAAAATTTTTCTTTGAAAAAGCTTCAAAATTTGCGTTCACAGTAGCAAACGATATTTTCTTAAAAAGTGCTCCCAATTTTTCAACGAAAATTTCCATGTTGGAAATTGGTTATCCAGGTTTTATCCTTCTATTATATTCTTAATGTAATACTTCGGTTCTACCAATAGGAAACCGAAAAAATGAGAAAGTTTTTTAAAAATTTGTATTTTGGGCGGCGATATATGGCAACTGGAAGAGGATGGGGAAAGACCGAAAAGCTAGCCTAAACTAAAGAAATTAGAAAAAACGAACTAATACGAGAAAGACTGTGTCGTTCTGTAGCACCACTTGTTTATTTTACACATTTCCAAATAATTACATATTTTACATATCACTACTTATTTAGTTAAAATTTAATACTTTTACAGATCAAAAATAATATTTCTTGAACCAGTTGGCTAACATTGTGTTACTGCAATAGTCTTTCTTACAAAGCAATGTAAATCTACGCTTGTATGACACCGGACCATCCCCCATAATTGTCAAACCTACACCCCCCCTCCATAGAAACCGTTAGCTGGAAATTTGGGATCTTCTGTTTGGAAAGCAGAAATAATCTCGACCACGTGCTTACTCATGTTTGTGTAACTCGATCGAAATCTAACAAATATTTTTTACGTCTCATTGTCTTATCACACTGTTGAATTTAGGGGGGTGCATGTTGTATTTAATCCCCCTCCCCTCTCTCCGAGACTGGTAGAACTGTTCATGCGGCTTCTCGGAAAGAACTTCATAAGTAGTATGTACGTATTTTATATTTCAATAAAACTCATATCGGATGGGGTGATAAATAGTGTACAACCTACAGAAGCATGTTTCCTTCCACCATGCGATGAAGAGAGCTACAATAGTGTCTCAATTTCCGCGCGCGTACGAAATCAATAATAAAGATTACTTCTGTAGAGGTAGAACTCCTTTTCTGCCACACCGAATCCATTTTAAGATAAGATCGACGAAATTTTGTGTCCGCAAATTTGAAAATGCTTGTATGAAGAATTTTAAACTCTACACTGAATTTTTATTTCACATATTTTATATTTTCTTACATATATTATGCAATTATTTTGCTTTTTTATTACAATAAATTCCCTTCCCTACCTAGTACCAAGGACGTTATAACAATGTAGCATGGCTTACCACATTTCATATAGCAGAGAAAAGAAGCAAATGAGATGCCATTTCATTCTTGGCCATACCATAGTTGTTCATCAAGCATCTTGAAAATTCACACTACATCCTCCATTGCACAGGAAAATTGGTTGGATTTTATGAAAAAATAAAAGGACACATACACGAAGTCCACAATCATTCTTAATACATTTTCATATATAAGTGACCTAGAACCAATCAAGTGAATGTTCGTTAATCCTGAAGTCAGGAAACTGAAGAAAACATCAAACTACGACTATATTTGTCAATGAGCAGATTCAGACTAAACTAGTGCTAAAACTTTTTCTTAAAACATAACTTTCTCTTTACTCTGTAGCGAAAAAGCAAAAATGATGGAATGTCTGCCTCAGAATTATTTGTGACGTCGCCATTTTTTATCTTCCAACCAACCCAAAAGATGGTAAATTTAGCAACCAAGCTACAGTATGTAGACTGGTTCCTACACTCAAAACGCTTTTTAAGACAATTTGGGAAGCAACTAGTCTTAAGAACTCCCTCAATTTCCCTCTATTTGCAAAATCATATTTAATATAGATCTACTTCATAATAATCACCTAGTGTGCTACAGAATGGTACAGACTTCCTCGTACTAGGTAGTTTCCCATTCCCTTGAGTGTGAAATAGCTTTTCGGTTTTGCTCCAATCTCTTTCCAGTAGATATCTATCGGCGCCTAGAAGATCTCGGCTCCTCTGGGGACATTCCCAGTGAAGAGCACTTTCGCGTTCCCTGAACGTCGCGTAGATCTCTGACCAGAACATTAATTTACTTTCCCCTGGCATTCCTGGGTGCCATTCAGGTGCTTGTGCCGTTGATTTGGATTTAGGAATCCAGGTCCTCAACACACGCAGTTGTCAGGCCAAGAAATTATGGAAAGTTTAGGGTATAGCTGTATTACTGGAGGAGCTCGGAATGCTCCCCCCCCTACACACACACACCCGACGAACAGAATATCCAACATTCATGCCTTACGCGAGTTTCGAACCCGCATCCTTACTATCCGATTACTTGGGCTCACCTGCCTCACCTCACGATGCCGAATCAATAGACCATTTGTATACGAGTTATTGTTATGTAACAAAATAATTATCTGATAAAACTAATAATATAATTTAAACGGATCTTTGTATGCATGCGCGTGCTGTTTTTGAAACACCCTTAGTATCAGGATAACAGTGAAAATTGATCTGTACTATCTCTGTAAGTGTATTTTACTCTATTCTTACAAGAAATTTAAATTTAAAACCAGTGGTGCTAAAATAGCACATACTTTCTCGCCCTTATAAATGGTTAGGTAATACTATTTATACAGCAATTTCTCTTCGAATTTACACATCCCAATCATTTTTTTAAACACTTTACAAATCGAAGAAATTTGGCGCGAAAACTAAATATTTTCAAACAATTATCAACATTAATTTGACAATTATAACCGCTTTCATACAGCTAAATCATGTCCCAATGAGACGTAATTTTCAGAAATTCTGCTGCCGTGTATTTCAAATAGGTTTAAAATAATGTCTAAAAGATTAATTTGTAAACGTATAACAAAAGCTCAAATGTAAGAAACAAATAAAGAAATATGAAATAATACACAAATTCTAACTTACGTAGCATTCAACTACCTGGAATCTCCTCGCATATTACGTTCACAAAGCGCAGGAAATTCTAAGCTGGCGACGTTTGACGCCAAATTACACAAAAAATACTCTTCTTTTCGAAAAAACCAACATGAACTTTTTTGAAGCAATGGTTTTGATGAAAACATTTAATTAAGAAAAAAAATGTATCTTCATAATTGCAGTTGTAGGAAGACGCATAAAAAATATGAATTTTTTCAATTTTCAAAAATCAAAATTTTTAACGAACATGAAAACTGCACCATTTTACTGAGCGTCCTATACGCTATCCGATGACAAAATTTAATCAAAATTGTTGGTGCCATTTCTGAAAAAAATTGCCTCTCACAAAAAAAAAAAAAAAAAAAAAAAAAAAAAAAAAAAAAAAAAAAAAAAAAAAAAAAACACTAAAATGTTTGAAAAATTGTACCTGACTATTTCAAAATCTATTTTTGAGGAACAGAATTCATTAAGGGAAAAGTCTCTATCTTTAATATTTTAGATGTAGGAAGATGCCGAAAAAAATCTTGAATTTATTTGAAAAATGTTCCACGGGCTTCGTGTAAAGTATACCCCAAAATTAAAATTTCGGTTTCAAATTCAAAGGGCCGCAACATCAGCCAGATCGACATGGGAATGTCAATTTTGGAGAAAATCGGCTAAACGGTTTCACAGACGGACGGACAGAGGTTTTGCTGTCAATTGATTTTTCGGTCTCAAAGACCCACAAAACATGGATTCTGGCTACACCACGAGTTAGAGGATTCTCCCCCCCCCCTAAATTTAGCAACTGGATTTATCCACTTTTTCGTTACCAGGGCCCGGCAAATACGTTTTTTGCCGAAAAATCGTCTTTTATTCCTGTAGCATTACGTATTTTTCTTTCTACTACGTAACGGTAGCGAGAAAGTAAAATTTGAAATAATTTTTGAGAATATTTTGGAAACATTCCAGGCTTTTAAACTGGATCAGTTTTATTGAGGAATATTAAAACTGGAAAAAATCCTACGAATGGTTTGGACGCTACTGTTGTTCACAGACAGACACTGAACGCAGTTACCTCTCAGGGCAAAAGCATTGAATGTATGCAATTTAATGACTTTGATACTATTCTTTCCTGTGGATACAAAACAGTTATATTATCATTAAAATGTATCAATCGCACTCAGTAATGAACTATTTTCTTTATATTAACTACCGGTACAAAAAATGTTGTATGTTGTATATTAACGTATCAGTTGATACAATGAAGTTCACTTTTACGTAATACCTACTCATATTGAGGAAATTGTCTTTTATAAAAAAACACGCTCATTTTTTCACATTTTCACAGTATGTCGGTCCTACTGTAGAAAGGAATTTGACTTCAAAAATATTACAGAAGAGTAAAAGTTGGCTATTTGCAAATTTTCATTTGAAAACTGTGGAGCAGTTTTTGAACATTTTTTTTAGCTTTTATGAAAAATTGAATTTATTTCCCCCCAAAATATTTAAATTTTCGGCTAAATTCATAAGATGTGAATTGAAGCTTTAGCACACCAAAATGCAATAAATTCAAAAAACGCATGTAATGTAAATATTAATGACGTGGGAGATATTAAAACAAACTATTGTGTAATTTTAAAGAAAAATTAAAAGGATACATCAAAATGGCGTTTATGTCAAGTTATTCGGTACATTTAGCTCTATCCTTACACTAACTTAAATGGACAAATTTGGAACAGTTTTTGAGAAAATCTTGCTTAGTAAATATTGCCTACATTTCAGTTAAAATTACAGGCAAACTGGTGGTAGAAAACATTTCATTTGAAGAAAAAATATCTATCTTCTATATTGTAATTTTAGGAAGACAGAAAAAATTTCAAATTTTACGGAACTCCGGAAAATTCAGAGTTAACAGTGAAAATCGGATCTGTGTGTTTCACCCTATTCTAACAAGAAATATAAAGAAAAAATTGGGGCCATTTTTTGAGAAAAGTTTGAAAATGTATCAGGGGTTTCATGTAAAGCCCCTTAAAACGTAAAGAATGTTTTTCAAAATCGCAGAACTTCGAATCGGGCCTCATCGACCGGGGATATATTCATTTTGGGAAAAATACCACGAATAGACGTTTTGAAAAAAATCCCGATATCTGGGATCAAAACGATTATTTCCGTTGAAATCTCGAAATATATTTTTCACAGCATTAATAACTTTCTGTGTATACCTATAACACTCCATATATACGTACGCATAAAAGAGAGTAAAAACAACGAAAATTAAATTACTGTGGATATGGAATAAAGAGATGCAGGATGCTGTGAAGATAGAGGACGACATTTTAGAAATATCTCAGAGATAAAGACCCTTTGTCAAAACAAGAGTATTTTACTGCTTCAAAGTATGTAAGAAGTCTTACAAGAAAGGTGTAGGCAAGGGAGCTGGGAAAGATACATAGCTGATCTGGACCACGATAAACATGGGCACCAGACATAAGTTATACACTAATGCAACATTTGAATAGAGATGTGAAAGATGTAGCAAATATTCAAGTTACACAACATGACTGATTCCTCTCATATTATAAATGTTTACAGACAGATATGAAAACCAAGAACAACTCATGAAAACACAAAAGGAAATCGCCAATAAGAGGAACAGGAAAATGCCTTATGAAAAATTAATAATAGAAAAGCTAGTAAAAGCAATGGTTTTGAAGGGAAAATGATGAAATACACATCAGAAAATTGAAAAAAACGGCTCTTACACTTTCTCAATTTATATTGGAAGAATTCCCACAGACCACAACAGTGAAAAATCACAGTAATATGCCCTATCTTCCCAAAACAGGACCATTCATCCTGTGAAAATTATAAAGGATTTAGAATTATGGTCTCACGTGGCAGTCAACATGTTAACAACATATTTTTAATCTAACAATTTTATTTCCAGAAATTAACGTTTCAGAAGAAGTCCCCCCCCCCAAAAAAGGATCAACCATGAGGAAATAAGAGAAGAGGTCTCCAACATTCACCACCTAATGAGCAGGCCAAAAAGGTTATGGGATTCATGTGAACGGTGTAAATGTATTGATTACACTATGCAACATGATCATCAAATTTTCTGTTTTCCTAATCCACCTTTTTGTGCATTTCAGATCTCCTTTTAGGTTTTTCTTATCACATACAGTTTTTTGAAAATCGTGTGAACTCATTTTCCATTGAAAAGTAAATTTTCAGAACGAAGAATTTTATTGAGAGAAAATTAATTTTATTTTGGTAAGTGGGTGTAGTTAGCCACACTTGTTGAACCCACTTGGCTGTTAGATAAGCTATTAGGTAAGAAATAGTGTCATTGTTTACAAGCTACAGTGCTGTGAGGTGCTGTACACTTTTGATGGTGCAGATTCTTTAGAAATAAATTCACGTATGTTTGAATAACCCAGACAAGCTCTTCCATTTAATGGCAGCTATGCAATTGTTAAGCAAAGACATGATATTAAAGCATCGTGAAGAATGTCTATTGCGTTATGTCATAAGGCAAGGCGATCAAGACAAAAGCTGGGAAGCACATATGGTACACCGAACATATGTTGAGAGTCTGAGACCGTGGAAAAATGGTATGAAAAATCAATAAATTTAGCAATTCCAAGGGTTTGGAGGGAGCCACAAAATCATTAAACAATTGTTGTTTTTGTATGGTTAATGTTGAAGATCATATCCCACAAAGTAAGAAAGTAACACAATATCCTGACATTCCTTCTACATAGCAAATCTCTCGCTGTTCTAATTCCACCTACCATTCTTGAAGATGTGCCATTGGTTATTGAGAACAGCTTAGCAAATGAAAGCAATATTGCTAACGATTACAAGCTGCGAAAAGATTTTGCACCAAAATTACACAATCAAAATGTATTTAATGATTTAACTCTTGATTTGAATCTGACAAATGATCCTGCTCAATTGTTTGGGTCAAGATTAAAAACAAAAAAACCTTCAACCACATGGAGAAACTTTCTCTTGGCACAGAAACATAGAAAAGGAATTAATGAAATTCTTTAAAGCGGAAGGCAGTATGGTGTTTTTGCTGTGATACTGAGGGTTTAATGAATTTCTTTAATGTCACTTATGATGCGAGTCAGTAGATGTTGTTTATAGCCTCGTCAACACGAAGAATCAAAGGTGTACTTTTACATAATGAGAATTTGTTTGCCACAATACCTGTTACCCATTCAGTACACCTTAAGGAATGTTATGAAAATCTCAAAGCTTTGCTGAAATTCATGAACTATGAAACACATTCTTTTTGTGAGGATTTGTGAGGACAATTTGTGAGGATTTGAAAGTAGTTGAAATGTTGCATGCTCAAAAAACCGGCTACACAAAAATTTCATGTTTAATTTGTGAATGGGACAGCCCAGCCAAAGACAAGAACTGAAAGATAACAGACTGGCCTAAAATAATAAAATTCCAACCCGGTTCAAAGTAAGTAACATAATCAATGAATCAGTTGTTCAACCAAGCAAAATACTACTACTTCCACTTCACATCATGCATGGTTTAATGAAACAGTTAACTAAACCACTTTCAAAATTTGGTAACTACTTCCAATATTTTTTAAGTATATTTTAAAATATATTTTTAGTTAAAGAAAAGTGTCATAATTGTTTCTTAGGTGAAGTGATATTATAAATTATGTTTCATCAATAAATAATTTCACAACCATTGTATTGAAGAATCCATGATCCTCTAGGCCAAATAGCTAAATTTTTTAGGATTTAGACTGTTTATAACATAATAATCAGAGAATTTCCACTTTACTAAAACAAGATGTACTTTTTAAAATAACAAATAAGTCCATTTAATTGTCAAAATACAACAGTATAAGTAGTTATTTATTTATAACAAACTCATTTTCTGTCAATTGAATATTAAAATATAGATTAATATTAAATATATAATTACTTATTTAGCTCACAGTTCCAAACAAAAAAAATGCAGAGACAAATAGATTTAATTCTAATTGGATATTGAAGATGAAATATGAGGGCAACCTGAAATATGAGGGTAACATTTGCCTTCTGGTTTTAGAAGTGCATCACATTCTTCTCAGAAATCTTGGTAAGCTTAATTTAGGAAAACAATCAGATTTCCAAAGGATATTCCTACTTCAAATATCACTGCACATCTCACCTTCTCTTTAACTGACACAAATTCTTCAATACAAGGGCTGGGAAATTATTATTTCAATTAAGCAATTGATACTAACAGTTCACATGAGAAACAATTACATTTTACTTGAACTAAAGTGAAATTAAAATTATAAAAAGTCAGAAATCTATTCAGTCTTCACAAGCATACTGAATACAAAAGTTCATCTTTCTTCAGGGTTTATACAATACTGATAGCAACCTAACTAACAATTTCCATCAAATTTAAAATGAAATGATAAGGTATATATTAGAGATCATTGTTACGTACAAATTTTCTACACTGTTGACAATTTCCAGGTCACATTAACATGAGGATCTATAACTAAATAAAATATCTGAAACCGAAGTTTTTAATATTTAAGAAATTCAATGGACAAATTAGTTTTGTAACGTTTCACTGATGAAACAAAAATATACTCAGCCTTCACTTTCCTTCGTATTTAAACTTCAAGTCACATGGATTTTTGAACAACTATAAGGCACACGAGGTTAATAGTCATGGCGTGACATAATATTCAACCAATCAGTGTAGTAACGGTAATTTTCATTGCAAATTGTAGATTTTTGTTGCTAAATTCAGTTAAGTTGGTTTGTATTTATATTTTGATTCTGTAGCTTTTGATGCTCTTGAAAATGGCAGCCTTTCAGAATATGACAATCTAGAAAATTTTTAGCCATAAACATTCAACAACACTGCTCATTTTCTGAATTTGAGTAATATGGTAAGAGCTTTTGATTTTATATCTCCGCACCTCTTGGGCAACCTTATTTTATTCAATGAAAGAAACAAAGACTGAATTCTTAGGACAATATGCAAGGGCTCCACATAATTAGTCCTTTAAAATTGGAGTCATTTCAAATTTTGATATTAATATATCTGATTGCTTCACTCTTTTCAAACTTCAGTTTACTTACAGGGGTGGATGCAGCCGATCATTTTGGAGGGGGCCATCATAGATTTTTGTTAAATAATAAACATTTGTTATTATATTGTACATTATTTTTGAAGTGAATATATAATTCTATACAATATTAATTTTTAAATAATTACAGGATTCTAACATAAATAAATATTTAAATCAATTTTGCCAAATAAGGGAAGGTAACAAACGGAAAGTCGTGGCCTGGATACACCACTCTTTATTGAAGCCTTCAAGGCTTTTGCCTAGGTTGGGAGCAGTAGCATTCCAATGCATGTGAAGAGAAAGGGGGTATGTCCATCAGCACATAGCCTGGTTCATGCACCGTTACGACGTCCTGTCTTCACATGACATCCTGCCATACAGGAGAAAGTCTATGACATAGCTTCATGGCTTAGTAAATGTTACAGGTCTTTTTCATGGTTTCATTCACTATTCACCATTGCTAATAAACAATAAAGAAAAATGTGCAATTTTTTTCGCTTGAAACTTGACATTCCATTACAAAAATAAAGGCAGTGATGAAATGAAAACGAAACTACAGATGTAACTTTTTGATTATATTTTGTCTTGTTAGACTTCAATTTTTTTTAACTGGAATTGATTTCAAATCTATTTGGTGTCATTTTCATTAAAAAAAATTGGCAAACACATTTATGAACGTTTTTGGGAAGGTTTAAGGAAGAAGATTGGCCCATTAATTCTAATGTAAAGGGTATAAATGTAGATCAATGTGTGATCATGTCATGACCATAAATTGACTGTGAGACTGCCATTCTTACATCGGGGAATGGTGCTAGAAGACTGTTTTAAGTTAGAAAAACCAGACTCACAATTTGGTAATTTTCGGTATTTTTTGTTGATTTTACTGTACTAATTTTACATAGGTACTTTCACCTTTAGTTGAGAAAAGAGAAATGAAATATGCAAGGGAGCCTGAGGAAGTGCACCAGGAAAAAATTTTTCCAATCCTTCCTTTGATAACTAATCCTTATTTGATAACTAGATTTATGAAAGTATCTTATGAGAAACCTAAAGAAGGAATCATTATGAGTCCGCAGATTAGAAATTTAATGAAAGACAATTGTTTGAAAGTACAAAAAATCCAGTGGAAAAAGGGCTTGTGTTTAAGTTGTGGCTAAGTGTTTAGGCAACAACAGATCCAAACTACAAAACCATTGTTAAAACTCTGTTGCAGATATTCATGGAATTAGGATGCAACAGAGTGTAAAACTTCATTTTCTACATTCTAATATTAATTTTTACCTGTGAACTCCGGCAATGTCAGTGAAGAACAAGGAGACTGATTCCACTAGTATCTCAAAGACATAGAAAAGAGATTTCAGGGGAGGTGGAATACAAAATGGATGGCTGATTACTGTTTTATTCTAAAGAGAGACAGCTTGAGTGAAGCGAGACTGTCAAGAAAGCAAAGTTTTACATTAGATCTGAAGAACTTGAAGGGTATTAAATGAGAAAGGGAAATTAGATTATCTAAACCTACGTCTTTTGTATTTATACAAGTAATATTTAAACTGTTTACATTATAATTAGTATTTTTAAGTAAATAAATTCCATTGTCCTCTCTGATGCAATACATTTTAATTCTATGCAAGGCTACCAAACATCTAATTCATTTTTAATTGAAAAAAGTACATTTCCTTGTTAAAAACATTGCGATAGAAGTGAAAATTTCAAACGCAATTCGTGCAAAAACTTTACATGCGACAGAAAATCTAAAATCAGAATGAAAAATACTTTTTGAATCACCTTTCTGAAACACTGTTCCAAAAAGTTATAAAATGCAGCATATATTAGCAATGTATACGGGTGGTGTTAATATTATCACCTACAGTAAAATATATTTTACTGAGCATGAAAACATCAAAGCATTTACTCAACAGTCTCTACAAAGAGAAGCACAAATGGCTCTAGTAAAAGGATTCCCAGAAAACAAACCCATCATGAACACCAATAAAACTGTCCCCCTAAATTTCAGGAATCCACTCTAAAGAAAAACCACCGGCACAATGAGACATCAAAAACATGACTGTAAAAACTGCCCAAAAAACAACTTTCCTTGCATTGACTATTCTAGATGATCTAAAATGAATTGCTCACATTACAGATCTAAATTATAAGCTCACCAAATAGTTATATCATTTACATACTTAGGTAAAATTCTAACTTAGATACATTAACTTGACACATTACAAACTGTGTATTTTGAAAAAGATCATTCACATCTAAACTATGGAATAATGTTAGGGGAAATTCATCATAAAGTATTCACACTTACATCATTCACAAAACAAATATTGAGAAATGACAAACACCCACAAGGATTCCTACAAACCACTATTCAAAAAATTACAATTCAGACCACTCCAATGCATATTCATTTTTTAAATAAAAATCTTCCCTTATGAGAATCAATGATTCTGTTACTCTACAAGCACAAGTTCATAAATATGATACTAGACAAAAAAGAAATCTGCACATCCCTAACAGTGAAACTGTACTCAAAAAAGTCCCCAAACATGATTACTGAACAGAAACAATGTATCCAGTCCAGGCTTCAAGCTCACTTTAGAATGATTTTTCTTTTCTTTCTTACAATTATTATTTTTTTATTGTAGTACCTTGCACTGCGATTTATAAAATTAACATGCATTGTATTAGTACCAAATTCACATGAAGTGTAATAAAAACTATCTTGACGTGTTATACACATCTTGTGCTGTATTTATAAAACAAATGATGATGATCATCATTACACATTATTATTATTATTATTATTATTATTATTATTATTATTATTATTATTATTGTTATCATCATCATCATTGCTTGAAACCAGCAAAAGAATAGAATATTGGCATATTCTATATCAACTGTTACATCTGTTTTCTAAGTTCTGCAATAAAAAAAATTGGTTCTTTAAAATTGTAAATGGGCAGTGTAATTTTATGAAATTTCGCTCAGATATACAAGACCTTAATAATTCTGCTCTCAGCTTTATAACTAATAAGGACATGTACATATCCATTCTCTTCAGTGAATATTCATCAAATGACAAAATTTCTTCTAATCAGAGTCAAAACTAGGCCTGAGCAGACCAGGCGATCACCCCAGGCCCTGAAAATCTAGATGCTCAAAAATGAGATACTGTAAAAAAATTGAAAAATACTAAAAAAAAATTCAAATGAATTTGTATGTCATGATAAAATAGACTTTCATTGTATAAAATTTGCAATTTTAGGACTTACTATTAATTCAGTAGTCATTATTTCATATTATTTTCATTAAAAAAAATATATGATATTAATTCATTTGACATAGATTTAATTATAATTTCATGTCATATATACCAAAAGGAAATTTTAAACATATCTATTTTAAGGGTACAAACTACTTCATTTATAAAAAGTAAAATATTGAGTAATAAATATCTAAGTTCAAATATTTTTTTTAGATCAGTGCACATTGAGAGACACCACTATTAATAAGAATATAGTTTAATCATTAAATACTTGGTTCCGTGAAATACAAGCATTTTTATTAATATTTAAGATCGTATGGCAAAATGATTATATTGAATTTATTAAAAAATAAAACACATGTATTTTTTAACCCTAGAAACATGAAGGTGGGACTCGAGGAGTGTAGTATTGTCATAGTGCTTTTGGTGGTTGTATTTTTCCCCTTTCATCTACATAGGAAAATTTGGATTGTTTGCATTGGCAATGTTTTCAACATTCATTCTATTCCATAAATGCCCCTGAACAGAACCAGTGGTAAGAGTGCGACTATTTTTTAGTTGTTTATTTTTCACTGAAGATGCCAGAATGGGAAATCTAAGATTGCTTGTGAAGGAGAGTATAATGTATCATGATTGAGATTAATAGTGGACTCTTTGAAGGAATTTGAATTTCTATGTGTTCAGTAAATATATTATCTCCTGATAAGAACATGCACAACTTTTTTTTGTACAAATTGTATGAGTGAGCTCAATGAGCCCCCCCCCCCCAAGGAATAGACATATCGCTAGGGTTATTACAGTGAACACAATTTTTCTGATTATTTATTTATGGAGGAGGGGTCATGGAATTCCATTTTCCCCAGGGCTCAAAATTTTCTACCTCCAACACTGCCTGTAACTTATGGCATTAATGTCCCATGGAATTCATCAACTCCAAATTCTGTAAATTAAACAATGCCTATAGAATACTAAAAAACAAGCAAACAAACAAAAACACACACAAACAGTGTTATTGCTGAAAAAATGTGATTAGAATATTTTGCAAATGACCACTCAAAAGATCAATGAAGGATAAGAATATGGAGCCATGCTTCAAAGAAAAATTAGCATACAAGATGCAGAAAAGAATAATTCAGACAATTACTATCACTAAAAGAGAGCATTCCTTATACTCAGAAAATTATAAAAAACCTAAACCTTCTGCTGCATTCTATTCAATTAGCATAAAACAAATCCTGTATAATTTGTTCAAAGGGGTCTGGAATCCCTGAACACTAAAAAATTGATGAGTTTCACTCGAGATAGTCTTGGGACACTTTGCTACTGAGAAAAGAGGTTTCAAACTGACATCCCTCACCCGCAAAGGAAGAAGACATGGTTTTGTAGAATTGTGACATTTGTTACACAAGAATCTCAATATTTATACAAAATGTAATAATTAATATGGTATGTTAGAAAAATTATTTTAACATACTATCATTATTCACAAAAATGTGGCAAAGGACTACATAGATCCAAGCCCTTCAATTGAATAGCGCAATATCTGACTGAATATGCGCTTAAATAGGATATGATATAAATGTTATAAACCAGACATGACTGTATCTGTATAAGTGGCTCAATAAAAATTATGCAACTTAAGATTTTAGATGTGTGGTAAGGCAAGAGACCCCCTTTACCTCGACAATCTTAATTTAAAATTGTTGGTACCTGCATTGAAAGAAGTCCTGTGAGTTTAGATAGGCAAGCTAGAAGAATCATTTAGAGATTCATAATATTGATGCAATATCACAGAGGCTCTCAATGACATTAAATTTCAAATTGTGACACTTGGTACATCTTGCTGTAAAGGATTCTACCATTTAATGAGTACAAAAAGTTAATTTCCATGAATTGTATTGTATTATCATGTGCAAGGAATATAAATAGTTACCAGGCTAGTCATAAGTTACAATGAAATACAAAAGGAGGAACACTGCACCAGGTATTCTGAGCAAGATTTAATCATTATCAAAAGCCAATCTTCGAATCAGATTTCTAACATTACCAATACATCACTCTCCAAATAATGCTTTTGCTGCTAGCCAAATTCCTTCACTATTTTAAGTCAGAGAGGTTATGCAATTCAGGATGGGTTCCTGGTTGGTTGACTATGTGGGAACCTTGGGAGCGCTGAGCTCCTGACTGAAGGGATAAAAGGCAATGACTGACTAGATTAAAGGAAAACAACTACAAATGTTCGACACCAGTAGGTGGCAGTAATAGACCATTTTTATGAATCATATCAGAACTTAATGATTAGACATCCTCTCCCCCCCTACACACACTGAAAATATATCAAAAACTAACTATGCAATTTAGAAAGAGGTAAAGGATAAGACAAATACAAAAATAACAAAAGATAGCACCAATACACAAACACGCTCACAAATTAATTTCATATTACCTGTGACCAGGAGCTGATATCATTTTCTCCAAGACTCTCTTGTCCTGAAAGTTCACCCATCGGAGGCATCACTTCATCGGTCTGGATGTCCTGATTAGCCACTACACTTACATCAGTGTCACAATCTGTAATCTGATCTCTGCATCTATTTTGCTGACTGGATGGTTTTAGAACAGCTTCACGGTTATCACTTTGGGGCTGATCTCCTTCAGTTGCTAGGAAGTGTGTTGGTACAAGGACATGAATACCCTCTATATCAACAACTTTGAAGTGCCTTCCTTCCATATTTGCTCCAGAGTCTCTGCACACAGTTGGCACATGAGTCTCAGATGGTTGGCTCTCCACTTCACAAACAGCCCCATCTGTGTAAAGATCAGATGTAATATATTCTGTTGAATCTTTCTCAGTGCTATCTACAGGACAAACCTCTACTGAGCTATTTTTATCCGTTTCTGAAAGAAATCCCCAACCTTCATTTTCATTACATTTCTCAGCAGCTGCAGACATGCTATTCCGTTCTTCATGTACAATTGTATCCACACAAGCATTTTCTAATTCATTGCTATTACCTCCGGCATGTTCATCTTTTGCTTCAGAACTAACTTTGCTAAGGTCTGTTCTCACTCTCAAATTAGGACTCACAGGACTAAACAGTACATCTGATGCCCCAGTAATATCATCCATACATACATTACCATCTTCATTTGCACATTCTTTGTCACATGAATTTGAAACCATTTTCTCATTACTATCACTACCATATGTACTGTTGCTACAATCATTTTTAGCACCAGTAGGAGAAGGTACAATAATCTGATTATTTATATTCTCTTCATACTCTTCACTTACATTTTCACTATTGTTTGGTAAATCCTGTACCTGATCTGCTTCTTGAGTTTCTTGACTATCACTGCACTGACTTATATGCTTAGGAGAACACTGCTTATCTTCAACATCCCTGTACTTTGGCAATTCAGGGGTGGAAGGTACAATGGCCTGGTCCTTATCATTACGCTTAGTTTCTTGACATCCATTTGAAACGGATGAAAGATAAATTGATGAATTAGACTGAATATTTTCTCCATTTTGTAGAACAGCAGCAGAGCTGGAAGACACTGGAATATTGTTCTGAAACACAGGATTACCACTAGCAGCAATGCTGAATTGAGGTGAAATAGGAAACAAGGCAGACGGTGGAAGAATTTGGCGAGTAAGTGGTTGTTGTGGTACGGTCCGAAAAGCATTATAAAACTGAAGTTGTTGTTGCTGTTGTTGAAGGATATATGGATTATACAACAATGGCATTACTGCTGCTGTACCCATTTCCCCTGCAGGAGCTGCAATAATAGCAGGAACTGAGAAGCACTGAGGCATCACAGCACCCCCAACAGAGGCATTACTACTCATGAACTGTTGATATGTTACTGCAGCTGTAAAATGACTGCTACTTGATGGGTACTGCTGTGATGTTCCAGACTCAGTTGGTTCTCCAAGAGCTGGTTCATTTTGCTCACCAGTGTATTGAGCAGCCAGCATACTGTCCATTTCATTTTGAGCATTTCCTTCCCTTCCAGGGCCACAGTACTTTAATAATGCTTCAATAACCTGATCTTTTGGATGAGTGTTTAAATGCGTTTGCAACGAGACGCCCTCCCGAAGGTAAAGGGTACATACTGGACAAGAAACTGAGGTATCCATCACAAAGCACTCTAAATGTTCATGGATATTTCACGCTTGAGGCGCTCGATGAGGCCTCAAATGGCACTAAAGTATTAAAAATACATCATAATAGTAGCTTTCAAAGAAATGTTTTCGAAATATCACATATATTATTTTTTCCTATTGCACAGCTATCGCTAAGATTGAAACTTCACCACTTTGCTCGCCAACATCACAAATGACAGCAGACCCCCACACACTTCACCGAAGCCATTAGGGCAAGGCAAAAGTAGTGCTGAGCGAATACTCAGAGAATACAAGTTGACTCAATATGTATACGTGTAGTATTCTCGTTGAAAATGTATATATAACGCAACCTATAGGATATTTGTTAAAATCCTCCGTATATACTATGCAAATTCTCTGCTTTCCTTACATTTCTCAAAGGTGGCCAAATACGAAGGGCAACCAAACAACGATAGTTCGGTGATCGTTCACTTTATACTTTGTATAGTTAAAACCACAATAAAAACAGCTATAGAAATGTAATGTAAAGATAGAAAGTATTGAATCACGATTCAAAGCTCTTTGCATCTTGGTGAAAACTTCCTACTTGTTTCTATATATTCCTATTTGTATTTTTTTTTTTTGCATTGGTACCTTTTTCCATTCAGTATCATTTGTTGTAAAGTGAAATGACTAACGTAGGTAACTTAAATACATCTTTGACTTTTCATTCATTGTAATGATCACAATAATCACAATTTTGATCATCACCATCATGGATATCATAAACACCCAATTATACTTATTATATTATTATATAATAGCCATAAATAATATAATATTGTAATATTACCTATTATGTTTTATATAATAGGCATAAATATAATATTACATATTATATTATTATATAATAGGCATAAATAATTTTTATAAAGTTCAGATTACCGGAGATTCCCCTCCGTACCTATACCTCAGAATATATACTAGTAATAGATACTAGTAGATAGTACCTATTCTGTGCCTATACTTCGGTTTTTGTAACATGGAGCGTGAAGGCCTATCTTCACGATGGAAGATGACACAAGTTTTCACATCTTTCTCGGTGGTGTCGCTGGATGTCGTTTGATCTCTAGCACTGATTGATACGGTCGCGATCATGCGACATCTGGCGGCACGACTGAGAAAGACACAAAAAGCCGTGCCATATTCCATCGTGAAGGTACGCCCTCACGCGTCATTTGATATAAAAAGCGAAGTATAACGCCTACATTAGATCTCATTACGGCTGACTCTAGAGTAGTGCCATAGATTATTATTTTTTAATAACACCATCATCATATTCATGGTAGTAGTGTAGAGTCAACCCTAATACACGGGGCATTGATAAACCCCGTTTATTAAAAACAATTGGGGCTGAAGGGTCATGTCCCCACCCCCGGCGGTGAAGCTCATGATTTTCAATTTTTTATGGAAGCGCTTGAATATGTGATAGCTGCGTGAGAATGAATGATAGTTTTTACAATTAAAAAATCTTCCATTTTTTCTTCTTTGTAATCTGCGCTGAACCTGAAGTGGTAAAACGCTACGTTTTGCGAAATGTTTAAGTAAATCCAAACATAACATCAATCCTAGTTTCACTATGGCAATAGGTCTTCCAATTGATCAGTAAATAAGGATTTTCAGGAATGTATTTTTATCTTTCATTACAATTAAAATATCAGAAGTTTGAATATTTGTTGCATTTCGCTGCGATTGATCCACAGTCTTATACCTGTTATTAGACCTGGATTGATCTGTCAAGGTTAAATATCCTAAGAATTACCCTGTAGCGTACAGATTCACGAAAGGCAGTAAAACATTTGTTGATTCCTTCCGCTGTTGGTATACTTGGAATTGTCATAGATGTGGTACTGTCATAGAATAACATTCATCCATGGTACTGTCACAGATTAATATATTTATCCATGGTCAAGTAGAGTGCACTCCCTTTCTTTGTGAGAATATATACTCCAATTTAATTAACTGATTTCTGACGTGTTATCAGCTGGGCCGCGGTTACCCAATCGGGAGCTTTTCACCACTTAACTTTTGGTTCTTACGCTCTTGATTATATAAGTGCTTCCCAGCTTATCAAACGTCAGAAGTCACTAAATATTTAAGAGAATACTTATGATAATAGTATACCACGGTGGAAATCTATCTTACACTGTGTGGTTTACCCAGTGCTTGATTTATAAAATTTTAGATCCCGGAACGTGCCCACAATTAATTATTAATTCAATAGAAATAGTTATAAATTTATAATATAATTTAATAATTATTTCCAAGGTACCTGAACGCCGTTCCGTCACTTTCCGCCAGAAATCAAGCCCTGAGTATACTCCGATTTAAAAAAAAGTCTTCTGAAACTAAATATGCAGTTATCCAATCGAGAGCATCGAGACACAATATACGTCTTAACAGAGCTCCCAATTGGATAATCGCGTAACTCTGACTTTCTGTTAGATGTCACTCAATTTAAATCGAAATACAGAATCAGGTGTGATCAGGTGTTAGAACGTGGGTGGGTACTCCTAGGCAGCTCCTAGGGTTCTGTAGACTGCTGTAGACAGAGGTGTGGTAGTCGTGGGTGGGTAGCGGTGAAGTGAAGTTTTTGAGGAGTTGATATGGTATGCTGTTTTAATACCAATGTCACTGACTCTCATACCGCAGTGTCAAGCTTTTAATTGTAAAACTGATGTGAGTTTGGAGATCAGACGCCCTTGTGACATCTGTCACTTTTTCTGTCAGGCATGAAAGGCCTTTTAAGTAGCCAGAAATTTAGGTCCTGATTTGAGAATAAAAATATCCCCCCAGTTTTCTAAAGAAATGCACAACTATTATTGTGTCATGATTGTAATGGAATTCTTGAAGCTTATGTGAGAGTGTTTTAGAAATGTGTAGCATAATTCTTCGAGTTATATTGGTGTTAGTAAATGTTGTAGCAATATCATGTGAGTATTGGAATATTTTAGATTGTAGTAATCAATAATCAGTTAATTAAAATTTTCTTAATTAATGCTTTTAGGTACACTGTATAAAAATTTGAAATATTTTGAAACACTTCATGCCTCTGAATTAAATCATAACATTGTGAAAAGAGGTGTTAACCCAAGTCCACATCCATTCAATAAAATTAAAGAAGTGTCATTTGATACTTTGGGGAGGTAAGGTCCATTATTATCCTTTCATTTTGACTTTTTTATTAACTGTTTTTATTGACTAGCTGAACCTGTGTGATCACATCACACAAAAGAAAGATCTGTAGAAAAGTTCCACATGTTCTCTTCATGGAAAAGAAAAAAACTCTATTAGATATTATATCATGTTTTTAGTAATTATTCTCGAAAATGAAATTAGAGAGGTTGATAGTTTCTGGAACAAAACAGTCGCCATTGACAGTGAACATGTATCTGAAAATGTAATTGAAATGTTTTCTATTTATTGAGATCTGTACATGAATGGTGTAGTGAATTACGGCAAAGAAATCCTCGACCACTTTTATTTAAAAATATTTTTGAGAAAAAGAGATGTGTCAGATGATTGCCAGGCATTGTATTTAAATACAGTTACCAATCTTTGCTTTTAATATCACTCATCAAACTTCCAAAAACTCTCTATTTTCACTTTGCTAACTATAACCTCACACTCGCATGTTTGCTTGAAGACAAAAAGTAAATTGCTTTCAATAGATTAGTTACAACTCGCTCAGTGAAGAAATGATCAAATGACAGCTGATAAAGATTTGTTCTGTTAATGTGAAAATCTTATTAAAATGTGTTGTTTATATGTACCATACAGTCGGTTAACAAGAGCAAGTGATAACACATCTAGTGCCCATTACTTTTCTTTTAAATCACATAATTTTAGCAAGGCTTTCGACTCGGTAAACCATAATATTTTGCTTATTAAACTAGAGTGGTTGGGGGTCACTGGACCATTACTCGAGTGGTTTCAGAGCTACCTGTATCATCGTGTTCAAATGGTATCTTATAAGACTAATGTTTCTAGTCCAATTGAGGCATCTTCAGGTGTCCCTCAGGGGCCACACTTAGGTTCTCTTTTATTTAACATTTTTGTCAATGACATCTGTGATAGTATATTGAATGTGGAGTATTTGCTTTTTACGGATGATCTAAAGATTTTTTGAAAAATCCAATCCGATGATGACAGAGTGAGATTGCAAGACACCCTAAATGCCTTGTATGCATGGTGCATGGGAAATGATCTCTTCCTCAACATTGATAAATGTAAAACAATAACTTTCTCAAGATCTAGAATGAACGAGGCCTTTGAATATGTGATGAATTTCACACCACTTGAAAGAGTTTACACTCATAAAGATCTGGATGTGATTTTTGATTCTCAGATACTTTTAAGGATCACATTCAGCACACAATATCCAGATCTAACCAAATCTTGGGATTTGTGAAGAGAATCTGCCGAGATTTGCATTCAGTAGAGGTCCTGAGATAACTTTATCTCATGCTCGTCAAGCCAATACTGATGTATTCATCTGTGATATGGTTTCCTTTTTTTATGAGATATATATCTAAAATCCACACAAATTTTTTAGAATGATGGCATACTGTCTGGGATTGGATGATCCATATATAAATCATGATTACAGTAACATAGCAGTTCAACTACAAATTCCATCACTATGTTCTCATAGAAATTTGAAAGACCTATTGTTTCTGAGAAAATTGATAACCGGAGATGTTAATTGTAAAATTCTGCAAAGCCAATTAATTTTTAAAACTCCGAATTTTAATTCTAGAACGAGGAATATTTTTGTTATTAGATTTTACTGTCACTCCTACACAGCCAATAATGTTAATCATTGTTGTAAATTAGTCAACAATTTGAACTTAGAATTATGTGAGATGGAAAAATCTGCATTTTTAGCGTTAGCGAGCAATATAATCTTGAAATTTGAATGACTGAACGCAATAGATTAATAGATAGAAAAATAACAAAACAAAAAAGATATTTTTATATGATATGACTAAATTATTTTTTGTTAATTTTACATATGTGTACCTTTATGGTTATGTTGCCACATGCTAGGGAAGTTTTTATTGTATTTTTTGTAAATAAAGGACTTACTTGTCCGTATATTGATAATAAAAAATTTGGTTGAGAACTTAGCTTAATCTTCTTTCTAAACAAAAATTCTTAGTGTTTTAAATATTTATTGATATTTTGGTATTGTATTGTTCCATTTTAAAAACACAGATCATAAAATAACAGTTGTATTTCTAAACTTGAGCCAGAGAAATGAAATAGAGCATTTTAATGTTTATCAGAACCATCTGTTTTCAGGCATTTTCGTTTAATTCTCAGTCCACAAAAAGAAGTTTTCCATTCTCAGTTTAAAGCATTTACAGTTGATGGAGATGGGGAAGAAAGATCACTTTTTGTTGGTAAAAACACTTTTTTATTAAAAGGTTTACTTGTAATTTTTTTTTCTGGACTAAAGATTAAAGTGCATGTTTAATATGTCTTTCTAGATACTGAAGAGTTTTATCATGGTCGAGTATTTGGAGAAGTTTCTTCTGATGTAAGCGTGCACTTGGAAGATGGTTTAATGACAGCATCTATCAGTTTACCAGATGATACATATCATATTGAGGTTATTAGAGTTTTGTTTTATATTATTGTTGACTGACTACTGGAAATGTTGATTATGTATGTAATATATTATTGGCTTAGGATATGAAAGAGTTTTTTTTTCAAATTCTTCAGTCCTTATTGAAGAATTAAATCGTTGAGATGACTATTAAATATTTCACCTTCAGCTTGAACTGAAAATTAACAGAGCAAGTGCATAGTGCAAGCAATCTATACAGTTTTAGTGAATGTTGCAGTTAATTGTGTATTAATGATGCTCATTTTGAAAATGAGTTGCATAAATATGGAGCATATTAGCAGTGATGTAGTTGGCAATTTGTTGCCTTTTTTGTAATTGAAATGATTTCCTGTTAAAATTGTAAGAGGGAGACTAATTGTTAGAGTTTTGTGTATTGTTTCTGTGTGCTTGGCTATTAAGCACTTTTTGAAAAATAAAATTTCAGCCATCATGGCGTCACTTGCCACACACGGACAATATGTCAATGATTTCATATCGAGCATCTGATGTACAATTCAGTTGGGATCAGCCATTGGATGAATCTGGTTCCTCCCCTCGGATGTGTGGATATGTTCGAGAGGCAGAGGGTAGGTTATTTATTTTTAAATATTTATCTTAACAGAATTGTATATCGTCGTGGTAACTGCAATAGGTCGTATGTCATATCGTGACAATTCAATCTACTGAAATTTTCAGGAGGAATGAAGAACATTCTCTACCTTTCCTTATTGGCAGTCGTTTTCACAAATTTAAAATCGGGATATTCGATTTTTCATTAGTTCGTTGTCTTTTGACACCTATTGCAACTGTGGCAATTTTCTAGATTGATCAAAATGGTATAGTAAACAAGAAAGTGAATTTTTTTGACACTCGACATATTGCAGTTACCTCAACGATATATTTGTGTGTGTGTGTGAGAGAGAGATGGAGGGGGTGGAGGGGGGAGGGAGAGGGAGAGAAGGAGGGAGGGAGAGGGAGAGAGTTAGAGAGAGATGGAGAGAGTTAGAGAGAGAGGGAGAGAGTTAGAGAGAGATATTAAAAAAAAATATTTCAAAATAAACCGTGATTTAATTACTAGAACATCACATCACAAAAATTAATTTAATTTATCTACAAACATTAAGTTTCAACTATTACCCTTTATATAATAAACTTTTGTGTCTGTGAAATTAATTTCAAAAATTGTCAAAAAATATTCTGATTAGGAATAGCAATATGTCTAAATAGAAAATTAACGTAGCGTGTGGGGTATTATTTATCATTACAGAGTAAAGTTCATGAAATTCAAATATCCCTGATGGATGATATTTCTGGTTAGGTTGTTATTTTGTATGTGTTTAGATGCTAACAAGGAAGCTCACTTGGACACACGAAGTAAGAGACAGGCAGATCAATATGAATACACCCCAACCAAAACCCGATGCCCTCTGCTGTTGGTTGCGGATTATAGATTTTACCAAGAGATGGGCGGTAGTAACACAAAGACTACTATTAATTATCTGGTAGGTAGTTTTTTGAGCATATGTTTGTGAGACTTAATTTTCAGAGGCAATAAATCTTATGTAAATACTATTTGTTTTTGTCATTCTTTCCAATAATCTTAAATGTTTATGTGAAAATATTGTTTCTTTGAAATTTTACCCTCTTTATTTATTTATTTGTGATGATGGCTGGATTACTTGTTTTGTTGCTGCAGTTGTTCAGCTGGAAAGCAGTAATTCTGAATGTTCAAATAACCAGCAACAAAATTAAAGAGATTTTTCTGTTTTGCTATGCATAGTTCATATCCTGTGTTCTCTTCTCAAACTGGAGGATGGAAAGAGATGTTTTCTTATTGATTCTTGAACCAAAATAAATGTCGAATAATTATAGTGTAGAAAAAGAAGTAAAAAAGAAATTGTGCATAAAAATTATAATATTATTTTTCTTTTCTTGCTTTTTTCATGTGTTATTTATAAATTGAAATATTTTGAAATGTAAATGTACTAACTTTCATTTTAATGTGTCAGTTAGTCTTTTGTATTAATGCATTAAAAATCATTAAGATCATCTTCAAGTGTTTTATTGATTTCTTTTCAGATAAGCTTGATAGATCGAGTTCATAAGATCTACAATGATACCATTTGGCAAGACCGTCAAGAGCAAGATGGCTTCAAGGGCATGGGTTTTGTAATAAAGAAAATTGTTGTCCACAGTGAGCCGACACGTGTCCGTGGAGGGGAAGCTCATTATAACATGGTCAGGGAAAAATGGGATGTTCGTAATTTACTTGAGGTAAGTTATGACAATTTATTTGGATTATCTTCAAAACTTGTTACAAATTTCTCAGCTGAAGAATTTGTCTCCTAGATGATGTGCTCATTTGATATAAACTAAATGTAATATTGTAATGCACATTTAGAATTATGGGTAGCTGAAAAATCATTGATTTCCTTATTTGTATACATTGCATTTTTCAATAAAGTTCATTTAGAAAACAAAGTTTTATTACAGTAAATGTAGAATGGCTATCAGAGAAGATTTCAGAATCTGGGAGTCGTGAAGAAATAAGGGAGTTTAGCATAATCAGATGAAGAAATCGAATTATCACAGTATTGGGTTAATTGACCAGGATCATCATATTACCTATAAAAACTACTATTGCTTGAAATTAATTACTGATGATAAAGGATGGGACTTTCATAAGAAAGTAATAATGGACATTAAGAAATTTGTAAAATATGCAAAGTATTGAGTATTGTGAAAGATGTTCATAACATCAGTGTGGGTATAAATTGCTTTAGTTAACTTGATAACCAACAGTGCCT
Organism: Teleogryllus occipitalis; assembly: GCA_011170035.1. Taxonomy (NCBI): domain Eukaryota; kingdom Metazoa; phylum Arthropoda; class Insecta; order Orthoptera; family Gryllidae; genus Teleogryllus; species Teleogryllus occipitalis. The sequence goes on along the minus strand of BLKR01000609.1, from coordinate 385,981 downwards.
CGTTGTAGACTTTTATTTTTATTTTGATGTATCTTTTTATAATGTCAGTCTTTATTTTTTATTATTTTCATTAAATGTCTGCATTTATAAAGGAGTTTATTGTAATATATTTAATATTTTTCCATTTTATTATCTTTTACTCAATCAGAAGATTATTGTTTCATTACCATTGAAAGTCAAGAATTTAATGTAATTACTTGTCATATAATATATAATCATATGCAATCATTTTTGTCATCTTTATTCATATAATACAAGTTCAAAAAATGTCATATTCAAAAATATTCATAAAATGTAATTTGAAAATAACTATCTTCGTAAGCTCGTAAGGTTATTTACATGGTCTGAAAACCCATAGAAGAATTTTTACTTTCTCGCCCCAAGTATGTTTCTACGTAGGAAAGAGAAAGTATTGTATGTGTGCGGGGGAAAATGGTGAATTTTTGACAGAAAAACTCTTATTGCCTGACCCTTGTAACAATAAAGTAGATAAATCAAGTTCATAATATATTAATTATATTATTTATATGAATGAAGGAGGTGGAAAAGTGTTATAAATATGAAGGTTTTTGTGTTATTGCTGTGCCATCGTATTTGTTCCTGGAACTTGACCTTTCCAATTCCTTGAATATATTCATGAGTTTGACACCTTCCCTTTGCCATCCCTAGTGTCACAAAGGTTTGAGCACATCTCAATATTGGAAACATCCCTATAACACATGGATGATTTGAGCAAATACATAAGACTAAGATTCTTACACTACCACATACCCCATTTAAAACATTATCCCATGTCACACCTCATGATCATCCACCTACCTTTGTCCATACAATGGAAAGCAAAAGCACACCACCATTGTGATCACTTGTCCAGGATAAGGAAAGACATGAAGGTATAAAATCTTTTCCCTCGTCTATTCCGTATTATGGGACTCGTCATAATCATCACGTATTTAATTTTATAAGGAGATGTTGCTTGCATTCATCCTTTATTTTACATTGAATGTGAATATAATGTAAGAGTAAATAAATAAATTTATTTATTTATTTATTTACTCTTACATGGGTAAACAGAATCCATGTTTTGTGGGTCCTTGATACAGAAAAATCAATTGATGGCAAAATGTTCATCCCTCTGTCTGTACCCAATGCTAGATGCTAGCGCCAAAAATGTTTATAGGATTTTCTTTGAAATTGTTATTCTGTGATCGATCTAGCTAGACAAACGCGAAGCCCTGCCAAATTTCTTACAAATATTTTGATTTTTGGCTGTATTTTACATGAATTATATTAAATGTATGAATACTCTTCTTCAGTATGAATGTTTACGAATTTATATAATTCAATTGAATTATATTCACAACTTTACATGAACCTAAATATTTTCAAAATTCTCTCAAAAGTTGCTAAAATTTTTATGATTAAATTTGTTTTTGCAATGGACTCTTAAAAAACGGTACAGGTCCCATTATTGTTGAAATCTCTGATATTTTGAGAATTGCAAAAGTTAATAATGTTTTTGGGGTCTTCCTACAACTATATTGAAAAAGAGATTTTCTTCCCTAATGATTATGAATATTCTTTCTTAATGTTCTTCAAAGACAGATCTTCCTATAAAGTCATGTACAATTTTTCGAAAATGTATGTAGTTTTCTCATAATTATCTGTAATATAGACAATTTTTAAACTATTTTCTCAGAAATGGCTCTAACATTTTTGTGTAATTTTTCCCCCTTGTTTAAACTATTAAAGAAATTTTGCAAGTCCGAGTTTTGGTGAACTCTCTGTATTTTCAAAAATTGCAAACAAAAAATTAACATTGCTAAGTACAACATTGATGATTGAGATGTTACAGAATTACTACATAAAATTATTGAATCTCTTTTGAGTTACATGTTCAAGTAACAGGTATTTATGCAAAACTAGCTTAGTACCCAGCACAATCATCTATTAAACAGGAAAAAGAATATATTCTGTGTATGGTGTATCCCCCTTGTATCTTACTCTACCCTACCCCGCCCTGTGTGATCTCATCCTGCCCCATTCCTCCCATTAAGGTTCACCCAGTCTTTCCTCCTCTTGCCCGGCCCCACTCTACTTTGTTTGCTATAATCTTTGTTGCTGTGGGTAGCTGTAAGCAATTGCATTGTTACATATTACTGTGAACTCCAGTAACAATTTTGATCTTACATTACTCGAAGCCTAATTGTACCATTGGAATGAATTAAAATGCTTTAAGTAGGAAATGTTATGGGCTTTCAGAAATGTATTAACTTTGGTAGATTTTCTCTCTGTTTTTGATCTATTGATAAAAAACTGAATGAGTCCACACTTACAAATTTTGCTTTAAGGAATAGGAAAGGGGATAGGATGGGGGATAGTTGTATGATTTATCATGTACATAGTAACTTTACTATTCTTTTGACAATCATGTGTATACATTTTCATTTTCAGAACAAATCTATAGTTATATACAAAAACAATTCTTGATTTTTATAAAATAGAAAATAATAATTTGAAAAAGGTAGTCTAACTTAGACCTGCTAAAATACTCTACATTTCAGTGAAAACCATTCAAGCCATTCTCACGATTACTTCAGACAAACAGGCAGGCAAAAATCATAAAAGCAATTGAATTGGCTTTTATATTACATAAACAAGTATATACGATTATAAAAAGGCAATTAACCCATTAATGACCAAATTAATAATTCATCCATTGTCGTCACATTTGTGCACTCCTAGTCATTGTTGGAGCCTTCCGGCAGCATGCTTTTGCGACTACTAGAGCACTCCAAAGTGCAAACCGTAGGTTATATGAGAAATTTTTTTCTATAAGAAGAAACAAAACCGTTAAAAACTTAGCTTGCATTAGCAACTTCAGTGTGGATCAACCACCGTTTGCTTTACACCAGCCTCTCCTTCTGACTTAATCCCAGGTATATAGCATCCAAGCACGGTTTTAGATGAAGATTTAAAATGGATGCAAGTTATGAATACACCCTGGCTAGGAGCGTACCATGCTTAAACGATCATGGCTAAATTGACATCTTGCAATCAGAAGTGAAAAAAACTTGCTAATGCAGTAAAATCTGGCTGAGCCGGAATTGATTTTTGAAAATTTCTGGTTTAGTGAGGTTTCTGTTTTATGCAAGGGTGTCCATTTTATAACTAGAGACCAGATTTTTATGTAATTACATATTTTTTGTCTTTCTACCTAACGTTCTCAGAGCTCTTATCTTGGCGAATCTTTGCCGCATTAACAAAATATGCAATTTTTTGTTACATTTTTTAGAAAATTTGGTACTATATTACATATTTTACATATTTTGCTATTTTCACAAAGTATTTTTTTAATTTTATCAATTTTCCTCTATGTTAAACATATTTTTCTATGAAAAAAGTTTTTTAAAAGAATTATTTTTTCCTTCACTATTACTGAGCACTGTCGAATCAAGATGCACTACGTTAAGATGCGGCCGGGTGTTCTTACAGTCTGTTGCACTTGCCTTAGTAATTTCGGTGGCGGGATGTCCGAGTCGACGACTGAAATTATTTTCATCTTTAGGTGTAAAAAGTATCACTGACGCTGCTTTTCGCGATTTTTAATTTCCGAGAAACTGCCAATCGGCGACGTGTAACACTTCGATGACAATTCTACAAGCTGCAGTGATTGTTTGCTGGTTGTAGATATCGCCAATTTGTACAAAGGCTTCTATTGTGTCTAGTCTGGCTGCTAAATGCAATGCTGCTCCTGGATAGCAATAGATGATTTTATCTACATCTACAGGAAAGTTATATGGTGCAAAATGTGCATCAACTTCTGCTCTCAAAATGATTTTTAAAATGTTTGTATTATTTTTAAAATTTGTTTAGGAAATTTCAGATGGATGTAATGTTGAATTAGGTAAATGTGTTTTATTATTATTGTATTTTAATATTACATATTTTCACTGTTTTTTATTACATTTATGTACATATTTTGACGTTTCATACTACATATTTTTCCAGTCTCTATTTATGACACTTGTGATATTGACGTTTCTGCCCTGAAAGGAGTTAATTAGATGACTTAATTATAATTAGAGCTGCGAGTTCATTTTCAAATGCATCCTTTAGAGTTTTATCTGCATCCTCAGTTGGTCCATACACTCCAATTATTACTATATTACATCCCATTATTTCTAATTCTAACTTCATAATTCTTTCATTTACTTCTTCCCAGTTTTTAATATTTTTCTTCCATTTTTTATTTATTGCTATTGAGATGCCCGCCTTTGCTCTTTTATCTTTAGGTACACCACTATAAAAATGCAAAAAATTTCCCTTTACTTCATTTCCGTGACCTTTTTTTTTCATTTCAGAGAGAACGGCAACGTCAATTTTAAATTTTTCTAATTGAATAAAAACTTCTTTATCTTTGGTGTTTAGGCCCTGAACATTCCATGTTCCAAAAATCAAAGGCCTTTTTCTAGTGCGAGTTCGTTTCCATGTACATTTCCGAGGTTCCGTGTTGGGACGTTTTGCAGTTTGGATTTTTTTTATTGGTAATGGGGAGCAAGCCCAATGCCCAAACCCCCAACCTGGAGGACCAGGTGTTTTATTTTCGAGCTACCCGTGCCCTAGAGGAGTTGTCTTCTCCATGACTTAAGAGGCTCCTCTCCCCTTTTCTTTCTTGATTCAATAAGTAGTAGAAAAGAACTGATAATAATGGGTGACATGAATGCTAGGATAGGGAGAAAAGTAAATGATAAAGTTGTTGGTGCTTTTGTAGAAAATTGTTTAAATGAAAATGGAAACAGATGGATTGAAATATGTGATGTCTATAATTTGAAGATCATGAATGGTTTCTATGAGCATAGAGATGTACACAAATATACTTGGGTGCAGCCAATGAAGAATCAGAAATCAATAATTGACTACGTAATTATCCTGCAAACATCCTGCATTAGCGCAGTTGATGTAAGAGTGTTTAGATTGGCAGAATGTGGATCTGACCACTACTTATTGAAAGGTTTAATGTGCTTTCCTTTTAGAAATCAGGGAATGAAAACCAATAGTGGAAATGAAAACAAAATAGAAAAAATAGCTCATCCTAAATATAAGATCAATTTACTGAATGATGAATCCATCAGATTTCTGCATCAGTTAAGACTAGCTAATAAATTAAGAGAAGTTCCAGATGGCACAAGTGAAGACTTGTACGAATGGTTAAAAACAGCAATACATGAAGCAGCCTTTGAAGCTTTAGGGGAGGAGGGAAATGAACCACCTAAGCAATATTGGTGGAATTCTGAAGTAGAATTGAAGATAAAGGAGAAAAGAAGGAACTATGAAAAATGGTTGGCAACCCAAAATCTGGATGACAGAAAGGAATATGCAAGACTAAATGGGAGGTGAAGAAAATGGTGAAGAAATCAAAAGATAAATGGTGGAACAAAAAATGTGCAGAAGTGGAAGAGAACATTGGTGGGGCGCGAAGTAAAGAATCATGGGAACTAATAAAATGTTTGAGACAAGATAAAAGAAATCAAACAAATATACAAATCATAAAAATGGACGAATGGGTAAAATATTACTCAGATATGTTTGAAGAGAATAGACCAGAATACAGGAATGTTTTAGAAGAAATAAACAAGACACTTGATAGGACACATGCAAACGAATGTACAGAAGACATACATTTGAATGAGATAAAGAACTCCATCAAAAAAATGAAAAACGGAAAATCTCTCGGTCCTGGAGGTATTCCTGTAGAACTATTTAAAAATGCTCTGATAAGTGTCCTGGAAATCGTACAAATAATTTTTAATAAGTGTATGACAGGCGATAAGATACCTACAGAATGGAAACAAGCCTTCCTCACGTCAATTTACAAGAAAGGTAAAAAATTGGAGTGTAAAAATTACAGAGGAATAAGTGTAACTTCTACTACTGGAAGACTGTATGGACATATTATAAAAGATAGAATTGAAAGGGAGTTAACCACAGCAGAAGAGCAAAGTGGATTTACAGCTGGTAAAAGTTGTATTGACAACATATTTGTTATAAGGCAGGTTTTAGAAAAGAGATTATCAAGAAATAAGGAAACATATCTTGTATTCATAGATCTTGAAAAAGCTTATGACACAGTCCCTTTAGGAAAACTCTTCCAAATTCTGTAAAATACAAATATTGACAAGAAATACATAAATACATTAAAATATTGGTATCTGAATCAAGAAAGTAGGATGAAAGTAAGTGGCCAAATATCACAACCATTTGGACAAACAAAGGGCCTGAAACAAGGATGTTGCTTATCCCCAAGTCTGTTCAAAATATACCTGAATGAAATACTGAAAGATTGGCAAAATAAATGCAGAGGTATGGGTACATATATCAATGAAGATTATCTGCATACCTTACTATTCGCTGATGATCAGGTTATTTTAGCTAATGACGATTTTGATGTAGAATATATGATGCGAAAACTGAAGGAAATGTACGAGAAAGCAGGACTGAAGATCGATTTTTCCAAAACAAAATATCTGGTGGTAGGAGAAAATGCAGGCTGCAGCATACCAATAAATGGAGAGCAGATAGAAGCATGTGAGGAATTTAAATATTTAGGAGGAATCATCAGTAAAGAAGGAGACTCCAAAAAAGACACTATCGCAAAGATCACACAAAGGAGACAAGTCACTCAAAAGTTAAACTCTCTACTTTGGGGAAATGAAATATCCAGATCAACTAAGAAAAGGCTGTTTGAAACCATCGTACAAAATGTAGTGCTGCATGGATCAGAAACGTGGGAAATAAGAAAACGAGAAAAAGACAAATTAAAAAGCCTGCAAATGGATTTCATGAGAAGAAGTAGAGTGTCTAAAATGGACAATGTAAGAAATTATGAAAATAATGCAAATAAAGAAATCGATTTTAGAGGAAATGGAAACACGAAGATTAAAATGGTTTGGTCACGTGAAAAGGCTTGGTTATGAGAGATGGCCCAGAAAGATCTCTGAGTGGCTCCCCTTAGACAGAAGAAAAAAAAGGTAGACCCAGAGAAGAATGGCAAAAGCAAGTTATGAAGGACAGGTAGAAAAGAGGCCTTGAAGAATTGGATTGACGATTGGAATGATAGAGAGGCATGGAGATTGGGATGCGAGAGACGGCTGCTAGAGCTGTAGACAACTCGCAAGAAGAAGAAGAAGAAATTATAATGATCAAAATACATTAACATGTAATGTATTTATGGAAGAAATCACCAATAAATGCATAATAAACGCTCTTCATTGACAGCTTTTGAATTAAAAATTACACACCTGGCTGTGTTCGGTATGCTTTCAGTGCACAATGCATCACAACAGAGTTCTTTGACTTTCAGATACCCTTGCATGGCTGTGAGCAATGAGTATCTGATGGAGGGGCTGTGATTATCAACATGGGGCATGAATAGAAGCCTGTACACCTTTCCTCGCTCAGAGAGTCAGGTGAGAGGAAATTCCTCTACGGTGTGCGCCTTGAGAGACAGGCAACCCCAAGGTTGAATTCTACGCTGACAGCTGAAGCCCCTCTGATTCAATGTCCATCTGCCATGACTAAATCGCTTGTCACAGGGATAGAGAATTTAAAACAAGTTCACAGATGTATTCATTTCATTAAGAACATCTTGCGGCTCTCTGTCAGTCATGTTAAATTTACAGGAATTCCATTTTATAAAGATTTTTTTCTCCTGCAGGACATGAAACACATTCCGTTTTCGCATTTGCCAGGTTCCGTTTTATGCTGTGTAAAATGGCCTTTAACTTCACAGGCCACAGAAATCTTCCGGTTAAGGCAAGTTTCCGGCTTATATAGGTTCCGGTTTAGACTGATTTTACTGTATATGTTTTGTTTAGCATATCTACGTCTATTGAATAAATAAAATTAACAAAGTTTTGTAAAAGAAACAATATGAGTTTACCAGATATGTGTGTCCTCAAATGAGGACGCTGGGTGTTAATGGGTTAATTTTGAAATTGCAGACAGTCCCTCCAAATTCATTTATACATATATCAATATAATATTCTAAGAATTTTGAGAGTTTTGTATTACCTGTATTACAAGATGTGTATGTAATGCCAGAATTATATTTTAAAATGTAATGGCCACATTCTAATTAGAAAAAAGAAATATTTGAAATAAAAGACAGAAAAAAGTTTTTAATTTTTTTAAAACTGCAGAACTCTGCCCTCTGTAGAACTCTTGCCCTTTGAAGTACTTTTTTATTAGCTGTGTATTTTAATGTATAGAAAATAATATGTACAAGTTTGCACAGTAGTACACGTAATTCTCTCCTGGTGAAAGGTGATAGTGTTTGAAATTATTGAAATTGTTATTTGTAGTTTATACCAGTGATAATGAATGGCTCTATTTTTCTTCAAGAAGGATGTTTCTTTTGGGTCCTGACTTTATGAATGGCTTCTCTTGCTAGTGAGCAATTTTTGCAGATTCCGTAAATTCCATGTGTGTCTCCTAATTTCTTCACAGCATCTACAGCTTCTATATTTTTTTGTCTTCATTATGATTGATGCATCTCTGGGGGTAATTCCCTCTCCAGGAATGGCATATTTATGGGGTTTTGTTTGTGACAATGGTGTCATAAATTGTACAAAACTGTTATCTTTCCCTAGCCTTTTGTATATAGAAGGGAAGGGATTCTTGCTTATCTGAGAAATTGTTTTTCAAGAAGTAGCTAGAACAGAGAGAATCTGATAAGCTGAACAGGACATGGTTTGGTGATATGAAATGGAAATAAGAATGTTAAAATGAAATTTTTAAGAAAGGAAAATACATATGCATTTTTATGCAAAGTTTGGTGAAGAATGCATCATACTATGTGTAATTTAATTCCTACTTTTCACACTCATTTACTATACCCTTAGGTTGAGCCAACAGTTAATTTTAGTCTGGCAATTTTTTTTGCTAATTAGGTTTTCAGCCGAGAATATAGTCACAAGGATTTCTGCTTAGCTCACCTTTTCACTGATCTGAAATTTGAAGGTGGCATCCTAGGATTGGCCTATGTTGGGTCTCCCCGTCGCAATTCTGTTGGAGGGATTTGCACACCAGGTTAGGAACGGAAAGCATTTGAAAATTTTATTGTTTTTCACCTTTCCAACTTGTAAACTCTCAAAAAATGCTTTTACACAAACTAATAATTTTTTCTTTCTTACGTGATTCGAACTTAGTTAATATCAATATAATTATTGTTGTAAATTTGTTCTGTAGAATGAAGATTGAGAAATTTCAAGATATTGTAACTTTGCATGATTATGCTCTTTTCGAGCCTGTTAGCTGCATGCTTGCATGAAGGAGATGATTTCTGTTCTTTTTGAAGGAAGACAACTCTTTATTTCTACCTTTTCTGTGGTATAAAATTGCATGAATAAATATTTTCCCAATTTGACAATTGTTCAGTACTTCCAGTTTCAGCTCTGCTAGTGTGAGTAAAATCCCATTACCAACAAAACATCTTTTATGGAATGAAACTGTTTTGATGAAAATTTATTTCTAGCAAAATTTTCTCAAAACTAATTTTCCTTTTAAATGTATTGTTAAAAATGATTAGAAATAGTTTTATAGCCTTTCGTAGTTGATGTAAGTTAGTTTTGTGTTAAGTTATTTTATTGCAATGTGTGGAAGGCATGGAAATGTGTATCATTCAATGATCTTATTTTTTTTCATACAATTTTATAGTTTTTTATACTATAAAAAAGTATGCGGTGATTTGTTCCATGAATTGTATAATTTCAGATTGTATGGAAAATAAGGTTAAAAATGCAGTATTTACTCCTGTAGAACAATTTTAATATTTTAATTGTTATTTACTTTCATTTGCTAATTTTGTTTTAGAAACATTTAATGGGTTTATATAACATTATTCCATAATATCTGTGGTACTATGGCAGAACCCAATATGTCAAAAAGTCAACTTTTTGTTATTCAGTGAAATTTTGCCGTTCTACCAGAAAGGAAGTAGTTCATAGAGGTAAACACCCTTTAATGGACTTGCCATATTATTGGAAATAAATTCTTAATTTTGGCAAAAACACCGAACTTTGGAAAGTGTCTCCTGAAATATAGTTTTTAGACATTTTGGGATTTTGTGCCTTAGAACTACAGAAATATGAATATTTCATTACATGAATATAACATCTTTTTATACAGAGTATTTCAAAAATGGATATACACTGTATTTGAACTCTGGATTGAGCTCCAGTCGCAACCACTATGGACAACGTGTTATCACTCGTGAGGCTGACTTAGTTACTGCTCACGAGTTTGGCCACAACTGGGGTTCAGAACACGATCCTGACATACCTGAATGCAGTCCAAGTGCAAGTCAAGGAGGATCTTATTTGATGTATACATATAGCGTCAGCGGCTATGATGTTAATAATAAGGTATTATTAATGTAGTATATTTATTTTCAGTACAAAATAACTTTCTGAGTATCCACTAAATTTACTAAGAACAATTTTTCATGAACCACAGAGATTCTCACCATGCAGTTTACGTTCAATTCGTAAAGTTCTGCAGGCAAAGTCTGGTCGATGCTTTTCAGAACCAGAGGAATCTTTCTGTGGCAATCTCAGAGTGGAAGGGGATGAGGAATGTGATGCTGGCTTGCTGGGAACTGAAGACAATGATGCTTGTTGTGATAAAAATTGCAAACTACGTCGTAACCAAGGAGCAGTTTGCAGGTACAGAGAACGCTGTTAAAAAGTTTTGAAATTGCTTTGAAAAAAGTACTACAATTGTAAAGAAGTTCAGTTTCATGTAATAGAACTTTAAAGACAGTTTATTGAAAACCTACCTTTTACATTTCTGCAGTTATTGTTTTTTATAAGTATAAGTGTCTTTATAAACATTATTTCTCTTGATTTGCAATTATAAATTAATGCTATTTTTTTTTAGTGATAAAAATTCTCCCTGCTGCCAAAACTGTCAGTATATGCCTGTAGGTGTGAAATGTCGTGATGCTCAGTATGCAACTTGTGAACAAGAATCACGTTGCACTGGAGCATCATCTGAATGTCCTCGCAGTCCGCCCATGAATGATGGAACAGGCTGTCTGGAACGTGGCCAGTGCCGGAGGGGTAAATGTGTACCATATTGTGAAACACAAGGACTTCAGAGCTGCATGTGTGACACCAGTAAGTAGTGAAATATGATTTCCACAAAGGTTGGAGAGGAGTTATGTTCAGAGATGTTTGTGTTGTTTTGCCCTCCTTATTCAGGGGCCTGATCTGAAAATTCTTTTAGAGAGATGATCTCATTTTAAATTACTTAAATAGGTAAATTAAAAGTTAGTGAGAATGGTCATCATTATTTTTAATTATTTCATTTGATGTATAAAGTATTCTGTCATGATACACTTTTCTCCCCGCATAATATATTTATGTGGGGGACTTTCATTAATATGCGTGGTTAACGTGATAAATTTAATTTTTTCGTCAAACATTTTTTTCTGTTCATTGGTTTGAATTCAGATCTCTTCTTGTTTGTGATTATTTAATCAAAAGTGGCAAGAACTGTAGTTTAAGGGATGGAGGGGAAAAAAAAAATTTTAATTTTACTTAGTATCTTGCATATATTTTCGAATATTTTCTCTTTCATTTCTTTCTTTGTCACTATTAGAGGCAATAGTAACCATTCTATTTCACTCAAGTGTGCCAGTCGTAACCAATGCTAAACAAGAATATATTCAAATTAAACCCAACCCAATGTCTATCACCATATGATAATTAATTTTGCACTTTGCTGCAATCACTTTGTTTACTATTTTGTTGTTATCGATGGCAATTGTTTTATGTCCACAGTGGCCTGTATCAATATAATATTAAGATGAGTTGTTTTAGTAATGTTTCAAACTCTGAAATTCAATCTATTATTAAAGATTCAGTGCTGAAAAACAGCAAAGAAACAGAGAAAGTGTATGGAAGCAATTTCAAGAATTTAGTGAAGGGAAAAAAAAATTAATAATAATAATAATACAAATTGACTGCACATACTACAAATGAAGTTACACACATTTTGAAAGATATGCGAAGATTAGATGGTGTAGAGTACAAATAGTATGCTATCAAAAGTATGTGGAACATTACAGACAAAATTATGGAGGAAAATTCTTTGAGTGCAAATGTATATTAAATCCATTCAAAATTGACGAATTTAATTCTGATCCTATGTCTTCCATTTCAAATACTTCTTTGTAATTCCAAGATATGGAAAACATCTACAACTTTTGTTTGGTGAATATTGGTAATGAATTTTGTTTTTTGAAAGGTTTGTTAAGAGTTTTCAGCATTTAACTGTTACTCATATTTTCCTTGGATATATGTTATTTTAAGAGGCAGTGAAATGAATGAAAGTTTCCTATAATCCAGTAACAGTTTGAGTCATATTTCTCTTTTTTGTAATTCCTGCGATTTTAATTATCCATTCTCTTCATGTAATGTGTTAAACAGTCACACTAAACATCACTCAACAAGTGCTGTGATAACTGCTAAACTCACTCCTCGCTGTACAAGTCATGGATTTACCCTCTATCACAGCCTTTCTCGTGATATTACTTATGATAATTCCTGATACAGTGCATACATAATAATTATTAAAATAATATTATATAAATCTTTTCTTTCAAAGGACCGTGATGTTTATTGTTATTGTCCATTACAGCTTTGTTGGTTAGAGTTGTTTACTACTTCCTCAATCCATACCGTACAATGTACATTTTCTTTCCTTTTTTATTGTCATGTAATGTAAAATTTTACTTATGGTTTTTGATACAGTTGGTGATGCTTGTAAGCGGTGCTGCCGGATGAATTTGAATGACACTTGCTTCCCTGTTGATCCCCAAGATATTTTACCTGATGGAACACCTTGTATCCAAGGGTTCTGCAATAAGGTAATTTTTTTAATGGTATATTTATTTTACACAAAGAACAAGTGAATGCTCAGGATTAAGAACTTTAAACAATTTAAGCGGTTAGGGGAAAGAGTCACCAATAGAGACTTTTATTTATTTACTCTAAGATAAATACAATGTTAGGCATCTGAAGTGTAATCCTATATCTGAAATATTTGAGGAAGGATATTTTTAATACTTCAAGATTTCTTTCTGTAACAGGAGAAAAATTACATTTCAATGGATTTATAAATTTCATAAAAATGTATTATAGGAGCTATTGCATCTTGTACCAAATGCAAACACTTATGAAACTATGATGTATATTCTTTGTAGGGCTTGTGCGAGAAGACAATTCAAGATGTTGTGGAAAGATTTTGGGATATAATTGAAGACATCAATATTAACAAAGTATTATTGTTCTTGAAAGACAATATAGTTGGAACCGTTATCTTGGTGACTGCTCTGATATGGATGCCTGCCAGTTGTGTTGTAAGTTACGTTGATAGACGGCGCAGGTTGCGGCAAGAACAACGTTGGGAATGGCGGCAGAGTAATGAATTTTATCGAGATAACAATTTACGTGCTATTTACTCCCATGTACCACGTTCACGAACAGTGAACCACTCTGTTGCTCCCTTATAACAGAGGTTTGCTGGAGCAAGGCATAACAGACTGTCACTAAAATGATGTGTGTGTTCATTTTGAGAATAACAGGAGTATTTTAAATTGTTCAAAGCTATATAGTCATGTCAACCTGGAATCAAATCTGATTTTACACTGGTCCACATCCAATTGTTGATATACCAAGAAGACCAGTGCTTTGAACAAACATGAGAGTGATTAATGTTAATGAGTTGTGTTAAGGAGAGATTTGTCAAGTTGAAAAGTTGCCAGCATGTAATTGACACAAATATTGGAAAATAACTTTTGTAATTATTTGTACAAATAAATAAATAGTTGTAACAAATTATGGCTGTTTTGCGTGAGATTTTGGCCCTTTGGTTTAATGATAAACAAGTTTATTAGTATATAAAACATTGAAAACACACAATGTTAACAGTAGTTCAAATCAATACTTTTAGTAATCCAAAAATTCCTGTTTGGTGTAATTTACAGCAATTCTGCCATATGATGTGAATGTACAAATTCCCAAAATGTGGCAACAATGAACCATCTTTTTCAATAAATTGTTATTAATGTGAACTACTGTTGACATTGTATACTTTTGTTTTGTAAACTTGTCCGTCATTAAACCCAAGGGCCATAACCTATTGTAAAAAAGTTAGAATTTAAAAATCTGGATGATATATAAATTAGAATTTTTGTAATTCAATTTTTTTTATCATTAATGTACAATGTAAAACGTTTTGTATTTATGTTAAGTTTTCATGTGTGAAATATAACTGCTTCCTCCATACCCGTCTCATTGTGTGAAAAATGCAACCTTTTTCATTTGCCATTAATGTTTTTCCAAGGGAAGGAGTTTGTTGTTTATTAAGTTCTAGCAATTTCTGTCTTTCATTCAGTTTGTGTATGTTTTTTGCAATTCCATGTACAGAAATTACTATTAACAACAAATTTTTTTAACTATTAACAACAGATTTTTTTGAGAAAATCCTTTTCTCTCATTCTGCAGAAGAATTTTTACCCTTTTGTCTTACTGAAGTTTTTTGTTCAGCAAACTGTTTAAGTATGGGAAGAAGTGTTTTCAGGGAACATGTGTGCAAGTAATGATTAATGGAGAGGAGGAACGAAAACATTACGTACCTCATGAGTTTTGAAACATAATGCTAACCAGATTGAAAGTTTTGACAATGCCTTAGCATGCTCAGCAAAGAATTCATTTACTACAGTGAGAAATGAACAGAACCTCTCTTATCTGGGATAGTGAGATGGAAGGGAAACAATCTGAATAACCAAAATAACTTTTTTTTTCTTGTTCAAACATATTAAAAGTTACAAAGAAATGTGTTAGGCTTGTCATTCGAACATTGCATTGATGCATAAGTAACACACGTTGTAGGTTAACCTTACTTATGTGGAACAGCCAAAGTACTCATGCAGTTATACATAAGATACAATGTTATTCTACTACACACATCAATGTAACACTTGCAAGTAATGTAGATGTAGTGGTAATATAAAGTATAATTTACAATTTAGTACTATGTTGAAAAGGTATTACTTATTAATACAATTTTATTAGTAGAAATCAAATATTTATACACACACACACACGCATCATGTACTTAACACTTCCACTTTTTGGCCAATATCTTGCTACACAAATTGAAATATGTTATGCATGTATTGAATATGAGTTAAGTTTTTTAAAATTTGTTTGGTTGCAAAAGAATTCACCTCTTTATAAAGTGCAGGACATCAAATTTTAAACAAAAAATGTCAACAGATTAATATTTAAGCTTCACACTTCTCATAATCTGCTTCAATAATCAATCATTGTTCCATACTTGCAATACAATTTGTGTTGCTCCCCAAATTCAACTCATTCACAGTATTTACAAAATAATGAATCATGATGTAGTTTTGTATTGAAGAAGGCAGTATTTTCAGTATTCTGTTGCTGAAGATGTCCAATGACTTGGTCAGGAAGCATGTTAATTTTGTCAAAAATCCGAAAGATATGACATCAGCGTAATGTTAATTACAATTACAGATGCTCCCCTTTTATAAATTTGTCTTAGAATAACTTTTAAAACATTCATATCTTTTTCTTTAAAACACAAAGGGTTTTTTCATTTAGAAAGAAATTTGAGCCTTCTACTCAACAAAATTTATTGAATTTTGTTCTAAATGGAAGGTGGATGGCTCAGATGTAATTTCAGTAGCTATTATTAATTGGTTTTATAGTACAAACACTAAATTTTATTAAAACAATAAAATTAATAGAATGGACCACAAATTTGCCAGCATTTGTTCATTACATGATTAGGCTGAATCAAAACTACCTGCAAGGTCAAGTGCGAATAGGCATGTGTGATTGAGATTATAGTTTGCAAAGCGGAGATAACAAGTTTAAGTTCAAAGATAATCTAGTGTGTATAACACAGTTCACAAACAAAGTTCAGTAATTGTTTGAACCATACATCCCTCTATAAAACATGATGCATTACTTTTCAAAATCATGGCGTTTATCAGGATTTCTACAACAAACAAGGACCAGATATCGAAAAAATATAAAAAATTTCAATTATTTATTCAGAGATGTGTTTAAATCACAGTGAATAGTGATTGTATTGTTCCAGAATTTGGAAACCTCTATTTCATGTCTTATCTGCCATTTGTTCTGAATTACATGAAACCATATTTCCGGCTAGTTTCAATTTTCCCTAAAGAGCCCAAGTTGTACTTTTCAGTAGTAACTTTTCTATGGATCTTCCTTTTGTGTGCTGTATTCGCAAAGGTTCAGCTAGTTTATAACAAACTTTTTATTTCTATTGTAAACACAAAATGCCTTGAGATTTATCATATCAGAGTATTTTTTTGAGGAAATACCACATATTAATCTTAAGTATCCAGAGAATTTGCAATTCATAGACAATTTCATTATACTGCAAAATTATAAATACAAATATTTACATTTGTACAAATAATATTATTTCCAATTGCATGCTAAGAATGTAAAAATATACTAATTTAATCTAATTATTAATCTAGAATTAATTCATCATCTAATGTTGAGTTAATGCACTGATGTGTTATGTCAAAGATGACACAACTTGCTAACTTGTACAAGATTTGTCCATTTGCAACAAATGCATCAATACTGATTTTCAAACTCCTTTGAAGGCAACAATCACAACACTTTTCTTTTATATTAGAAATAAATTATTTTGATATGTAAGCAAATTTGCATATATATTTAGACAAATGTTTAGTTTTCAAAGGTTACATTATTCCAAGACACAATATTATAATCAAATTGTTGTACAGATTATTTATACACTTGATTTGTGGGAATAACTTTTCTCCAAAAGGTGTCTTAATCTTCTGGTTTATTCTCTTTGTTACATATTCTTAACCCCTTCACAAACAGTATTTGAAATTTATTTGCTGCATCTCAGTTCTGTAACATTTCTGCATACTGAAAACTTTATGACATTTATGTACATCACTTCCTATAGAAGAATGGGAAAGGAGAAATAACTGTTAGCGACTCTGAGGAAAACAAAGTAATTATACTAAAGAATTTGAACGCAATATAGTTCCATTAACATCTCCGAACAGTATACAATCACAAATGTTAAAAAGGATCAATGTTTTCTTTTATCTCCAGTTATTACATAGATTTCAATGAATCAACAATACATAAACATGACATTAATTTGTTCTGCAAAACATTCCATTTGTCTAATTGAATTGTTTGTAAAAGCTGCAGTTCATCACACAATAACATTTCTGATGCTATTGTCTCACCATGTTTCTTCAGAAACAATGCAAAGTATGCTTGAATCAACTCAAAGTTTCTGTTAGTCTTCAGAACTGATTGCACTAGTTTCATGAATTGTCTTATCGTTTGCAAAGAACCACCTCCTTCAGGGGACAGAGCAGAAATCTCATAATTAATAGTAGATAAACTTAACTCTTTCAGTTTTTGCATTGCTTTATCGAAATCACTTCCACTAACTGAATCAGACAATAACTTTGCAAAACCTGTAGTTGAATTTGTCAACTGAAATGCATTTGTAGATTCTTCATTTGTGTCTTTTTCTGCATTTAAGTCAAACTGTAAATCCAGAGAAGGTATAGTAGGCAAGAAAAATGGAGCAGTTTTAGGTTTTTTTAGTAAACTTTTGGGTTTGTTCTTTTTCCAAACTATGTCTATATTCAAAAGGTTCTGCCATCTTGAACTTGAAACTGATGACAAAGTTATAAGTTCTTCACTTATCTGTTCATTTGTTTTTGGCATATTTTCAATAGGATCATCAATTTCAGAAGGGTAATCACTCGGTTCTAAACAATGTGCTGTAGAAGGTAGGGCTACCAAAGGAATATTCATTAAATCACGGACAGGAGATAAAGAAACGTGTTCAAACACGCATCGGTTTGCCCAAAGAAACACTCCCAGGCAGTTAACATGAGTCGTAGCTAATCTGTCCCCTGTTGGTGAGAATGTTAAAGATGTACATGGAGCATCAACCTAATGGAAAAAAAGAGAGAGAAATTAATAAACAATTTAAGATTCATTATAAATGTACATGACACTTAAGCAGATATGAAAACCTAAAAAAAAGCATGAAACATCTTATATGGAAATACAATGTTTTCACACTAGGTAAATACGAACAAAAAGGTTCCAAAAATGATATTAAATGATGAAACTGACCACAAGCGGGACATTAAATCTTTTGTGCACTAAGCTAGCAATTGATAATAATTTATAGAAAGTAATCTTTCTTCATCAAAGCCAATTTAGTTAACCAATTCCTTCCCTGACATTGTATCTGGAAAACTGACTACTGTATTTATTATCCAATCCTTTATCAAAATTTTAATTTCCCAATAAATATATAGTTGACTCCAGTTATAGTGAACTACTTGGGACTAACATTTTTGGTTTGCTATATCCATTGATGTCCATTAAATAGAATTTTATGATTGAATCTCTCTATTAATAAAATCCACACTGATTTTATTGATATAAAGAAACAGCAAGATACACTAACAGCACAAACTGAAAATTTCAGTACTTTTATTTGTCCTTAAAAAATATTATTTTCAATTGTTAGAACATTTTTCATTAGCTATTTTTCTAGATCCTTCTCCAGAGTTCGTGCTCTCTCCATATTTGATTCTGGATTGTCCACTGTCTCTAAATATTGAAATGCAGTCTTGACACTCTTTCATGCCTCTCTTCCTCTGTTGGAACACTGTCCCACTCAAGGTTCTTTTACTAGCCCAATATCATACAAGATCCTTTCGGTAGCAGGATGGCACAAGCGACTTATGAAACATTGCTTTTCTGCAGGGGTGGAGGGGTGTCACCAGGCTATGGGGCTGTGGCAGTCATGCGCTTCCTGTCACCAACTTGGAACACAACACACTTTGTTCTGTGGAATATCAAGTAACACCAAGCTTGAAACTGAAGCAAGCAATCACACACCGCCGCTAATTGTAGCCCACGCAGGACATGACGTTTATTTCTGCAGTGAAACTGAGTTGCATAAGGTCATCCATAAGGTCCCCATTCCAGGCCCCCTACCTTCACCTCAGGGGAAACTTCTTTGATTATGATCTTTGGCTGACATTCTTTTTTCCAAGCTACCTGGTGTTGAAATTTGTAGCACTAAGGCAATATATTCTTTTCCATGAGAGAATTAATATCCAGGTCATTGTATATCCTATGTTCACTATACCTGAGGTTCAGGTTCACTATAACTGAATCTTATGAGTTTTTGTAACGAAAGTGAAACAGGACTCGTGTCTTAAGGTCACTATAACTAAGTGTTCACAATATCCGAGTTTACTAAAAAGGAGTCGACGGTATATCATAGATTTGCCAAGAATACAAAAGAAGTTTGTACAACTTTATATTCATTCAAGTGAACATTTTCCTCACAAAATCTGTGTTCTACAGAAAATGGAAATTCAATACTTACTTCTGATTTCAAATAAACGTCTGCTCTAAACAATTTCTGAATTCATTGGCAAAATAATTATACATTTATATTAAAAAATTTAAGACACATGAGAAATTTGAAAAATATTTAATATTTGTAAGTTTTGAAAATTCCAAAGAGTGACCAAAACAAGGCATCTCAATATTAAATGCACTTAGAACTATTTACTCACAAAGCTCTGAACCTATTTTTGAGAAAAAAAAATTCAATCAAATTTGGAGAGTATCGGGAACAATACCTCAATATGTTTATATAGAAAAATGGCAAAATAGAAATACTAAATTTACTGTTCCAAATTTTGAAGAAAGTTTTAAATCAGACTCAGAGGATTTATTGAAAGAGATTGTTAAAAGTTCCAATCTATTGGTAATATGGTGGCAAGATAATGCCACAGTAAGAGTTCTTTCAAATTGACATTCGCGGGAGCTGACAAAAACTAAAATCCGGCATTCACGGTCCTTGAAGAAACACATCCAAATCAGTATGTTAGCTACAATTGCATTTTATAATATAAACATGGGTGGAATTGATTTAAATGACCAAAGTCTATCCACTTATAGGACCACAATAAAAAAAACAACAAGTGGTGGTGACCATTTTTTCGCTGGTCTATAGATGAAGCCCTTTCCAAGGATGGCTTTTATTTTGGTGTCTTGGGAATGATATGCTTCTCCTCCAGTTCCAATGTCTTGTCACATTATCACTTCTACAGGCCTATAAGACACCAACGAGTAGACCGGTGCCAAGCGCTCCTCTGTTGCTCGCATCTATTGCTATCAGTGCACACGACACAAAAGATGACGTAATCAAGGAAACCAAGCTTTTAAAAGTTGCAGGGTATGTCAGAGCAGAACATGTATTTTATGTAAGAAATGTAAGATAGCTCTCCCTCCTGTATAATAATAATAATAATAATAATAATAATAATAATAATAAAAAATTGCAATTGAATTTTACACGTATGTGCTTGGTGGCAAAAAAATCGACCATTCATTATCTAGAAAACTAGAAGTAAACAATGAAAAATTCATAATAAAGCGTTGATTTTTAACTAATTGTGGTACAATGTAGTAGGGGGAAAAAATTTTTTTTTTTTTAAAAGTTCTGAGCATTAATGGGTTAAGTATATGATTTTTGAGATTGTATACAACTTTAGTGAAATGTTTGTAACATAACCGATATTTTTTTCTGCTTGCAATTGCTTTCAACTTCAGAACTGACAGGACTGCGGTAATGTTACACTCATTCCATTTAGGCATTCAGCAAGAATCCAACTTTTGAAATCTTCCATAACCCAATGTTCGTATAATAAGTTAAGGACAAAACGGTGAGTTGAAGAGGAAGTCTCACTTGACATTGGCTTCATGAATTTTCAAACTTCACAACAGATGGAAAGATCATATTCTGCCATAGATGTAATAAACAGGTGAGTTATTTGTTTCATAAATAATGACTTATTTCTGCAGTAAAAATTATGACACACTAGTAAACATCAAAGGAACCCAACTTACTTTATGTAGGTGCTGAAAATTTACCGATTATTACACTTTTATTATTTTAAACTGTATGGTAATGCCTATAGATGCTAATTAAATTTCTAGCCTCTAATTTTCTTTGTTTAGGTTTCAGGTGACAAGAAATCCCATTCAACTCAATATGTAGGAGCATTACATGAGGCAAATGTTGCACACAAATTAAAGTAAATACTCTTAACACAAACATCCAAGTTTGTGTCATACTATGGTAGCAGCTAATATTTCATTCAAGAAAGAAGAAAACCCAATATTGAAAGATTTTTGGCCAAATACTGCCAGCACGCCATCCCTTCTGCATCAGCTCTATGCAAAAATTATTTTGATAGCACCTAAAGGAGCACAATAAACAAAATTTGATGCAAAATTAGACTCCCATACCCAGTTGATGGAACTAAGGGTGCACTTGGTAGATACATTGTAAATTTAATAGTTACAAAATTGGACTCAGATACGCCATCCAGGGCGTATGTTCCAAGCAGCTCCCGAAAACAAACCAGCAATCACTTATTTTTTTAACAATGGATTGAAAGTACTCTATCCCAAAAATTTTGTTGAAACTAAAGAACTTCTTGTGTACACTGATGCCGCATCATGCAACAGAGTTACTTAAGGGTTCTTTTCTTCTATGGCGTATGTGACACGGCTTCCTCTTGGTATGAATCGTATAGCAGGGCAAATAAGAGTAGAATTTCTTAAAGTTAACTGTCTTATCCTTTTGGCAAAGAAGATTTTTATCAAGATTTCCTCAAGAATACAAGCTTTTCAAGAAATGATTGCCAATGTTCCTCTCTTCCCTCAACCTGCCTTGACCTGTTGAACATAGCTGCAAGCAGTAGAGTACTACAGTACACATTTTTCACAAACGTTGTTCAGAATCTACCGTAGGATGCTGCTGGTGTTTCTTCAGCAAATTAGTTGTTTCAAACTCAATCCTTACAACTTGATATAGCTTACATTATATCCCATTTCACATTTCTTCAAAAAATTATAGTTGAATTTGGCAGGATCAGGGAAACTCATCTCTGAATATACAAGTTTGCTAGAGAAGGTGAAACAAAAAACCAAAGAAGTGCTAGGTAGCATTGGGGAAAACTAGGTTTCAAAAACTGAGAAAGTTCCAAAGAATAGTGGTCTGAAAGATCTATGCACTGCAGCAGATATTCTAGCAGAAACTTCTAACTTGCTTGCTGGTAACATAATGGTACAACACATATCGAGATGGAAGCATGCACCCATCACTTCTGTTGATGTCCCATTTGTTCTCGTTGTTCCAGCATATATACTGATTTTGACCAATAAGAGACATTCCTTTATCTTGAAAACTTGGAGAAAGAATTAGTAATTTATTGTGAGGCAAACTGTGGTTTGAATAATTCAAACTAGAGGACAAACAATTTAACTTTTTCATAAATAGTATTATCACAAAATATACATTTTATATCATACATCAAAATATTGGGAAATATCTATTTGTAAAAATATGTGTTTTTTTTTTTGTTTCCAGTTTCATTTGTGCCTATTCTACAAATTAAAAAGCCTAACTGTGGTGCTGAAAGAACATATTTTCGGCATCTAAAATGCATACATTAAAACCTAAAAATTCGCAGTACGAAATAGGTAAATTGACGTAGAAAGTATTAAGAAACATTTAATACAGCTGGTACTTGGAGGAATTAGATTCTAGTTAGAAATCTTAGAGATCTTAGTTAAGAAAATTATTTTGAACTGACTATCTCCAGGACAGTGATACCAGTATATCTTGTGCTGACGTATGACCATCACAATGCATAATGACCTCATACTTTGCCAAATCTTACAAATGGTTTCATATTTAATTTTGATTTGTTTCCCAACCTACACTGATATGGCCATTATTAAAATAATGTAATAATTTACACTATTAAATGAACTATTATTTTAATAACTTTATGTCCTCAGATGTATACTCAAAATTTTTTTTACAATAAATAGACCACAAAATACAAACCTGAAATACATCAACAAGATGTGCAGAAGGAATGTCCCATGTGCGAATGGTGCAATCCATTGATGCAGTGACAAGCCAACGAGCATCTGGACTGAAAGCCATGTCTGTCAACTGGGACATGTGAGCTTCAAATTTTCGAATCACCAAACGAGTGTCTAAATCCAACACAAACACATTATAGTCTTCTAAAGCAATGGCCAACAGAGAACTCTCCCGGTGAATATGAAAAAACAACACTGGTTCATCCAAGACCAGCTGTGATAAAACTTCAGATCCTGAAACAAATAGATTTAGATATGAGATCTATTTTGCACTTATTCTTGATTAAATATTACCAAAGACCATGGTTACACGGTGAAGAAAACAAGAAATAATCTAGAAATGAATTCTTTCCATAGTTTTCAATTTGTATATCCATTTCTAGGTAGCAAGTAAACAAAGTTCTGCAAATGTACTAATAGGAAAAAATGAAATTTTACAATTTTAATGTTTTGACATTTTAAGTTACAATCATTGCAATGGCTCGTATCTTAGTTGACAAACCAGTTAATTAAAGAACTAGATGTTATAACACACATGATTTATGGCTCTGATCCTACTCTTTCTCCATAGTGCATAGCAATCTTCTAAGTCAACTTCAATTTTATCTTTTCAATATATACATTGAAATTTACACTGTGGTAGTAATGAGTAATAGTGTAACATTACTCATTCAATCACACTATTGCAATTCTTAACTTTCTCAATAGATGCAGAGCAGGGCTGACGAATCAAGATCTGTGTTGCCAAATGAGCAAGTCATGTTTCATTATTCTACTAAGCCTCACTGCATTTTATTACATCCTCAGTGAATCAGTGATTTTGAACCATGGTTCAAATTGGGAGAAATTATGACCTCTTGAGAAACTTCTATTACACTCACAACAATGTTTCACGCCTTTACATCATTAAATATGGAGTAATTCTCCTTGAACATATTAATTTTTTATCACTACGCCAGGGGCTTGGTGCTGTTATTATCTGGGGATCCCAGATGGTCATACGTTTAGGGACCTTCAGTGTCTCAAGTTGCTTAATCTCTGATTTCATGAAGCATGGCTCAAATTGCAGTTTAGCTACTCGTTGAACAACTAATTTTGATCTGGAGTTTTATCTTAATGCCACTTGTTGAAGGCACATCGTAGGTACATGCTATATAAAGTTCTTGGATTAAATTCTAGAAGACATGGTCTAGATGTTGCAGTTGTGAAGACACCTTCTACCATAAGATAAATATTTAAGAGTTATTATCAGGGTTCAGATTGTGATGACCTAAAAGTTCTTAGAAAATGACCTCTAAAACGACTTAAAAATAAGGGAAAAACAACCTAATTTTTAAAAAATACTTAAAAATGTGTATGAAAATGTTTATTTATTTAATGAATTTTACAATTTTAAATACAATTTATTTATATAAAACTAGTGAGAACCCGTCAAAACTTGACGGTGTGATCTGAGATAAATGTAAAATACTGTGCCCAGATTAATGTTCACAATATGTTGCATTGTTTGAATCTTCAGGGTATAACGAAAATATTCTGTGAAGAGGAGTTCCCAAAATTTTGAACACGTAAAGCCTATGACCAGGTGGCAATGCAATATCAGCACCAAATTACACAAAAGAAAGAGCTCTATTATACTGATGGATATTATTTCTAAAGTTTTTTGATGTCTCATAATCTGCTAGAAACAACTGTTTGATTTCTTCTGGCATATTGCTCGAAGGTAAACTTATTTTCCCATTTTAGCAACACAGAGTAAACTCGTTTACAGAATTTCTCTCACATGGGAAGTACAAAGTAGAACAAAACTGACATTTCATAGACAATGACCCAACAGAAAACGAAATGACCTCACTATCACGACACATACGCTTTCTCTTGCCCGTAGTCAATGTACTACGTTTGCGTCTTTTGGGGCGCGTGGGCAACGATTCGGAATTCTACATAACCTGTGAACAACTTCACTACTTCAGTACAACCGAACAAAACCCACTGTCCAAATGTTCTCTACAAAATACACTACAAAAGCAAATATATGCAAACTGTCATCACCACAATGCAATTATTACACTGAAACAAAACCTTGACGAATTGTGAACAAATCCCAACAATCAAAACAAAACATCAAGCAGCGCCATCAAGCGGCGGGGACTCACATCTATCGACTCATGTATATCAATTTTAAAACAGCCACCCTTTGGGAGAAAACAATTGACTATTGATAAGCGTACTATTAAAGAATTATTTAATTAATTAATTTACACCGTAAATGTGGTGAATCAACACAAACAATATCTGATAACACATCTAGGGATCACATTCTTTCATTTAAAGGTAAAAATACTACAATCGGTTCAGTAGAAGCTCTAAACGAAGCCATGGCAGAATACCTTATTTTTTAAATATATAAAATTACATTTAATATACATTCATTATTTTAGAAGGAAATTATATCCTTTTTCTGATCATCCAATCGTCGGTTTTGAAAGTTCTACGAAGTTCCTGAAGATCCATGTAATTTTGAGAGTTCAAAATGCTGAGTCCACTGTAGTGGTGAATTTCGTCATGAACTGATGATACAATAAAGATTTTTGTTTAGTGTGCCATTGTTAATTCATGAAACATTCACTAAAAAGGGCACAAATGCGTAAAAAATGACAAAAATTATCCAAAGGACAAAAAAGGCCAAAAATTGATAAATGGCAAACAAATTACAAAAATTACCCACTACCTACACATTTCTACCATCTAGATGTCGTAATAAACATTCATTTACAAGTTAGCTAAGTCTATAATGGGCGAATGAAAAGATATGTCATCAGAATCTGAGCCCTGGTTATTATGCACTTGAAATTTACAAATTATTACAATTTTTCAGGTTCTTCTATGCTCAAATTTCGATTTTCTGGTCTAATTTCTTTTATCGTATTTCAAACATTACAAGAACATCCCTGATATTCACAGCACAAGCAATCCACATCACCCTATTGAGATGTAGTATTTTACTGCAGTCTTTCCACTTTGAAAGGAAAAATTTGAATCTACTGGAAACTTTCAAAAAGTATGTTCTTTCCTTGTATCATATTTATATTATAATTTAGTTACTGAAATTGTTGTAATGGAATGTCAATTGTTCTGACCTCCCCCCATATTTTTTAATAGTATCCCTTTTCTGAATATCTTTCTTTGCCCCTTCCAGCTGAATGTCTATTTTACATAGATTTATGTAAAGTCCTCGCCAAGTTATGTATTAGGCTGCCTTTATCGCACTAAGTCTAATAATGAAGTTGCCCTTTTAAAGCTAGTTTTCCATTATTTCCATAAAAATTCTGTCTTGCTCATGATACATGTCAAAAAGGGACCTCTTTGCATTTGCGCTTTCTGACAGCAGATCCCAATGAAAATATTTATTCTGAGAAAGATTGAGAATGTAAGAAATAGTCACTTGGATTTGTGTGTATGAACAAAAATAATTCTAATGACTAATAAGAGAAGGGCACCGACATTTAATCTATTAAATGTGATGGGAAGAGCATCTGGAAATACAACCTTAAGAAAAGACTCATTAAAAATTTTTTGTGAAAGTTCTTAGAATGTAAAAGTGTTGATGTAAATAACAATTACATATATTAAGAATAGAAGAAAGAAATCAAAACTATTCACGATTTAGATCTCACCTGCAACTTTAAATGACCAAAACTTTATACAACAGTCATGGCCACCACTAACCACAACTTGATTCAAAGTATCACTTCCCACACCACGAACTGGGCCTTTATGAGCAGTAGGGTTACCATATGCTCCTCGATGCAGCCCAGATTGTATATTAAACTTGTGTAAGTCACCAGTACTGTACCCTATTAGAACAAAATTGCCACAACTTGTCAATGTAAGGCATGTAGCACTAATCTGATTTGCTGATTGTAAAGTTTTTGGTTTCAGATTATCAGGAATTAATTTCAAATCGCCCATTTTCACTTTTCCATAAGACCAAGTTGTGACAATACCCATCCCAAGGTGTATTGCAGCAATGTCATCCCATTCTTTCTCACGAGTAGTCTCCGAGGCAAAAAAAATAATTGGTGGCATGCAAGGGTTCTCATCATCCAAGAGGGTACTCTTTTTTATTTTTTTTTTGCGGTTATATCTTGCCTTTCCTAAACTCTTGTTAAATGTTTCAGTTAAAGTTGAAAAGATTCTCATTGATGAGTCACTTCCAGCACTCACGATGTTATGACCATTACTCCCATGGTATCTGATAAATGTGGGAGGACTAGAATGCCCTTCTCTAATTCGTAGAAGTCTCGCACCGCCATCTGGCATATCAAATATCCACATTTTTAGAGTGTTATCTGGAGATGAAGTCACCATCAAAGGTTCATTTGGTAAACATTTCATTCCTGCAACAGCGCCACTGTGTGCAGACACAAGTTGAGTTAATGGCTTTCTTTCTTCCAAATCCCAAAGGACAATGTGTCCTGACAAACTCCCAGACATCATCATAGCAGGTCCATCAGTCCTGAATGAAATACTGGTAACAGTACCCCAATCTTGTACTAATATCATCACAGTTTTATCATATTTAATATTGTGCAAGATAATTTTTCCATTTGCTAGACCAACTGCAATAACATCAATAGCAGGTGCTTGCTGAAGGACAGTTACTTCACAATTCCAACCACGGAAAGTGTGAATTAACTTAGATGTGTGGATATTTAATAACTGCAATGTTCCTTGCTTACTTCCAAGCAAAACTTTGTTAAGGTAGGTAGCAGGATGGATTACTGCACTTATTTGGAAAGTGTCATTCGAGAAAGGATATTCTAATATCTCCTCCTCAGACTTAACATCCCAAACCTTTAGAACACTATCCTCATCAACAGAAAGAAGAAACGCTCCTAAAGGTAAAATAATATGAACTGGCTTTAAATGACCCTTGTATGTATGCTTTAGTTCTGTACCACGTCTCCAAGCATAAATATCTGTATCGCAACAGGTGTATATATGGAAAGTATCTGCTGCTAAACACGATATATCCGCAGGATGAAGTCCACTAACACTCAACACGGAAAACCTATTGCAACCATACGTATGAAAACATCTTCCAACAACTGTGGCTACAAGATTCTCATTTCGCATTTTGATATATCTCACCACACAAGGTACATGATTGCTGACAAAACCAAGAGCTCTGTTCCTCTCGAAAATTCTACTTCGCTGGGCCATTTTTATTATTATTAATGTACGATAACACCACTATACGATAAATCAAAAATTGTATTTCTTTCACTGTCTTTCCATTCGAAATCCAGTCAAAAAAATGCTCTTGTTGACACCACACCATTCACAACTACACTCAAACACTGTCATCTAATGACCGTGATGATCACCACGTGGATCAGCATATCGACACCACTGTGGAACGCAACTCCAATAAACACTCATATACTCTTTGCTCCCAACGCATATACTCTTTGGAACGCAACAACTATAATATATTATATACCTGAGGTTTCGTAACGTGGCACGTGATGGTCTTGTCGTCACGGTATATGGCACGGCATTATGCGTCTCCCTTGACGCTCCAGATGTCGATGTGATACGATCGTATCGTATCACGCAGTGCAGATCAAGCGACATCTAGCGACACAACCGAGAAAGACACAAATAGCCTTATTCCTTCGTGAAGATAGTGCGCTCACGCACCACGTTACGAAAACAAGTATAACAACAGACTATACAAGCACAGTCAAAGTATTCTTTCTCCATGCCCATGCCCTACTTCAAAATCTTGGACTTTGTAATACTCTTTGGCCAAAAGCAAATCCAAGGAGGTTATTCATTACAACCTCGAACAAATCACAAGTCTACATTCCAATTTAAAGATAGTGGCATTTAAACGACACGAGCTGGAAGGAGAGGGGAATATTGTCATCCAATCCAGAGCTCATAGTGAAAATTTAAGTCATAATGAAGCTCTCGATTAGAAGATGGTGTTCCTTCTCCGCCCGGCTCCTGCTCTTGAAGTGCCACTGTATTTAAATTAGAGTATATGTATTTGCAAGGAATGTCCATGTCATGTGCATGCCGTATGTTGGTGGAGTTTGTGAATATGTGAATTAGCGTTTGGATTTTATTGAAGGAGTATTTCGTTACCATTTTAATTGGTTCTTGGTTCTTGGAATAGAATGAAATAACCATGAACCGTCCAATGGAATTGGATATCTGGGGAGGGGATTGGGGTTTACCATCTATTGATTTACACTGTTTGGAGGTTATGGTGAGTATTAACATGTATTTATTATCTGTAATTTTGAGAAGTAATTTGACGGTTGTAAGGTGTCCTGTAGATATCTTGCTGAGGACTTATAAAATTGTAATTTGAATGTTGTTGTTGTTGAAAGGTGTTTATTACTTTTTTTTAAATACATAAATCAAATTTAGCGTTTTGTTTAAATGGAAAGTAACTGAAATTAAGTTTGATCTATTGGTCATCTTACTGAAACTTTTATGCCAAAATTTTCCAATCACAAGTTTGAGACTTAATTCTTGGTTTCTATGACAGATATGCTAATTTACAGGTTGTTAATTGTTTAATCTTTTCAATGAAACTGATAATTTTAACAGATTTCATTTTTGAGCTTCTGTAATCATTATGTGAGTAGGGGTAGAAATTATTGATCAAAAGCAATTTTTAACCTTTCACTTTTGACTTTACAGCCTTGGGGAATCATATGCATAAATAATGAAATTTATCATTGTTATCAAGAGTGCTGAAAATGTTTTTTCAAAATAAATTCCTTTCTATCTGAGATAGTAATTATAATCAAAATCATATTTCATTTTCTTCCAATTTAACTAAGGAGGAGGGTTTGGTTCTTAAAACCCAGGGTCATGCCTGGGTAGCAACTTCAGTTGTGATAGTAGACTAGTAGTGGAAACTGGAACAAAAACTATACTAAATATTGGCTGATGTCTGTTTTTTAATCGAAATTTAGACATGTGGTGCACATTCCCATGTTTTGTACAACTACTTCCAACACACCAGTAGCTAGAAATATTTCCTGAAAACCTCGTCTCTTTGATATTATCAAGCTGTATATGTGCTGTCCTCTCAAACACAGAAACCCGCGGAAACAAAATTGCAATTGAGGCTTTAAAAAAAAAAATTGAAGCATCATCTTCTTGAAAGCAATTCTTTTAGTTGATTATTAATAACTACTCTTTAATAATTAAATTAACACGTTGTACATCTTTTCTTGGCTAGTTTAATGTTTATTGTCTCTTCGATGTTAGCAAGAAAATGACTATTCCCCAGCCCACATGGTTAAAACTTACAACACATTGTTTTAATATTTGATGATCATGACTAGAAATTGAAAAAAATTTAATTCCCTCTGTAAATGAAGTATATTTCTGATTTTTCACAATATGTACTTTAATGACTAATTAATTATGTAGTTTCTCAATTTATTGTAGGCATATGCCAAATTTTCTGCTGTACCACTACAGATGCATGTAACCAATAATCCATTTTGTACTCCTAATGGTTCGTTACCAGTTTTTAAACACGGCACAAAAAAGATAAGTGGATTTTCTGAAATAGCAGCGTATTTACGTGAAAAGGTGGGCATTTTGTGTAGCATTATATGTAGATGCTTGTATTTTTTTTTTTTTTTTGTTAAATAACGATTTAATTTTAATTTTTTTGATTTATAGAATTTTAGTGCCGATTTTGGGTTGACTCCTAAACAGTGTGCGGAAAGTGTGGCATTTTCTCATCTCTTAAGTGAGAGACTGTATCCTGCATTACAATATGTATGGTAAGTATGATCATTGCAGATAAATCATTTTTTTTAAATTATATTTTCATCTTCACAATCTCTGAAAATATTGAAATACGCATGAACCAAATTAGTAATTACTAAAGTACGGTTAGGAGCCATTAAAAAAATATGTTCACAAACTTTAGCCTTTTCTTTCCCCTCTTCTTGTGTAACAAATCACTCCCCCTAAATGATTGTTCCTTCCACCCTAATGATTGTTCCACTTCAAAATTTCACTCCCCCTCTTCTTGAGTTAAATTTTTATCCATGATTTTCCATCCAAAATTTTCTTAAATTTTCGGTTTTCTAATAGCAGAACCGAAAAACTATTTCAAGAATATTCCTAAATATAAATTTTCATTAAAAAATTTGGAACCGTTTTTAAGAAAATGGTGGTTAAGCATTACTGTAAATGTGAAATTTGAAACTCTTTTCACAGAAATCTATTGAGTTTGCTAAAACCTTCATTTAGTCATTTGAAGCACTGTCACTCACAAATGCAATAAGTATACAAATTGATGGAGATGTGCATATAAATGGTGTGAGAGATATTTAAAAAAATTACATTTGTGTAATTTTTGAAAAAAATGAAAGAAAACACGAGAATGAACTTTACGCCATAGTAAACAGTGTAATTTTCACTATCTGTACACTAAGTTTGAAGAAAAAAATTGGAGGCATTTGGAGAAATTCTGGAGGGCATTTGGAGCATTTCTGAAAGTGCAAAAGCTTGAGTTCATTTTCACAAAAAACTTGAGTTTTCGAGAAACATTATTTTACGTTATTTAAAGCACATGTACTTATAAATATAATAATGTGAAGAAATTGCCTCTATGTATTACTGAGTGAGAGACAAGTAAAAAAATTACATTTTTGTAATTTTTGAAAAAACAAAAGAATATAGCTTAATGGCGTTTATGTCAATGGAAAGGGTGCATTTGGCCCTACCCCTACCAAAAATTTAAAGAAAACTTATGGAGCCAATTTTGAGAAAATCTTGCACGCACTATTACACAAAAACTATTAAAATGTTCAAAAAAATCCACATGACCTTAATGAAAGAACTATTAAGGACAAGTTTTATTTGAAGGAAAAATCTCTATCATTAATTTTATAGTTGTAGGAAGACGCCGAAAAAAATTTCAATCTTTTATAATATTCGAAAATTGAGAGTTAAACCTGATAATTGGACCTATGCCACCTTTATAAGTGTATTTTACTCTATTCTGAAAAGAAACTTGAAGAGAAACTAGGAGCGGTTTTTGAAAAATTTTTGAAAATGTCCGTGGGGCTTCATGTAAAGTGTCCCCAAATTTTAAAGAAGTTTTTCAAAATTTCCAAGCTTCAACTAGAGCCGAATGGACACGGGTTTCTTCAATTTTGAAGAAAGAAAGAAAGAAGAAAAAAAATACCCATCGTTTAGGCGCTAGTAGTGTTCACAAACGGACGGACGTTTTGAAAATAAAAAGGATAAATCTAACACTTTTTCGGTATCAGGGGACCCCAAAACGTGTATTTCCATTCAAATCTCGAAATCGATTTTCCGCTCCATTACATGACTTTCTCTACACTATAGTTCTCTATATACTATACTTCTCTATATTATATACTACGTATATTACTCCGTTTATACGAGAATGTAAAAAAATGTCATCGTTTTTGGTTATTTTTTTTGTGGGATAGTGTGAAGGTTGTTTAAGAGAATGGTGCGGGTCTCATGTTCCTTAAAAACACTAATTTTTCGAAATTTGCAAAAGTTCAAATTTTTTTTGGAGTCTTCCTACAACTGAAATATTAAAGATAGATATTTTTCCCTTAATTAAATCTGTTCCTAAAAATTGATTTTGAAATAATGTCATGTACAATTTTTCGAAAATTTGAGTACTTTTCGCTTAATTTTGCGTGAAAGTATGAGCGAGGAAGTAAGTGCTGTTTTAACACCACTAGTTTTCCTGTTGTCCACATTTGATGCTTCTTGAAATTAACAATCATTACTAACCTCAGACTTCAACAGCTGTTTCATAAAGATGAAGGTTCATCAGAGTTGGATTAGGAGAGCCAAAAAGCAAAGCGATCACAAAGTAAAGAAATGTCACTTGAAATACCAAAACTGGGCAAAATTCAACAGTGCAAGCGATGAAGGATTATTTTATGTAAAATCAAAACTTTTGTAATTGATCAACACATTGATGAAGATGATGTATCAAATGTGAAGTTAATGGATATAATTTGGCAGATTTATGCGGGAAACAAAGCCTCTGCTGATTTGGGAACTTCTGAACATCGTAACATTATATATACCGGTATCTAAACGAGATCTCATCAACGACGATTCATCACCGGCAATGGATTTTACAGAAGAATTTGTATCTACAGTGAAAGTGGCATTATTAGAGAAAGCTGTCTTCCTAAAGATGTCCCACTTCCCGTACTTCCCACTTATGTCCCGTTTCCCGCGCTTCGTTTGACAAGTCGTCAGAATGTTCGCAAAATAGCAACACGGCGACTGGAAATTCTTAGGATTCATGTGACTGTTGCCGGTCGTGTTAATCGTACAATGTAGATAACATTCTTAGGAAAGAAATAGATTTAAAGAAGGAAATGTTTTTTATTTGTTACATGCGTCTTTAACACCTAGTAACATGCGAACGTACAGGTATTGTTGGGAACTGATTTGTTTGCGTGCGGGGAGTGTGGTGTTTTTAACTTATTTGTTTTACTTATTCTCCTTTTCCCTTTTAATTTTTGCCAATGGACACTTGGAGCAATATACTTGGGACAGCTAATAGTTGCAGACTAGGTGGGGGTGAGGGCAGCTTCCAAGAACACCGAGCGCATTCCTCCTCCTCGCAGTCAAGTCAGATCCCAACTATTTGTTAAATACCAAACATACAACACTATACATTCAACACTAAATACCAAATGCCAGATTCTACTATACAAATATATTATCCTACCCACACTAACTTATGCTTGCCCAGTTTGGGGAAATGCAGCTCCTACCACCAAACACAAAATTCAAATAGTCCAAAATAAAGTCCTTAGGAAGTCAATTAAAGCTCCGTGGTTTATCCTGAACCATCATATTCACAGAGAACTCCGAATTGATACCGTACTAGAACTTATAAAAAAAAGTAGCAAATAATATTTATTCTTCCCTTCCCTCATCTCTTTCCGCTCTGAAATTCTATCTAGGCCGAACAGCAAACATCCCAAGTCGAATCAAATTCAAATTTCTCTGAGATATGCTTAAACCTCCCTAAACTAATAATATGTAGAATGCCTTTCCCTTCCAATTGCTCGACAGGCAATCCTAACAGTTTATTCCCCCAAATCAAGATTAAAACTCAATAGCATCTAAAAGAAAACAAATTATATAATTAAGTCAGATAATTCTAAACTCAATTCGTCAAGGAAAGCCCAAATCCCAAAAAATCAGCGTGTAAAACTGAAATCCTTCGAAAGACCTTAGGTCGAACGAGTAGAAATTTTAAAAAAACAAACAAAAAATTATCCTAATCGCCAATTTGTAATATCATGAGGATGGGGCGTATTGTTAGGAAGACAGAAAAAACGTTACTGATGACAAGACACACACAGACTTGTAGTAATGCCCACATGATCCTGACAACGCAGCTACATCCATCATAGCTTGTATAACAATTGAAATTTAATTTCACTCTAAAACATTTGTATAATTTCATAAATGTCTCTGGAGTGAACACGTTTGCTGCAACTAATTCACAGCTTTTCTTGAAAATTTATCTAAGCTTCCATTTTTGCATTCCCCCACCTTTTTTGGAATCTCATCGGCCAGAGAAGCACGTTGAAGGTCATTACACTGCGAGTTTTACAGAGCTGCCTCTCTAGGCCACTCACTACGGTGGCATTATAGCACGGCTTTTCGCGTCTTTCTCGGTCGTGCCGCTAGAGTCACTTCATCTTCAGCACTGCTTGATACGGTCGCGAGCCCTCGCCGCGCACACCTAACCACAAAATCGAAATGGCCGATTACCATTAGAGAACGATTCTGCCGCTAGAGGCACTTGAGTCAAACACTAGGCTTTCTGCATGAAAACTTATGAACATGTTCATGTAGTCCTATACGTCCAGTCTGCACGAAAACTGTACCGTGTATACCGGGCTTAACTGAGTCAAATTCAACCAATTCATATGTAGTGCCTGTGGTGCATATCTGCATTTATTTCGATGACCAGGAACAATAGGCATTTCTAATTTTCACAGATGAAACATACACGATTAATTTTAACTGTTATAGTATTTGCACACACAATACAGAAAATCAAGAAAAAATTCACACAAGTGCTTTGATTACATTGAAGTGAGCTTTCAATTTTTTAATAAATTAATAATCATCGATCAAAACTTCTTACGGTGAAGCTTTGTGTATCTAAGTTAAATTTATTGCCTGCTTTCTACTAACTGTTGTTTCTACAAACTTGTTTATAATGAAAGGAAGGTAATAACTTGAACTTAATCAAACAAACACACTTCTTTACTAAGAAGTTTTGAGAGCTGATTATGGTATTCAAAAATTGAAAGCCCACTTCAATGTAATCGAGGCAGGTTGGGTGCAATTATTATTGCTTTACTGAATTATGTGCTGCAAATACTGTAACAGTTAAATTTATTTCTAGTTAAAATAATAGAAATGAAATTTATTTGTTTCATTTGTAAAAGTAGGAAATGATTGCTGCTCCCAGTGGCGGCTTGTAGGGTAGTGCCAATGCGTCATGGCACCACCAAGAAGGAAAATAAAGTTTTCACTATGAATGTAAATAAAATATCGTTTCTTCAAAATATTTTTCTTTATAGTAATTCATTTGAACGACCGCTTAGTCATTCGATGCTCTACCAATACTTTCTTCAAATGCACAGTGCGTAGTGCTGTCTGTCTCCTAAACACCTCTGAGCCTTTTACGGATTGGCACCCATCCCTGCCCATTTAATGCCGTATAAAGAACGCCGCGTCCCTTATGGATGAGACGGTGCCAAAATCGAACTGGCACTGTTGTTAACGTTCTGTTCCACAGAGTGCACTAACGGCAGTATCTTCGAGTAGACTATCTCTCGCTGAGAATGACCCCGATGCCCAGGTATATTGTACGTCTTTCCATGTGTTTCGAATCTGAAGAGGCGGCGTACGCCTTGGGCCTAAGGCTTCCCCTCATCATCCTGTACCCTTCTCCAGCGAACTCTGGAAGCTGTGACCTCTTGAGATTACTGTGGTCGCCCATCTTTCACGCTGAGTATTTTTATTTGTTACTATTTTTAGTTTTCAGTTTAATCTTCATTATAAATTAACTCGGTCACTGTAAAATTCAGTTTTGTTGCCCACGAATTTGATTTTAGAGATTACTAAACCAGTTTTAAAACATCGCATCGATGTTTAACTAGTGCTGCTACAACAGCACGTACTTTCTCGCGATATTGTTAATGGCTATGTAATATTATACTATGGCAATTTCTGTCTTACGTTTCGACTACCATTTGAAAAATTCTTAAATAAACGGAACTTGGAAAAAAAATTGGTGTTATATATTTTGAGAGGTGATTTCATAATTGGAGTCACAAGCCAATACCCTATGGATCCAATGGAGTGCCCATACTGCAGGAAAAAGTACGACCCTACCATGCTTCGGGATATGTAAACTTGCCATGGAAGCATTTCTTGACAGTACTAATCTTGCTGCTTTCAGAAGTGCATAGATGCAAAAGATAAGGTTGTGACACACTTATCTGGCAAGTGATCATCCAAGCGATATTGATTTGTAAAGTGCAAACTTTTCCTTTATTACTAAGTAACACTGGTCATGCGTGTAGTTCCTGTACATCAGATCATTCGAATTATGATTTTTTTGTTTATTTTGGTCATAATTCTAAGACACCTGAATAATTACAAATCTCAACATGTCTTTTTTACATTGGATTACCATTGATGTAATATAGAATGGATTTGCGACATAAAAACAATTAACTCTGATTTTATGCACATTTCCCATAACTATGGTAAATAGTGTTAAAAAGTAATGTTCTTTTTTAACTTTAAATTCGGAAGAAATTAAGTTTTAAATAAAGCAGGGTAATCCGTACTCTGCAGGTCACAAATACTACCAGTGTATGAACAAATGGCTGTGTGTTGAGGACTGCAATATTGAAGTCGGCATTATTCTTATTTAATATGTACTCATTACCTGCAGTATGTACCTGTATACGTGTTGGACAGACCTAAAAATGCTGTGTGTTCAGTGTGGAAATTGAAGTATGGATCCTTGTGCTTTGTTCGTGCAGCAAAATGAAATTAAGTCTACTGTGATTCCTTTAAAATAAACTTCATTATTCCTTCAAATTTTGCCCATACTCTTCATTCCAATGCTAAATAAGTATCTACAGATGATTACTAGTCATATTCTTGTGTAATGCAATCATTAAATTTTTTTCATTTTAGGTGGGTAGATCGCAAGAATTATTTGGAATTGTCAAGGCCATGGTATGCTAAATCTCTACCCTTTCCATACAATTATTATTACCCAGGAAGGTATGAAAGGGATGCTAAAAAAATAATGGAAACTCTCTATGAAGTGTGTTGGGATGATCCTGTGGTTGAAACTGGGGTAAGTTCCAAGGAATAATGCTGTTTATTAGAAGAATATATAATACAAGGAATTGAATATGATAGAATGGCTTTTGCACCTTTAAAATAGTGTTTTCTGGTCAAGGTAATAACATTAATCTGAACTTCTTTACATATTTATTTACGAAAATGGCACAGGAGCCTGTTGCGCGATTATAAAAGAAATTAAGAAAAGTGATATTTATTTAAGCTGAATTGTTACTGATTTGTTCAAATTATTAGACTCGGTATTCAGTTTTCCGAAAATTATATTTATCAAGCAACAGTACACTGAACCGTGTATGTACCTACATCAAATCAATTATTATGAGGCGTCTTGCACATTTGCAATGATGGGAACCTAAATTGTTCAGATACAATAAATGAAACAAATTAAATAAGAGTTACACACTGAAATGAGTTACACACGGAGTTCCTTTCGCTCAGCGAAGTGCAGCAACTAGACGTGGCACGGGCTCATCAAGTCGTTCGAAGTCCCCTGCAGAAATATTGAGCTGCCTCTACAGCCGTCCATAATTGCGGAAGTGTTCCCGACGCAAGATTTTGTGCATGAACTGACCTCTCGATTATATCCCATAAATGCTCGATGGGATTCTTGCTGGG
The DNA here is from genome assembly GCA_011170035.1 of Teleogryllus occipitalis. Classification (NCBI taxonomy): domain Eukaryota; kingdom Metazoa; phylum Arthropoda; class Insecta; order Orthoptera; family Gryllidae; genus Teleogryllus; species Teleogryllus occipitalis. The sequence continues at coordinate 347,759 of BLKR01000609.1, read as the reverse complement.
CGTTTTAGATGGCCAATTCATTTGCTCGAATTGCCCAGAATATTCTTCAAACCAATCGCTAACAATTGTGGCCCAGTGACGGCGCATTGTCATCCATAAGGAATAATGGTTTTTTGGGGAACATGAAGTCCATAAATTGCTGCAAATTGTCTCTATAATCATTTTCACTCAATGATCGGTTCAGTTGGACCAGAGGACACAGTTTATTCTATGTAAAAACAGCCCACCCCACTATGGAGCCACCGCTAGCTTGCACAGAGCCTTATGGACAACTTGGGACATCGGCTTCGTGGGGTCTGCGCTTCACTCAAACCGTATCATCAGCTCTTCCCAACAAGTCGGGTCTCATCTGACCAAGCCACGGTTTTCCAGACGTTCAGAGTCCAATCGATATCGTCACGAGCCCAGGAGAGGCGCTGCAGGTGATGTGCTGTTAGCAAAGGCACTCGAGTTGGTCTTCTGCTGCCATGGCCCATTAAAGCCAAATTTCGTCGAACTGTCCTAACGGATACGGTCGTCATAATTCTAATCGCACAATAGCGGCGAAGCAATATGATATTGTTATCCAGGATTTGGAGAAAAAATCGTGACAACTTGATGTTGCTGTGCCTTGCTACCACAACGCCGTAACCAAGAAGGCAGAGAAACGTCTTAAATACTAGATTTTGGTAGTAGAGATCAGTCGAATGTGGGGTGTAAATGCGCAGGTCGTCCCGATAGGTATCAGAGCTCTGGAATTTGTTCTGCAAAATTTGTGTAAGAATTTGGGTAAACTCCTTTGCCATTCAAAAAACTGAGAAGTGCAAGACATTGCTTTTTTGGAAACAGTTCACATTTTGCGCAAAGTATTGTAGAGGCACCGATAGCCCCTAGATCTGCTCCTTAGGAAGCTGATTACAATCTGGAGTAGACTTTCTAATCAACCGACTCATAACGTCTTTAGTCGTGAATCAGAGGATTAATATTAATAAATGCAAAGATAAGGGGATAAACAATCAACATATTACTAGAAGTGGTCAGTCTCTCTCGTTTAAATGGACCTTAGAAAATTTGAGAAGGAAAATTGGAAAAGAATGGTAACAAAGTTCATCCAAATAAACCTTGGTAGGAGTATTAGAGCTCAAATTTTGGTAATGCAGATGGCGAGTCAAAACGGGACATAATACTATTTAGTTAACCAAACCAAAAGGGGGAAACAACAGAGAGGTATCAATACAATTCCCGAAGAGTGATTTTGTAATCGGTAACCCAAAATAAAGGTCTCAAAATACGCCTCTACAAGCCACGGCTAAATAGGTAGAGATAGATCACAAAAGGATATATAGCTGTTAATTCTCGCCCAATGACAACCTAGATGAGTTCCTAGAAAAATTAAATACCCTTGAGGACCGCATAAGCACATTAAAGGAGATGTGTTAACAACGAAAGATTTCAATGATAAGTCACGTGCGAGGGGAGAAGTAAGGCTGAACAGAAGAGGAACATTGGTCAACGAAATGACCGTCAGACAAAATTGGTGGTGCTAAACATTGGAAGTAAGTGCTCCTTCGCGAGGGCTTTACTCCTCCAAGTCTTTACTTGACCCCACGATTGCGAATCAAGCAACAGCAAATCGTATAGTCTTCGACGATGAAATCCTGAGTGACCACAACTACATCTCATATAAGATGGTACAGGGTTTGACTAAAATCTCCGAAAGAGATACAAATAGCGACAAAATAGAATGGAACACGAGAAACGTAAATGGACACAAATTAAAAGATCATTGGAGGAATTCAGATTCATCCAGGAATAGGAATGGGAAACGTACCTCGTCGCTGAAGAGAGTAGCGAAAGAAACCAGAAAAAAAGCATGCAATGCGTCGATACCCAAGAGAAAAATAAACGCTGGAAGAGGAGAACCAAAGTACTGGTGGAACCAAGAAATAGCACAATTGAGGAAGGAATGCGTACAAGCCAGAAGGAAAAGTACAAGATCGCGAGGTAATTACTCCTTCGAAATGAATACAAGGAAAAGAGAAAGGAACTTAATGCAGAAATTAGGAAAAGCAAACAAAAATGCTGGAAAATCCTGATCCAGGAAGTGGAAAACGACCCATAAAATAAAAGTAGATAAATTTACATTTCGAGAATTTCAGTAGGTAGGAAAACGTTTGAAAACTGGTAAATCCCCAGAACGTGATGGCATACGACGTTTTAAAAGCGGGGGGACGCTTTGGAAGTGGCAGAACCTAACCCTCTTGAGGAATGAGAGAAACTACTGAAACTGGCCTCATCTTATAGAAATATCCGCTCTTAGGACTGGTACTTCAGCGCCTTTGAAGGATATGGAAGGAATAGACTGCTTAGCGGTTAGTCAATATGGATTCCAGAAAGGAAGATCAACGGTGGACGCAATTATGGAAACAATAAGAACGGCCCAAACAGCAAGAGAAGGCAAGAATAAATACTTCTAAATAAATCTTCTTCTCTTATTGCAATTGATATACGAAATGCTTTCAACTCACTGAAGTGGGACGATGCCCACGTAGCCCTCGAAGGAAAGAATTTACCTGAACACCGTAGGAACCTTAGCGCAGTTTTCCTGAGGGAAATAGTGGTAATGGAGACGGATAATTACGGAAGAAATGACAGATGGATTTCCTCAAGGGTCCCGCCTTGGACCCTGTTTTATGGAATCTGATGTATGACGATCTTCTCAAGATCACACTACCTTCATAAGTCATAATAATTGGATTTGCAGATGACGCTATTATCATCCTCAAAATTCGAGCAAACGAAACTCTGTACAGAGTTAAAAGGTGGCTGGATAAAAGGAGCCTAGACGTGGCAGAACAGAAGACTGAAGCAATCAATACTCGTGATAAAAAGATTAGCCTACAGGAAACTAAGAATTCAAGTTTTGGGACAGGAGATCGATGGGAAAAACACCTCACCTACCTTGGAATAGGAATGAACGCCTAATCTTCGAACCTCACGTAGAAAAAGCCTTGAAAACAACCAGTGTAGGGGCAAATTCAATGAGGATAACGCCAGACATCAAGGGGCCAAAACAGAAACTAGTGGTACCGACTTTCATCTATACAATGGCACCGACTTTCTCGTACTAGTTAGTTTTCTAATTTCTTTGGTCTGAGCTAGCATTACATTATTGCCCCTTCCTCTTGCCAGCGGCCATTATTGCCGCTCAAAGTACATTTTTTAAAATATTTTCTCAATTTTTCGGTTTCCTATTGGTAGAACCGAAATATTACTATACGAATATTAAAAAAGAGTAAAACCTTGTCCTAAAAGGAAATTTTTGTTGAAAACTTTGGAACCGTTTTTAAGAAAATGGCGTGTAAGCGTTGCTGTAAATGCGAAATCTGAAGCTGTTTTTCACAGATCTTTTGAGTTTTCGAAAAACTTCATTGGAAGTAATTTCAAGCTCTTCCACTCGCAAATATAGTTATGTATTCAAATCGCTGGAAATGTGCATATTAAAGGCGTGAGAGATATTAAAAAAAATTTTTTTGCATGATTTTTGAAAAAACAAAAGAATTTAGCAAAATTGATTTTGTCATCTTAAACCGTGCAATTAGCACTATCCGCACGAAAAGTTCGAAGAAAATATTTGGAGCCGTATTTAAGAAATTGTCGTTTGAATGTTTCTGGAAATACGGAATTTGGAGCTCGTTTTCACAGAAAACTATCGAATTTTCAAGAAACTTTAGACATAATTTAAAGCACACATATTCGTAAGTTCAATAATGTGAACAAATCGCCGCTAAAGTAAATATTAAGGATGTAAGACGCTAGTAAACAAAAGCCCTTTTTGTAATTTTTGAAAAAGCAAAAGAATAGTGCAATATAGCATGTATACCATCTCATAGAGTATATTTAGCACTACACTACCAAAAGTTTAAAGAAAACTTTTAGAGTCTTTTTGAGTAAATCTTTTTTTTTTTTAATTGCACGTATTGCACGCAATATTTGCGCGAAATCTACTAAAATTTAAAAGAAAAATGGTACTCTATCGATAGAACAAATTATGGACAACAAATTTCATTTTTAAAGAAAAATCTCTATTTTCAATTGTGTAGTTGAAACAGTGAAAATCGGACCTATGGCACCTTTATATGTGTATTTTACTCTATTCATACAAGAAAAATAAGGAAAACATGAGTCATTTTGGAGAAAAGTTTGAAAATGTCCCAGAGTCGCTCCGAGTCGAGCCAGATCGGTCGGGAAATATCCATTTTGGAAAAAAAGTCATACGTATAGTTTAAGCGCTAGTGGTGTTCACGGACAGATGGACGCACGTTTTGAAGAAGAAAAAAAACATTTTTTTTCGGTATTAGAGGACCCCAAAACGCGTATTTCCGTTCAAATCTCGAAATCGACTTTCCGCAGCATTACATAACGTTCTATTTACTACGTGTATTACATTACTCCGTATATACACGTACGTATACCTGAAAGTAAAAAAGATGACTGGTAGCAAAGTACAGCCCTCTTTATAATTCTCTATGCTGCCCTGGTATGGGCGGAGGTAATGGAAATCGGAAGGCATAGGAGAAAACTGCTGTCAGTGGAGAGAGCGATAGCACTGATGACCATCTCAGCGTATAGACCAGTCGAAAAGTGTGGTCCTAGACTCTCAGAGATGAAATATAACAAAATCAGTGAAGAAAGACGCAAAGAAAGAAATGCTGCAACAGTGACAACACCGCTGGAACGAGGAGAAAACCGGCAGGTGAACTCGGACTCATAAATATTCTTGAGGGATAGACAGAGAGAAATCACGGGGAGGTGGATTTCTTCCTGAAACAAGCCATCTCAGGACATGGATGTTACAAGAGCTATCGGTAGCTATCTGTGCTATCGGAGCATCGGTTTAGGAAGATAGATAATGGAGACTGTGACTTTTGTAAAGTGAAAGGACGATGTAGAACATGTCATATTATATTGCAGAGGTTTCTCTCAAGAGAGATGTGGCGACTACAGCTATAGGTAAATAGTTAATACCAGACATCACCAGACACTATTAAAAGCAATGTTAAACTAGTGGTGCTAAAACAGCATGTACTTTCTCGCCTTTAGTAATTATGTAATATTATTTATACCACAATTTCTCTCCGAATTAACACATCTCGGTCATGATTTTTTTTGTAAAACTCATTACAAATCGTACAACATTTGGTGCAAAAACTAAATATTTTCAAGCATGTATCAACATTAATTTGACAATTATGACGGCTTTTCATAGAGGTAAATCACGCCCCAACAAGATATAATTCTAAAAAATTAGCCCCCGAGGCATTGTAGCCGAGCCATTGTTGCATTTCAATCTGATATACCCTGAAGGCTAGCAATTTTTTGTTTCACATATTTCAAATAGGCTTTAAATAATTTCTAAAAGCTTTATGTGTAAATGTCAAATAACAAAAGGTCGAATGTCCAACGAACAAGGAAATATGAAATAATATTCAAATTCTAACTTACGAAGCATCCAACTGCCTGGAATTAAGTTCAGGAAGAGTGGCAAATTTGGAGCGGGCGATTATGTTTTTCGCAAAATTACACAAAAAAGATCATACTTTCAAAAAATTCAGCCTGATCTTATTTAAAGATCTGTTTTTGATAAACACATTTCATTAAGAAAAAATATTGTAGTTGTAGGATGGCGCCGGAAAAATGTTGAAATTTTGCAATTTTCGAGAAATCAGGGTTTTCAACCAAAATGAGACCTACACCATTCTCTTAAACGTCCTTTATACTATCCAACAATACAATTTAGTAAAAAACGATTTTTTTAAAAAAATGTCCCTATGTTTCATGTAAAGTACCCCCAAAATTAAAATTTCGGTTCAAATTCAAGGGGCCAAGGAATAAACCAGGTCGATTGGGGAATATCAATTTTGGAGAAAATTGGCTGAACGGTTTTGCCGCAAGCGTTGCTGACTGACAAACGGACGGACGTTTTGCCGTCAATCGATTTTCCCATATCAAGGACCTACAAATCATGGATACTGGCTACCAAACTTGTTAAGAGGATTTTTTCTCAATTTAACACCTTGATTTATCTAGTTTTTCGGTAACGGGACCCCGTAATAAGAGTTTTTCTGCCGGAAATTCGCCGTTTTTTGTGAAGCATTACATAACTCTCTCCTCTTCGTTACCTGAAGCGAGAAAGTAAAAACGAACACAAAAGGAATATAATAAAACAAATGATTAGATGAATTATTACGAAGAGAGTCATAAGGGCGTTTTAGGAAGAAAGTTCTAAAATATAAGAACCTACCTAGCAAGACATGTTAAAACGCGAAACTTTGCAAGACACTCAGGTTATGAAAATGGAGGTTTAGTGTTTTAGTCGGTAGACCAACTACGGGAGTCCGACATCACCTGCGTCACTGGAATCCATAAAGGATACCCCACCCCCACCCCCCACTAAAAATTAATAAATAAAAAATCGTAATAATAGTAATGATAATGATAATAATACATGAAAAAGAACTTCATTTTATTTATAAAATGCCTCTGTTTGAGGTAAGTAAATTGTATTAGTTGGCAGAAGTGGTTTATTGCCACTCCTACTAGAACATTCTACATCAAATTCAATAAGTATTGTAGTATATACAAGTTCAACCTCAATAAGAACTAAAAAAACATTAGCAACATTATTATTTAATTGCTATTTGTTTATGCTAATAACTTTAAAAATCCAAAAATACTATTTACTACTAGAGTATTTTATGATCTTTAAAATTGACATTTTAGGCAAGACTTGCATTAACATCAACCACCCAACCAAAAAGTTATTACACAAAAAACAAAAATTACCTGAAATTTTCCTGTGAAGCCATCAAAACTTTTCCTATGAAGTATTTTGAGGTTGAAAACGTAGGTTTTTCTTACTGATGCCAACATAAAAACAAAAATCTTTGACTTCACCTTAGGCAGGGTAAAATGACTTATCAATTATACTAATGAGGATTTGACCATAATTTTTATAAAATTTGTTTATTTTTGGTTTTCTTGATGTAGGTTCACGCAGAGGCAGAGAAATGCTTAACTGCATTGTCCATTCGTTTGGGAGAAGAAGAATTTTTCTTTGGTTCTCATCCATCAACATTAGATGCCACAGTATATGCATACTTGGCACCTCTTCTTAAAGCACCATTTTTAAATGCTGCCCTTCAAAACCACCTCAAAGCATGCAGCAATTTAGTACGATTTGTGGTGAGGATATCACAGCGTTACTTTGCCAGCACCTTGCAAGGTAATTCTTACCGAGTGAAACCTTGATGCATTGCTCACTTTCCTAGACTTTTCCCGTTTTACTTCAGCTCCTAGATTTTAGTTATTATAATAGTGTTTTTCCCAGTCTATCATTTGAAAAATCCTAATGAAAATTGATGAAAAATGTTCCAGCCATCGTTGTATCTAAACAAATAGGTGCCAAATTTTATGGAGAAAATGGATTAATTAAAGTCAAAGAATAAACTGCTTCAAGGAACAATGACAATAAAACAGTGAAAAAATTAGAGAAATCCATTTTTCATTTATGAATGCTTGGTGCTAAAAAGCTGGTACAATTTCAAAGCATTGTCTGTTAAGAGACAAAGAAATGTTGATTTTCATTCACAAAATTTCATGGTGACATGAATTAATAGTTTTTTTACATCCTTAATTTAAATTTTCAGTTCTCTCAATCTGAGTATCAAAGTATCAGTGTATTTCATTCTTTGAGGAATTCATAATTCCAATGAAATATAAATTGGGAAGTATACAATGGTCTAATTTAAGTAAATTATTTCTTTTTAGAATATGAAGCTCAGAAAACTTCGCAACAAAAACCCAAAGAAGACTCTGAAAATTACTTTCCAAATAAACGACGTAATCAATTTTTAGCTGCATTAGTAGCTACTGTTGCTATGACTGGATATGCATTTTCTACTGGTCTTATTGAGGTAATTATGAGAAAAAATATACACTTTTTTGTAAGTGGATATTAATAGCTGTGTAATTATTTTTATATATTGTAATTTGTTTTAAAACGTCTATCTGATGATGAACTATATTTTTTGTTTGCTAATGTAATAAAAGTTTTGTATGCTTTGTTGTGCTCACCATCTTGTATCATAATAATATTCTCGAAAGAGTAATGTTGCCAAAGATTCCTTCAAGGACAGTTAGTGTTGACTTTATAGGCCTGTGGGCAATGAGTACCTAATATAGTGCACCAGGAAAGTCTCTCCACAGTGTCATCATGCTGGTGAGAGTGCTAGCAAGAGAAATTGATGTTTGAAAATTGATATCATGAGAACCAGGTAGCGCTGGGGCTGTCCAAAAAGGGGGTGCAGAAACAGCAGGGGAGGAGGGGGCAATGTGACAGCATGCATGCAACCCCATACTTCGATTTATTAGCAGTGGTGCTTGACATATCAAGTGTAAAGATATCATCCAATCGGGAGCTTTAACGTCACCGCAGTGAAGTTACTGTGATGACGTTCAAGCTTGTGATTGGATGATATTATCAACAGCTGATTTACATTGAGCACCACTACAAATAAATCAAAGTATAGTGCTGCACATGGCAGTGAAGCTGAGGACAGAAGCAGAGGTGGTAGCAGATTTTGACTCGAATCAGTGCAGAGAGACATTCCTGGCATGCTGTACATTAGGCGTAATCAAAATTTATAAGCAATCATTAAAACATACTGTATGTTATGTACATTAATTAAAATAATTTTCTGACAATGTGTTATTTCTCTGCGATTACCAAAGAGACACAAAAGTTGAGAAAAGGAGATAATTTCTATTATGAGTGCTATTTAGATGATTTTATGTTGTTCATATTACAGAGTTTTGCTCATGTACTTTGGGGAAGTTGTGTATATAATTAAAAGTCTTGAAATGTTGTGAAAAGTTGATCTCGAGATTGTGTGGAAATGAACTTTAAGGACACAAGACGAAAACAGGTTTTTTCTTTTAAAAAAGTTTGTTTCGCTGCATCAATCCATATTTCTGCACCAACTTTACTCATAAACTAATAAAGAGATATTCTTGAAACTAAGGAATGATCACTTCACCTAATGCTTTGTTTTGACACTGGTATGAATGCTGACTTTGGTCATTACTGTCACAAGTAGTAGGCGATGCACTTGCATCAACTTCTGGATAAGGATTTATCCACTGCTTGGGATGTAGTTAAATTGACTCCATCAAAAATTGGATTGGAAGAAAATCACCTTCTTTGGTGCTTGTTGCTTTTTTGGCACTCCAAAGGAAATAAGTTTAGTCAGTCAATAGTTAAAATGAGTTTCTTGTCAGTTATTTAGCATGTTACTTGCCTCTAGTTTCGTGTAAAATATATCTCCTTCCCATATATAACTAGCATGATAGTTCACTGGCTCTCTTTTTATTGCTTTTGAAAATGAGTTTTGGTTCATCCAAAAATTTGATATTTTGAAAATCATTGACTGTGTTTCGGAGCAAATTTTTTACTTATTTTTTTTATCAAGTTTAAAAGGTGACTGCCTTTAGAGCCTATGCATTAAAATTGGCATTGCATGCAGGTGGAAAAACGTTCTGAGGTTGACTGTACTATACTTGCAAATGAAGAACAAAGCTACTTTGGAGAATGAAAATGAATTTGAGAAGAAGGTGCTCAGATTTTGACAATTCATTTTCTTGTTGAGGTGTTGGAATATCATGTTAATTTCCTTTTATTGAGATTTGTTTTATCTAATTTTTTTAAATAAAATGCGAATATAATGTATGTTGTATTGTTGTATATCTTTATCCTTTTTTATATATTTTATGTACCTCCTGGTAAATAAAATATATAAATAAACCTTTCTTCATAAGATTAGAGTGTTTTAGGAGTTGTTAGGTTTGAAAGAAAAGATGATCAGGTGAACATTTTTGTTAATAACTTTACTGGTATTAATATTGTCAGTTCCTCATTAAAAACAAAAACTATAAAAAAGACAGTAGTAACAAAAATTAATTCGTTTTGTAGAAATTTTATTTTGAAGGAATTTTGGAGTTTTATTTCAAGAGGTGGCAATAATACTTCTATTTCTTGTTAAAGCAATTTGTAAGATAGAAGACATTTCATTTTAATAATATTGAGCTGGAGTAATGAAAACATGGGAAGTTCTGTTGCCTGGTGTCCCTGACAATGACTGAAGGATTTAATTTATATGATTAGAGCAAATTTTTTAAGTGAATACCTGTAATCTTTGAGGCAGATGCACAAATTATTTGCAAAATATCTTGTTTTAAAATTAAAAATACTTATTGATTGTGCTGCTTATTGTATTTTGCATGATGGAATGTAAATTTTTTTTAATACTTACAGAGCTAGTAATAATCTTGTGGAGATCCTGTTTCATTAGAGAATTGAATAAAGAAATATTCTAATCACACATGGTATGCTATTGTGTATAGGTAGGCTACTTAATAGTCTTTTTGAGGAAAGAGACCTGGGTTGGTTCGTGGGTGTGGTAATTTTCTCCAGTTTTACTTCATGTTCTGGAAATTAATTGGGAATTGGAATGAGGATTTTTTCAGTATGCAGTTCTTTTGTGGGAAGGAGTATTTTACAAACATATACAAATTTTGAAAATTTAAATTTAAACCAATTTTACAAATATATCTTAGATAATATATTTCTTGTGCATTAAACATCTTTAAATGTTCCATAGGTATCCTCCAAAGAAGAAGTGAAAATGGAAGATGAATTGGATGAAGAACAAATTGATGAGTCAGTTTTTGATCACAGTTCCAATGAAGGCGAATAACCTACACGATTTCTAGTCCAATGCATCCATGGTTATACATGGTTATAATTGATATTGTGCTGTTCCTAAATGTTATTTAATACAGTTCAAATTAAATTGTTAAAGTTTGTTTCTTCCTTTACAATCCTAAAATCTTTTTCTTTTACAGCTTGTATTTATTTAATTATTTACCATTTCTCATTTACTTTCTTTCACATTTTATAGTGAGAAAGAGAAATGGCTTCTTTGCACTTTAAATGTAAATTTTGAGAAAAATTTGTTTCGAAAAGTGTCAGAAAAAAAATCTTTTAAAATTATGAGATTTTTATAAAAAAGCTTCTTGTGTAAAATTACTAAAGTTAATCTTCGAGTGACCATGAAGACTTCAACTAATGAAAAAAAAAATTGTCAGGTTGTTTACTATTTGAAGCCTAACAACTACTTAAAACATGTTTGAGTAGGTGTCGTGTATTTGTTTAGGGCAGTAGTACATATTGTTAGTGATACTCAGAGGAATAAATTGGGATTGAGGGGATCATATCAGACATAGCTCGTAGAATCAAAACCAGTTCACCTTCTTTCAGGATGGGATTGATATCTAAAGGGCCCTAAGCAAAATGATACCAGTCTTCCCCTAAAAATATTGAATTTTGAACATTGGTATTTAAAATGAAAATTTTTTGCATTTTTGCATCGAAAAAATATTTATTTTTTCTCCCTACTTGCTTTATGAACAATATTTGTCTACATATTCTTGAACAAATGATTGTGTTGCTTTTGATTCATTTTCATCTCAAAGTTATTTGGAAATGGGCTTGCAGTTGCAATACAGATTTCATTATTTGATTGAACTGCTTCTGAAAATTCTGAATTTAGGAGTGAAAATGCCCAAAAGCTTGGAACCCTAGGATATTCATTTTTCTTCTTCTGTTTTGATAATGGAAGTAGGATGTATTCTTCCTAATGTTTAATTCCTAATAATTTATTCTTCCTAATAAAGGTTTTCATAATGTTTCTGCTTGGAGAAAGAGTAGCTAACAAAAAATATGATAATGTGGAAAGGGTTCCAAATGCCCAACGTTGATATTTCTTCTGGGGGAAATTTCTCTTCCTTCTCTGTATAAGTATTTTGTAATATTCCAAAATCTAACTCTTCTCGGGCATTTTCTCTCCACAAAAAAAGAAATTTTAGCAGTGTCCACAAATGTTAGGTGAAAAATACAACTCTAGTTACAACAAATATTCACTTGTGGATGATTTAGTATCATTATGACATTTTTTGAAGCAACACATACAGGAATATTTAAACACGCAAAGAACATAATCTTCAAAAGAACTCAAATAATTTTCCAAAAAATTTCTTTAAAAATAGGGGTGACTTTTCTATGAAATTTTGAGAGCCTAATTTCCTTTAAACTATTAACTCTGTGGACCAAATAATAAAAAACACAGGAATGCTTGGCAAACTGAAATTTTTCTCCCTAGTATTATTACTCAACAAATACTCTATTAAAAAAAATTGTATGACATGGTTTAATCAATCGAAAATTGAAGGGATTTGCTCTGAGAAAGTCATCTCTGGCTTTAATATTAGAGGTGTAGTACAGTTTCGAATACAATTTTGAACAGTTGCAATTTTCAAAATTTCAGTGATTTTAATGAATATCATAACCATGTTTGTCAATGAATATTTTTCCATTCAATCAAAAATTATAAAGTGGAAATTTTCAGCCATTTTCCAGAAAAAATTGTAAATATCAGAGGGGCTACATGTAAAGTCCTCTCCCCAACCAAGCTTCTAAATTGTCAGAGTTATGTGACATTGTTAGAATTCTATAATATTCTTATTGAGTTGTATTCTAATATAGATTTCTAGAATTCTTTAATCTTATACACTCCATACAGAGATGGTGATTTTTTAGTACAAAATTGTGAGAATCTCCTCGCGACCTGTGCTGATCTTAATCATCTTTGGAACAGAACTAATAGTTCTTAATCCTGATGTATGCATGAAGTTACAACTAAAAAAACTTTAAACAGATTTTTTGACTGAAAATTTGAGTTCATTCTGTTGAGGTGATTCCCACACTTTTCCTTTTTATACTGGGTACCTTCTATACTAATTTTCTTACAAATATTCTTTACAGTCCAGTCAGTTGGGTCAAAGGGGCCTGATCCAGGAGAACACTCATGACAAATCCTTATTTTCAATCCTTCAATTCATTCAGACAAAAGAATCTGAAAATGCGGAGGGATGGAAAGCAAAGTTCAGAAAGAAAGAAAAAGAAAGAAAGAAAAAAAAACTGCAACAGTTTTGGGAATATTTGGGATATGTTTCATATCATCAAATACTACAATCAGCTTCCCCTCCCCGAGCGTGCGTTTGCTGGTGAAGCGCTGTGTGACCTGTGGCGGGCTGTTATATTCAAAATATCCATCAAATACGAGTCGCAAACAAATCAAAATTACTCAAAAAAATCTAACATGTAACAATATGTAAATCATTGAATTCGTCTTTTTACACTCGTCCTGATAGACTGAAAAAATGTGTATTGTTCCATTTGAAAAAACAGTTACCTCAAATCTCGTACAATACAAGCGAAAAAATATATATGCATACTCGTATCAATTAGTTCCATTCCCCCATGCACTTTGTGGAAACTGCATTCCAATAACTTTAACCGTTCAAAAGTTACAGAAGGTACTAAAGTTACGTGATTCATCCTGTATATTTATCATTCACATAGAAATGTGAAAGTATAAATGTAGGGTTATCTTATCCTGGGATACACTTTATTAGTTAGGAGTTACACTACAACTCGAACATAAAAATTAAGAAGTTTCCTAGCCCCTGTCTCACCCCTCTACAGCCGAAAACACGTTTTTTTATTTTAATGTTTTACTTCCACTTAACAGTATTTTATCTCATTGAATAAATATATTATCAGAAATTTTTGATCTTTTATCAGCGCCAAATTTGAACAAATATTTTTTCAATTTTTTTTCCAAAAATATTTTGTCTTAGAACCCTGAAATAAACTCGAAAAAATCTCGAAAGTTCCTCTCAACACTTTCTGTGAATTTTTTCAGAGTTTTTAGACTTCTGGGCTGTAGTTAGAAAAATAAAAACAATGTTTACCATTTCCCACCTTTGAATCGTCTGGACTTGACAATCATTTGGAAAATGGCTGCAACAGTTCTGTGCATTTTAGTTTCAAATTATACATCTGTGTACATTGTTCTAGCGCCCAATGTTTAACCTTGGATCAATTGGAAATTACAAATTTTGTTTTTAAAGCTTTAACATCCTTTAAATACCATACGCCACGGAAAGATGATAGCTTTTGGCAGTAAATAAGAGAACATCCACACAAAACCCTGTAAGTGTACTACTGATGGATAGAGAATTACTCACCCCCGTACAAAATCGAACATTTTCATAACAAAAAATATAAATTTTCAGATAGACATAGAAGAGATTATTCCAACTCTCATTACAATCGCACATAACTCGGAAGCGATGCGTCCTAGGCCCATTAAACTAGATTTGCTTATCTCGTAGAGACAAGACTTTTTTGAGGACGGGAAAAGTCTGACATATCTTCATTTTGAGGGACGGGTAGACCATAATGGGGCAATGAGGGACAGTTTGTGTGCAGGTGAAGGATAGACGGAGTCAGTGGGGAAATGAAGGGGGGAACAAGTTGAACCCGGATTATGTCCTTAGGCAGTATTCTGTAAAATAAGACTTACCAACGTGTTTCCAATTTAGCAGATTGCATTTTAGGTGCCCCCACTCCATACCATGGGTGATCAGAAAAGTGCGGAAGCCGAAATCTATGTAAAATTAAATTGAAGGAAAAAGTCCGAAGTTACCTTTTACCGTAAAATTAAAGGACTATTTTACTTTCTGTACATTTTAATCATAACGCTCAGCAATATTGGAATGGTTTCTCTCGCACAGTACCGGGTCTATAATGCTGAAACACTGTTTGGGGAATGGGTGTTCGCAGTTGGATGATTTAAATAAATTTTCAGTTTTCATAAAATTATTTACAAAGTGCAGTGTTTTCGCACGTATCTGGATTATATATACTTATTTAACTTAAAAAATAACTATAAAAATTAAAATGATAAAAAAGAAAGTGATAACAAATGTGATAATTTGATGACAATGATAAACATAATAATTTGAAAAAAATCTGTTTTGTGTTTTCCCCTTCATATACATTTTCGATGGAGGGAGGAGGGGGATCCCCCACCCGAAGCAATTACCCACTTGGACATAACACCAACTGCTAGCCCTGCCTGCCTATATTTTGTGTTCCTGTCTTTTTAGATGGAGAAGAAATCAAAGAGCAGATAAAGGGTAATAGCTGGCTGTCTCAACTACTCAATATAGTTTAATAAACATCTAAAACAGGACTCGAAGGTTAGAATGTATCAATTAATAATTAGACCAATACTAACATATGCAGGAGAAACAGGAAGCGAAACAAAACGCACCCAACAACAATTTGAGGTCGCTGAAATGAGAGTTCTGAGAAAAATTACGAATCATACTCTTCTGGATACGGAAAGAAACAGAAACATCAGGGAAGAGTGCAAAATTACGCCCATTACGGAATGAGTAGCTGACCGAAGAAAGGAATGAAATAATCATATTGAAAGAATGGAGGAGAAAAGAATCGTGTGGATTGCTAGAGATGAAAGGCCGAGGGGAAGAAGAGAAGTTGGTATACCAAGGAGAAGATGGAAAGACTCGTTATAATTCTTAGAAAGGAACAAATCTTAGACTTTTTAAAAAGAAGAAGTCCTTGTATGGGCTGGTGCAGTGCTTTCATGCATATCGAATAAAATTGTGCATCAGTAGAGCTACCAAGTAATTTACTGCTTCAACGCGATATTCTAGTATAGAACGTCCAAAATCATTACGATTTATCGCGAGTCTTAAAACAATTTCTCTAACAGCTAATTTCCTCACAAGGATTGCGTTTTGAAGGAGGCTTTTTGATTTGTCTCTTCGCATAGTCTGAACAATGAGTTTTGAAGACAACGGTATAGATGAACGTAGTTGAGGTTATTCAGCCTCTTCTTGAGCTCTCTCTTCGTACAAACAGAAATCAATTTTTCGTTTACGTATGCCTCATAAACTTATCGTGAACTTCAATTTATGTGTTACATTTAAATAAATTTAATGGTGCTACAGAATGGCACAAACTTTTTCGTAGTAAAGTTTTCAAATTTCCTTGATGTGGGCTAGCTTTACAGTCTTGCCTCATCCTCTTGCCAACTGCCACCTATCGCTTACCAAAATACATTTTTTGAAAATTTCTCAATTTTTCGTTTTCATAATGGTAGATTCGATATTACTTTGAAAATATTAAAGAAAAGTAAAACCTCGTCATACATGGAAATTATCGTTGAAAAATTTGGAGTCGTTTTCAAGAAAAAAAACAACAACAACAACAACAACAAAAACAACAACGTTGAAGCTCTAGAGTAAATGCGAAATTTGAAGCTCTTTTTCACGAGAATCTTTTGTTTTCGAAAAACTTCATTTGAAGTAATTTGAACCATTTTTACTCACAAATGCAATAATCCAAAAAATCGTTGGAATGTGCATAATTACGGTGTGAGGTTAAAAAAAATACATTTGTGTAATTATTGAAAAAACAGAATGATTCGTAAAACAATTTTATGTCATTTTAAATAGTGGAATCAGCACTATCCATACGAAAAGTTTTAAAAAGAATTCGGAGCCGTTTTTGATAAAATAGGATTTGAGCGTTTCTTAAAATGTGGAATTTTGAGCTCATTTTCACAGAAAAGTTTTCAGTTTGCATGAAAACTTTATGACATCATTTAAACCAGATGGACTTTTAAATGCAATAATGTGACGAAATTGCCGCTAATGTAAATATTAACAACGCGAGAGGCTTGTAAAAACAATACATTTTTGTAATTTTCGAAAGAAAAAGTAAAAAAAAAGAAAAGAGCAAAATGGCGTTTATGTAATCTCATAAAGTACATTTAGTACTATACCAGTGGCGGCTCGTGGTCATACTTATTAGGGTGTGCAACGCCTCTCTTCTCTCCCTTCCTCCCTCGCTCTCCCTCTCCCTCCCCCTCTCTCTCACACACACTCACACACATGCCCATACATAAGGAATACATTACAAGTATACATATGTATATTCATTACCATAAATAATGACAATTAGAAACAAGGCATCTTATGAAGTTTGATAACATGCTGAATAGTTCCTTTTATCACCGAGGGTTGACCGCATTTCTTTTCACAACATCCGTTTCGACTTCGCTCGGCAAGGATCCCTTCGAAATATTTACTATTTGCTTCGTGTTACTGCATGATTCGTCACTTCCAGAACATTTATCAAAGGGTGTCAAGAAACACATTGATTCGAAACTTTTTACTCGCACTTTTGCTATGGAGTATTTTCCATAAATTTGCTGTACAAATTTAAGGCTAAAAGTACAAGTTTCTATACCCAATACTAAAAAAAATTGAATAGTTTGCCGTCTACATTGGCTGGCGTCTGTGTCGCTTCAGTAAATGCAGTTTCTTTTCAGCAATTGTTTCTGTAACTTTTTCTTTGATGATACTCGTATTTTAATATTTTCGACGCTATTCATTGTCAGTTGTACAAACACACTTCACAGAAAAACGAACACTCTAACTTCGGCTTTTCAAAACGCATTAAAAAGTAGCATCCTACATACATTTACACAATACATTTTGGTTTTCACATGCTTAGGAATGGATTTGTAATTGCAACTCGCTTTAAAATGTGCAAATAACATTCGATTAACACAATACTTATGAATGCAACACTGCACAGCAATGCGTTTGCATTCCGCGCGCTACCGAAGAATTGCTTCGGAAGGGATAAGAGCTTATTTAAGTGGAGAGATATCTCACACTTTATCGATCAATGCCACACTTCTCTTAAAAACTTGTGCTATCCGAGTGTTATATCTTCACGACATGTCAAGGCACTTCCAGAGGTTGCGTCTGCGCAGTAATATCCTCACGGTCCGGAGTGTGCTCCAACCGCCCATAAGCCACCATGTTCCCCCTCTTTCCCTTCCAGCCCCGCGGAAGCCACCGTCTCCGTTGGCTCGTTCGCATTTCCCGAGTGTGCTCTAGCTGGCTGTCAGGAAGGGCATTGGCGGCGGACTGTCAATCGCAGCTTCCGAACGGCGCGTGTTTTGAAATTCCATGTTTCGGAAACGCTCTGAGAGGACTTGGAATCCCCTTCATGTTAAGAAATGTTTAAGAAATATTGCACCGTAATTATTTGGGTGTGCACATGCGAACTTATGTACGAATATCTACGAGCCGCCACTGCACTATACCTACCAAAAAATTAAAAGAAAAAATGTAGTCGTTTTGAGAACATTTTTTAATGTTATTTTTTAAAATTGCACGCAAAATTGCGCGAAAAATACTAAAAATTTCAAAAAGTGTACATGACCTTATTGAAAGAACTTAATATAGAGAACAAATTTCATTTGAAGAAAAATATGTACCTTCAATTTCGTAATTGTACAAAGGCGCCGAAAAAATTCGAAATTTTCCAATTTTCAAAAAAATCAGATAACAGTGAAAATAATCAGAATAATGGTGTTTTACTTTGTTCTGACAAGAAATTTAAAGAAAAAAATTGGAGCCATTTTTGAGAAAAATTTGAAAATGTCCCTGGGGTATCATGTAAAGTAACCCCAAGTTTTAAAAAAAGTTTTTTAATATCATAGCGCTTTGGGTAAAGCCAGATCGACCGGGGAATACTCATTTTGGAAAAAATCCTACGGTTTTGGCGCTAGTGGTACTCACGGATGTTCTTTTTTTTTTAAAAAAAACTTTTTTCGGTATCAGGGGACTCCAAAATGTCTATTTCCGTTGCAATCGCGAAATCAATTTTCCGTAGCATTACATAACTTTCTCTATACTACGTAAATTACTCCGTACATACGTACGCGTACGAGAAAGTAAAAACAGGCACTGAATCTAAACTGTGATTAAATGACGGTTAAACTAAAAAATGTACTGCCATGTGTGGGTTTAAACCATAATGGAATATAAATACATTAATGACATCATTGAAGATATATCCGAGAGAAGCAGGAAGAAAAGGGCACTGAAAAGTTTTCCCTTACTTGTATTAGAAACTAAAGAAAACATTTCCTTAGTTGCTTCAGAAGGTATGTGAATTATTCATCATATTTGTATTAAGCTTGGCAGTACATCTTGTGAGATAAATGCTTTCAAGTTCCAAATTCGTATCATTATAGACAAAACCAAACATTTTAATTTTTTTCCTCTACTTCTACTTCTTATGTTCTGGTTTCTAAAAGGTTTAGCTCTCTAGTTTTTGTCATATATCTGCAAGAGCTCATTTTCATTTTACTGACGGATCCGAAAACAAATTATCAATTCCCCATCGGGAGATCGAGACTCGTCGAATAACACCTCATATGTCTCGATTAGTGCACGGAAAGTGATCTGAGATTGACCGAACCGCACATCCGAACACTAGGGAGTTACTCAAATACTGTATAGGGATGATAAACATTCGTGAAATTTACGTGGATTTTTGTGTGATTGTGAATTGCACGTGTTGGCTATCACTGAACTGTTTGAAAATGCGTTAAATAATCCTGTAAAAGAAGAGCAAGTTATTTGATCCTAAAGCCGCATGTGCCAATTGAACTATAAGAAAGTTATCCAAATTCGAATATTTCGCAAATTTTTGTTAGAACTGCAGGCGACAAAATTCACGAGGTGGCGTGAACGGAATTGGGCGGTCGAACTGTGAAAATACTGTGTGTTTGGTAGTAAAGATTGAAGAAGTATAATTGAAGATCTCGGGGCAATAACATGCTATGTCTCTATACGTAAGTTCCGAGAAAAAGAAAAGCAAAGGATTAGACATTGCATTCTACTCGTTGGAATAAAGGACATTCATTAATGAATTACACTGCCATCTTGCGACAAATCTTTAAAATAAAAACTCAACATCTAGATACGTATATGGGGGCGTCGAAATACAATAATATCTCAGTTTCATCAGAAATGTGGCATAGCATGTTATTGTCCCCATGGTCTTCAATTAAATGCGACAAGTTCCAGTTGGACAGTGATAAAAGTGGGAATTAAAGTATTTTACAGATGAATGGATATTGTTAATGTAGGAACTACGGGTACGGGCCACACTTTCGCGTGAAGGACATTGTATTAGCGATCCGCTGATGGAATTTTGTGGTTTGCACGTGTGAAAATCCCGACGACCAGACGTGTGGTGCCCTTAGACACCCAAGGGGTCTTCGAGGGGCGGTGGAGCGACCAGCTGCCACGGCGAAGCTGGGAGTCGAGGACGCTGGGGGGGGGGGGAGGCGGTGCCAACGCCACCAAAACATCTGAGCGGAAATTGTAACTCCGGTGACGAGATTATAATGTATAGAAAATGTTTTTTGTGAAAGGGAGGTAACATGATTGGGTGGACAGTAGAACCATCGGACTATCCAACTCCATTCTGCCAAATTTGACATTGACTAAATATCCATGGGTTGTTAAAACATTTTCATTTGGGTTTTACATTGTGTAATGCTGAAGTGTGGTTTAAATATCACGAGTGTTATTGGTTATTTCATTTTATTAGATCTATACATGCATGCGCACGCATGTTTGTCAGTAGTGATAACGCACGCCTTCTAAATCACGTTCTGGATCAAGACAGTTGGCAAAGATCTCTTACCGCATACGGCTGGTAATATTTTTGTTTGTAGCCAGGTTTCTCACATGAATTGTGTGTTGTTGCGAAAATGCCTGATGGGAAAAAAGGTGGGAGAAACCTTGAGGTGGATGAGTAAGGATACGGGCAGCGGCTAGCTGCTCCCTTTAAGGTGGGAGAAACGTTGTTGAGATAGAAGGTTAAGGGGCAAGTAATTCCCTTGCAGGTGGGAGAAACCTTGTTAAAATGGGGAGTTAAAGAGTAAGGACAGCGGCTAGCTATTTTCTTTTAGGCGGGAGAAACCCAAAAGACAGACTTTATTCATCGAGGAAAACTGAATTGGTTAAGAGACCCTTCAAGCTGCCTACTCCACCCAATGGAATCTGAAGGTGATTAAGATAATTTACATATGAAAGAAGGATATTGTGATAGTAGGAATTTATATACCTTGCAACTGGGAGGGAAGGCCCCTTGGTGATTAAATCTTGCCCACACCGAACGGCGTAGTAAATCACGAGTTTCTCTCAGAACTGTTGGAATATAAAATGAAATCCGCTGAAGTAAAAAAAGTTACATGAAGAGGAATGGAAGAGGAATGCGTTAAAAATAGAATATAATTTGCAAGTTTTCACACATATCAATGCAATACAGAGAGACGACGGCTACAATATTAAGGAGAGTTCGGTATTAAGGGAAAAATGTAGACGGACCGAATACAAACTAATCCTCTTGAAATTACCCGAAATTATCGATGTTCTTAAACACTAAGAATCATGAAGCAATATCACAATCTTCAAACACTTATTTGAAACTGTCCTGATGCGCATATTTAAAGAATAATCTAGGTCAAACGATAAATTATAGAAGAACCTACACTGCACTAGTTGCAAAACCTATAAAAAAATAGCTTAGAGACAAACCCACGATCGAAGGTTATTGTCAGAAGAATAAGTAGAATTAAGAATTTGAAGTTTCACTGTCAATATTTACTTCAATCTTTTCTGAACTGAATTCAATAGAGATTTATATATCAAAACATTTGACAAAGTGAAGGGCCATCTTATGGGACATAGGAAAGAGGGATGTCCATCTAGAAGTCAGAAATATGAACATTAAGATTTATGAAACAACAGGACGTTAAACACGAGTTGAACAATGCTACATATTTTTCCATTAACCTAAATACAGATTTTTAAGAACAATCAATGATGCTGCTGTTCGTGGGCAATTGAGTCAATCTCTAATAGTTAAGATTGACTCCAGATGGCATGTAAATCCTGTAATATGGCAACCTCTTCTAAAAATAGACTGATGAAATTGTCGAGAAAATGCTGTAAGATCTAAAGTGCAAATCGAAAATAAAATTATATAGCAAGTATATTAAAATTTTTAGGCGTCACACCAACTTACATGGGGACATCAATTAGAAAAATCTAAATATTTGAATTTCACAGAACAGAAAGCGTATTTGTCAGTTATAAACGACACGTATATAAAATTTACGAACCTATGTCAATTCCACTGTTCAAGCAAAATGAACATTCTATGACAATTTTTTCAAGCGCAAGGTATGCATTTTCATTTTGGAAGTTTCAGTTTAATGAACTATTACCTATTTCAATTATATTACCTATATTACATATACTTCAGCGTTTTAGTATTTCCTCATTTATTTTCAAGCGAAGTTAATTCTCATTTCAACCTTACTTTCGTATTTGAATACAGATCAAACAGAAGTTTGTCTTTGGAGATCTTTTACGTCTTTACTCCAAGATTGTTGGGATGAACACCTGAAACCTAGGAAAGATCGGCAGACATCTGTTCACAAAAATCAGTACATCTACAGAGATGAACATGTTTAAGTCTTTAACATGTATTGATGATGTATTCGCCAGCGCGGGAGTAAGGAAATGAAAGACTGGTGAGAATTTAATATTTTTTTCCTTTATTGAAAATGCTTATATTTCTTACATTAAATTTATACTAATGATGAACAAAGTTTTTATTAACCCAGTAAAAACTTCAACGAGTTGCGTAAAAATGCTAAAAGAGAAAAAGTTAGTAAGTCCTGAAATGAAACCAGAATTAAAATTTAACAAGAACACAAGAATTGTATAATGACAATTTGATTTATTCGGAATATTTTTCAGAAAGTTAGATCTTTAAAAAATAAAAAATTGCTAATCTCTTAAACTGTGTATTATGCTGCGTACATACATGGGCTTCAAAATTTATATATTGTCACCCAAGTGACAAACGTTTTTGCCACGTCTCGCGTGGACTTAAGTTCCTGTAAAGAAAATGTTAGTTTTTAGTCGTAAAAACTTCGTTATCCAGTACCAAAGCTTTGCAGAAGTTTCGATAAAATTACCACCCTGTTCCAAGTGTGCTGTCCGCCAAATTAATATTTTTCCACCGAAGGATGACTGAACGACGGGCAGAATGTCAGTTTTCCTTCCGATAGAAAGGCGTATTCCAATTCTCCTTTAAGTATTCAGATTTAACTTTCTTATTACAAGCAACTTCAGTGTAAAGTCTCAAACTACTTCCAAGTAACAGTTCGCGTGCAAAATAGAATTGAAACACTTCCGTAGTACTTAACCTACCTACCCACCTTGCCCTGTAAGCCACGTGGGCGTGTCCCTCCTAAATCGCCAGTTGCAAAGAATGACCTCCGCTCTTGAACGGCAACCTAGATTACTGTCCAGAGGGAGGCCATCTGTCATCAATTCGATGCATAATGCGAGGCACAACGGCATCTTGCAGGTCAAAGTTTCCTTCCCCTTCAAAGTTGCCCCAAACCTCTATGACGGAGTGCAAGCCAAGTGCAATAGATGATCCAGTTCAGGAGTGGATTCCTGATATGGCTAAACAAACCGCCCTGATCGTTCTAGCTAACCGGGCTCTGCAGTCTTCCTATATTTGCCCATCCTAATCTATTAATAAGTACCGATTTTATACTTCAAGCAACATTGTATTTATTTTAGCATTTTAGTCAATCACTTATCTCAAAATGTAAATAAAAATCAAGTTATATTAATTTTAAATATTAAATGAACTGAAACTGAGAATTAAAAATTTAATATTAATTTTAAATAATTACCAGCAACTTAACTAGCTAATCTACAATAAGGTGAATCTTACATTTAAATTGACTGATTCAATAAAATGAATTAAAGTTCATTTCAGGAAACAAGACCGCAGTCCCAGCAATACAATACATTAAACTAAAGGCGGACGAAAACCCCTTTAATATTATCTGAGCGGAGCCAAAGACTGCACGAGGAAGAAATAACCCTCCCAACCTACATTTGAATTAAATTTGGGGACTTCCAGCATGGAGTGGTATCTGTTACTATACCAGGTTTCCATTGTAACATTCTTTACTTAATTTTGTCTTCCATCTATATTTACTGAATTCACTTAAGCGGCTGTAATAACTTCATTTATTGATGTAAACAAAACAGGGTATTTGTGTTTAAATCAGCCGTAGACAATTGGTAAATTCTGGTTTTTACAATAGTTTCCTATTAATTGCCTCGTCGATTCGACGAATGTGCGTCATGTTCTGTGACCTTGCTTCCTCTCCACCAGCTCCGGCGCGGCCCCAGCGAGTGACTAACCCTGCGTCATCGCCGTGCAGCCGAGGGAGGGACGCGAACCGCCTGGCCGCCCTAGGGCCGCTGCGAAGGTCGAAGGGAGAGATCAGGGGGCCTAGGACGAGGCTTGGGAAACTCTCCGCCCAGAGCACTCACCGAATCCAGCCTCCATCGGCGTCGGGACAAGATGCTGCTCTTCTGCCAGGGGTGCTACACTACCCTAGCCTGTGGTTTAGAACATACTCTACCCTATGCTAACTAAATTATTCATCGTTTAGCCTAAAATTCTTTTTAGACATGTGTCTTACAATCTTTAAATGCGAATGCATTTCAAAATCAAAACTGTACGTTATTGAAGTGTCATACTGTCCTTTATTCAGTTACGTGGACTACATTCTCGGATTTTTTTTCAAATTTATTGCATAATTTTCAATATACTTTAACGCATCGTATCTCAACTTTTACTACACTGCAAACTAAGCTTTTAAAAAGTTTTCAATCACATTAAAGGTGTCACCATGAAATTATAATGCTTGTTTAAATTGGATTACAACTACACTAAATCTTATCCTGTAAATAGTGTTGATCCTATGTATTTGCAATGGATATGTTCATTAAATTTGTACTGAATATTTACAAACTTGAGAAGCTGAAGTTACATTTTGCAAGTTTACTTAAGGACTATTTTACCTTACGAGTGTTGGAGTACCTACGGTTTCTACATTTGGAATTGTGTTTTCCCTACCCCCTGGCAGGAAAAAGGGGTTGAGGAACGTCGAGAAGAATGACGTCTTGATGGCGAAGGCCATGGCGACAGCGCAGCTAAGAAGCAGCAAAAGAACGTCACTCCAACAGTCTTCAAGCACTCGTTTAACACATCCTGATTAATTTCGAACTTTTACACTTTTACACAAAGCAATTTTCTCCAAATGCTTTAGAGCTCACGTTTCACTTCCCTGAACAGCACTGGACACTCGTGGATCACTCCACTACCTAAACCTAAACTTCGAACGGCGAATTAGATTTCATTTACAATGAACAATTCGTAAAATTGATCACATTCCTGCATCACTCTACACTTTTCACTCACCATCCCAACTAATTAATACTGAAACGTAGTCACAGAATTTTGTTGACAATGCAAAATATGAATCGACACACCATTAAACGCACAAAACCCCTATCACATTCAACATAATCTAACCACAGTCACCACCCATTTCGAGAACTATCCCTAATAACGTCTCCACGGCCTGAACAATGTTTCCGAAGAACACGTTTACCTTTCGCGACTCACCGTCAAATGAAGGACGTTGGACAGACTCGGGGCGGGCAGGTAACAGAACGGAAACAATTGCAGCTCCTGATTGGCCGAGAGAGTAAACGTTTCGAAACCACAAGAAAAACGCTCAATTTAGAAATTGATGTATTATAAGAAATGAAAATATCTAACATTTCTAAACTAATTCGAATACCCAACGTATTTTTAATAATTAGATGTTTTAATAATCTGTTTCAATTGTTTTCAAAATAAAACTCCTTCTCAGTAAAAACTAGAGAAGCTACAGAATGGCACAGACTTTCTCATAGAAAATTTTTCTAATTTTCTTCGTGTGGACTGGCTTTAAGGTCTTACTCCATTCTCTGGCCAGATGCCATCTATCGTCATCGAAAGTACATTTTCTTGGCATTTTCTCAACTTTTCGGTTTCCTAATAGTAAAACCGAAATATGACTTCAAGAAGAGTAAAACCTCGTCCAAAATAGAAATTTTCATTGAAAGTTTTGAAACCGTTTTTAAGAAAATGGCGATTGGAAATGGCAACGGAAATTTGAAGCCCTTTTTCACAAGAATTTATTGAGTTTTCGAAAAACTTCATTCAAAGTCATTTAAAGCACTTCCACTCACAAATGTAATAATGTACACAAATCGATGGAAATGTGAATATTAACGGTGTGAGAGATATTAAAAAAAACAACAATTGTGTAATTTTTGAAAAACAAGAGAATACACTAAAATAAACTTTGCGACATATTAAACAGTTCAATTAGAACTACACATTGGAAAAATTTGAAGAAAAAATTTGGAGCCATTTTTGAGAAAATGACGTTTGAGCATTTCTGAAAATGCGAAATTTTGAGCTAATTTGTAGAGAAAACTGTTGAGTTTTCGAGAAACTTTATTTTAAGCACACGTACTCATAAACATAATAATGTGAAGAAATTGCCTCTAATATAAATATTACTGACGTGAGAGTCAAGTAAAAAAAATTACATTTTTGTAATTTTTGAAAATACAAAAGCATGTCGTTTATGTTATCGAATAGGGTGCATTTGGTATTATCCCTACTAGAAATTTAAAGAAACATTTTGGCATCTTCTTGAGAAAATCTTGTATTTCTTTAATTGTAATTATTGCGCGCAATATTGCACGAACTCTACTAAAATTTTCAAAAAAATGTACATGACCTTAATGGAATAACTATTTATGGGCAACAAATTTCATTTGTAGGAAAAATTTCCATCTTCAATTTTATAGTCGTAGGAAGACACTGAAAAAATTCAAACTTTTGCAATTTTCAAAAATTTAGAATTAACCGTGCAAATTGAACCTATGCCGCCTTTATAAGTGTATTTTACTCTATTTTATCAAGAAATTTAAAGAAAGAAATTGCAGCCGTTTTTGAGAAAATTTTGAAAATGGTCGGGGGTCTTCGTGTAATGTACCCCCAAATTTTAAAGAATATTTTTTTAAAATTTCAAAGCTTCATCTAGAGCCAATGAACAGGGTTTTCTTCAATTTGGAAAATTTCAAAAATTTCGAATTTTTCAAATTCGTACGTGTGGTTTAGGCTCTAGGTTTTGCTCACATACGATGGACTGATGGACGGACAAACGGAGGAACAGACATACAGCTTTCAATTGGTTTTTCGGCATCAAGAACCCTTAAAACAGGGATTCTGGCTACTTCACGTGTTAGGGGATTTTTTCCTTGATTTAGAAACTGGATTTATCCACTTTTTCGTTGTCAGGGCCCAGCAATTAATTTTTTTTGCCGAAAATCCGCCGTTTTTCGCGCAGGATTACATAACTTTCTCTATACTACATAGTACGACGTATATTACTCCGTACGTATACGATAAAGTAAAAATAATTTATAAAGGACTAAAAACCGTAAAGTAATTGCCATTTCTTTTTGAAAATAAAATATAAGGAATATTAAACATTATTATATCAATTATTGTATAAAATAATTGAATTAATAATTAATAAAATATCGAATATTAAATATATAATAATACATTATTAATAACGTTATTTTCCTCACCTTCAATACATATTGAAACGTATTACTATTAAATGTAAATCCCGCTAGCTCGGTCGACGGGTTCTTATGAAATAATTGTTGCTACTTATTCCGCAACCAATTACTCAATCTGCCATCCATACGGAGTGGCGAGGAATCTGAAAATAATTCTAAAATGTGTACTCTAGGATTGCACGTAATTACTTTAACAAAACCAAGATATAGTACAATTAATTAGTTTACATTTGCATTGTATAATTTTATAAAAAGACTCAATATGCCTGTAACAAATAATGTACTTCTGGGTCAATGACCTCCATCTCGATCGGGTTTTTGTCCAGTTTCCCTGATCCATTGAGGAAATCCTGAGATAGCCTCTTGATTTGCTTCTAGACGTACTAAAT
This sequence comes from Teleogryllus occipitalis, assembly GCA_011170035.1. Taxonomy (NCBI): domain Eukaryota; kingdom Metazoa; phylum Arthropoda; class Insecta; order Orthoptera; family Gryllidae; genus Teleogryllus; species Teleogryllus occipitalis. The sequence goes on along the minus strand of BLKR01000609.1, from coordinate 319,923 downwards.
GTAGCTTCACTATGCGCACGTTTTGTTGAACTTTCCTTTTGCTTGTAGTGGTAGTAGAGCTTAGGGTGAATTTCTATTTTGTTAACAATACAGAAAAATCAAATCTGTTCGTTCGTTTACCTTTAAAAATAAGTTTTCTATAATTTGGCAACGAAAATATCTAGTTTTTGAAATATTAATCTCTCGCTTTTTTAAATTTGTTATTATTATTATTATTACAATTTTTCATCTTTCAACTATTAATAGTTAAATTGTTGGGAAGGGATTCTGAAACTCAAGAAAGCGTGCCCAGATGTTTTTCTCCCCTTTGTCACACAGTTTTTGACTGTTTTTGACTAAATAAATAAATAAATAAATAAATAAATGGCAAATGAGAATCAGCTTTCTTTCAAACTATGAATTATAATTTATTGTGCATGCCAAAGTTATCAATTATCATTTATTATTACAATTAATCGTTAGGTCATGACCATTTTCCTCGTTATTGCAATAACAGCGTTATAGAACCTTTTATCCTTTATTGCCCCTTCGCGCGCACCTCGCTCGATGTCGCCACGTAGAGTAGACCTATATTCCTTCTTGTTGAAGTCCACGATGATCAGCGACCAAGTCAAAACTTCCCCCAACCACTTCACAAGCACTGCCTATACTCTTTGTCTTGCTCCACAGGTGGGCACCTATTTCAAACTTATTTTCGCAGGTCGGAATAATATCCCTCTAATATTATTTTCTATCACCTAACCTGGCAATTCACAATTCACTGATAAAATTTCTAAGTCAAATCTTGTAACTCCACCGCGAAAATATTCTAAGTTCACTTTCCAGTTCACTCATGAAAATATTACAAGTCCGAGTTTGCAATGGTACAACACGTAAATTTTACAAGTTCCAGTCGTACACCTAATGCGGAAATATTCTAGGTTCAAGTTCAATGTTCACTCACGAAATATCACAAGTCCCGATTTGATAATTAACCTCAAGAAATTTTCTAAGTTCCACAAATATCACTCGAACTTAATAAAACGCGCAAGCGATCCGCTCACCACCACGACATGAGACGGAATTCCCTAATTCCCAATCTGGTCCACCCTTCAAAGCTCGCTGTTTTTCTCTCTATTGTTTTTTTTCGCGTTGCTACCGTGCACCCTGCACCTGCCTCCAAACAAAGCCGTCGTTATTTCGCGTTGCTACGGTGCCTCCTGTGTGATTACTTTACAGTTCTCCCAGTTACTAAGATGCCGTCAGGACGAACTCGCGTTGCTACGCTGTCATCTGCGTATCTGCACCATAGAAACCCACGTCTTTTGCAATATCTACAACATTTCGACCTTTATTTGCTTAAATAAAATGTCCATCATTTTTGGAATGTCACAATATAAGCGATAAAAAATTAAGTAAGCTATTCTTATAATTGAGATGTAGAGTGAGTTGTTGTGAAGTTGTTTACTACGTATAGGAACAAGAATTAATTACTTTTATTAAGTACATTCAATACGATTTTTTCTACCGACAAAATAATTTTCACCGCAACATTGTACATAGCTTTCTCTATACTATGTGATTGGATACAAAAAAGTAAAAACTAAGAATTATAATGGTTATTATTATTATTATTATTATTATTATTATTATTATTATTATTATTAAAGTTGATAATTTTAGTCCGTCGTCATACTGAGTACTTAAGTAACAAAGAGAAAGTTGTAATATTACCGCAGAAAGGGGTGATATTTTCTCAGAAAAACTCGTATTGTACAACTTCGATATCGAAAGGGGATAAATCTTATTCCTTTATGCAGTAAATTACTTCTTGAACTAAAATTCATGAAGGAATAGAGTAATATACACTTGTAAAGGCGGCATAGGTCATATTTCTACGGTTAACTCCAAATTTTCGGAAATTGCAAAAGTTCGAGTTTTTCGGCGTCTTCCCACAAATACAAAATTGAAGATAGAGATTTTTGTATAGTGTATTTCAGATCATATTACGGAGGACAGACCAGGACACTACCCTTTACGCAATTCTGCGTGTAGCTCGTAGGCAAGGACATAAGAGAATCGGTTTTGGCTGATACGCGAGAGAATACGTTTTCGACGCAAGATCAAGGCTCGGTTACCACAGCCTGTGGGTATCAGGCAAGGCTATCGCCTTATGAAGGTTAAATCTCCTGTATTTTCGCTTGAGGGTCAATGTGACGAGAAGCTGAACACCCTTTGGCAGCCGAATCATTCTCACTTTCGCAATGTGTTATGTCTTTACTGAGGTAGCTCTAGAGGGAAAAGTCGGGGGGAAAGTTACTGGTGGCATTCTTTAATACGGGCGGTCGCTGATGGATGGAACGAATTTCAGATGTGAATTTATCGAATTACGATCTTGTTACTAAGAAACAGTTACTACAATTACGATGCGTTGAATTTCCGAAATATGGCGAGATAAAAAAGAGAACCAAAAATGGATTGTATGAAAAATTTTGGTTGCCACAGTTTCATTAGTTCATTACAGCAGGATCTAAGAGAGTGTTAAGGTCGCGGTCCACCGTTAGTTGTAAGAGCTTTGCAAAGCTTTGGTGGCCCAAGACAGAATAACTCTCATTGATGCTGTAAGCAATGAAACGTACTAAATTACATGACTTAAAATAATTTTGGAGTATTCTTTCGATTTTTTTAAACCTACACAAACATAATATTTTTGAATGTTACGTATCTATGAAATTCGTTCCGCAACAGGCGCCTGCGATTATGGGCATTTCCAATATAATTTCAGCTACCACTGCTTTCCACTTACTCCATGTCGCTGTCCGTTCTCCTCACACTTGAGGATTGTCAAATAAAACACGAAGTTCCAACAAAAATAATATACATTTTTGAAAGTTCTGGATGGCTAATCAATTGACAAACTGTTACCTGCTCCGCGTTCGCGGATTTCTTGTTCTATATTCGTAAACCTCCGATTAATTATATCTAATACCTTCCTAGAGGTTTCCCTAATCTTCTAAAATCTTGAAGACACTACTGACTGGGTACTTAAACAAGTATTTTATTTTAAATATCACGACTTTACCGTCATGCGTTTTCTTTCTTTCGAATTCTAGCCTTCGTCTTCAAACAAAAACTGGCCTCCCTAGCAACCCATGACATTACTCAATTGTTCTTTCCCTTACGAGTACATATTGAGATATACAAAATTTCTCTCTACATTTGGTTTCTTGCAAAGATCTTAGCGTCCGGCTTGCTGGGTCAATGGGTCACGATATATTATAATCCTTATTACCTTTATAATGGATTATAGGATCCGCTGACTATACAGCGCAGCTGGGAATCTGAAATAGAATGATTCTATATTTCTAGTTCATTTCTGTTTGGATTGACTAAATGAAAGATCACTTTCTTTTCTAAAGAACAAAATTTAACAAAGTTTATTGTTACCTTTTTAGCAAACAATTTAGTGAATTTAATAAATGATTTGATGTTAGGCCTTTGATAAAGATATCTTTGAATTTACAGTTTTATACCGCGGTTAACTTATCTATTCTTCGTTGATGTCCCTCGCAGACTTCTCAGTCGAAATATCTTGCGAGCTTGCCGTAGTCCAAAGTCCCAAGAAATCCTCTTCTGCCCCTATCCAAGCTGGTCTCAAACTATCAAAATTATCAGTCCCGATTACGTCCTATGACATAGTCCCGAAATCTATTACTCGATTACCACTCCCGACAAAGTCCCAATTTATGCATCAATATTACTTCCACATGCAATATCTGCAATATCATTTACTGTCCTTAAAATTTCACGATCTGAGAACCCGACTCTGACTATCTGCACTACACTCGCTCCCTCTCACGAACCTACGATCAGTTCAGACACGCGATGCCGGTCAGAATGAGTCTTCCTGCTTGATTCACCCTCGAAGACATATCTTCTTTTTTTTCATAACATTTGACCGTCCTTCTCTCACCCAGCCAATCCATACGTTCGTTACATTTTGGTGTAGCTGACCTTTCGATCGTCTAAACTTATTCGCCCAATCCCAAATTTTCTACTTTCGGCATGCAGCCACCTCCTAATGCATTTACAAAAAACAAAAACTACATTGTTTATTCCCGGTCGTTGCTAAGCCTTTGCTCTCGTGATATATTCTAATGTATGTTCCACCATATAGTCTACAAATAAATGTTAGTTTATTTTCATGTGACATATCGGTATGTCACAATATACTTGTACCAAGTTCTTTATTCATTTTGTAGCATTGAAATATCTCTTACGTCGTTAATATTTCTATAGCTTGGTGCAAGAAGGGCCAATGTCAATATTCAAAGTTTGACAGAACAGGTAGTTTTCTTACACCATTGAAATGACACAACAATCGTATGATAATGTAAAGATCGATAGTGAAATTAGATAAGATCGACTTTTGACTGTGGCTTTTCTTGCACTGAAAGAAGAAGCTTTAAAGAACACATTGGCCATACAAACCAAATGTCACTAAAAACTGTCATTTGCCCTTCTTGTATCAAGTCATCAATCCCCCAATATAACTAGGAGCATTTTTAATAATTATTTATGCAACAAGGGCGTTTTGAGTATTTTAATGATTGAGCGGCGACAAGAACCACGAGGGCCTTTGGCTCAAGGACATTTTGTCGTCCGAGATCATTAGAACCAATTAACGCCCGTGGTACACACAAGCTTTTACTTTTTACCTAACTTTATTGATTCAGATATACTTATTTACTATTTAACTAGTAGATGTAAACTTGACTCTGTCTTTTCGTATTTCACTTTCATGATTCTCTCCATAAGAAAACACGTAGCATCATTCAACTGTTTTCATAATTCCCTCGTAACCACGATCCAGGCAAGTTAAGCAGTGTGAATGAAGCTCCTTACCGAAAGCAATAAGGAGTATCAATAACGTATCAGCAAAAAACAAATGCAGTACCGCCTTTTCGAGCACACGTGCTTAAAAGTATTTCTTATGAAATGTTTTACGAGAACTCAAAGCTTTTCTGTGTAAATGAGCTCAAAATTCTGCATATTCAAGTCGGTCAAAGGGCATTTTATCAAAAACGGTTCCAAAGTTTTCAGTGAAAATTTATATATTCTAAGATCTTGTTTTCCTCTTCTACAATATTCTTAAAGTAATATTTCAATTCTATTATCAAGGGACCGAATTAATAGAAAAAATGGGAAATATTGTCTTTTTGGGACAGGTAGGCAGTAGCTGGGAAGAAGGTGGGGCAATACTGAAAAGCTGACCTAGACTAAAGAGATTAGAAAAATATCTAGTGCGAGAAAGTCTGAGCCACATTTAGTACCACTCCCCTGTTCAGTATACAGACTTTTCAATTTTTTAAACATTTCTAGAACATAGCACTACCTTGTATAATTATTCGCAATTTAATATTTTTATTAGTCTTTTTGTGTTCTAAAGTATTTTTTAAACAATGTTTATGTTAGTGAATATTTATTTAGAAGATGCACTTAAATTTGTGTTATTTTAAGGTGACCTGAATTTATCTTTGGGGAAGTGTGATTTTCATATCTTAAACACGAAAATTTTTATATCTTGTTTTATCTAAACTAAAAATGTGCAAACAAGCTGATGGAGAGAATGCAGCAAAGAAATTATGGGTTATTTTTTAAAGATATTTCAAGTTCTTTAATTTGAATATTCGGAATAAATCAAAATTTCATAATGATCGGATTCGAATTGTCAACTTGGGTGGAGAAAGAAGCTAACAATCTTCTTTATATAAGAAAAATAATTTGAAAAAAAGAGCCTAAGGTACTTCCGACAACACATGTGAGAATTTCAATGAAAACAGCATCAAAATCGGTTAAGATGTTCTAGAGATTATCCCAGACACACCGACAAAACGTGTAAAAACAATTAATTTTTTTATATAATCTAAATAAATTATAAGATTATAAAAATGCATTTATTATGAACTTGCCGGCAGACACTCCAATTTTATTTTTACAAGTAATCCATTCAGAGTTTCGTTTAGAGAGAGAGTTCACTGCGAGAGAGATGGCATTCGGGAGTGATGCGTCCTAACCTGCAGCTTTCGCGCTCACACCAAGCCGGTGCTGTTAGCTTTCATACTCCGAAATTAATATGTGAAAAGATGGAAACTTGTTCCGAAAGAAAGAAGTAAGATCTTACGCCTTAAGGTATGTCTGCAACCCCTTCGTTAGTCTTCTTTTAACGGTAGAAAAGAGAAAGTCCGCGTCATGCACACAAATTCAAAATTTAAGTAGTATATGACTTAGTGTAGGGATCACAGAATTTTGAAAAAGTGCACACAATTCACTTTTCCCCATAGCACGTCATACGCAGTTTTAACTGTTTTATGACGTAAAATAAATAAAATAAATAAAAACTCATTTTAACAAACTGTTTACTCCGAGATTCCAGTGTGTCTGTCTTCATCCTGAAGGATGTGATAAGAACCATTACTCATCTCTAACATAATGAGGATCTGAATTTATTACAATTCAAATAAATATCTTTGTCGGTGTAAAAAAATAACGCATGGAAAATATTTCTTCCGTTGCATAAAATCTCATGATGTATAAAATATATTATGGTTCCAATAGTTCCTTAAATTAAATTATTTTCCCTAAAATTAAATCATTCATGTTTCACGCAAAATTACGCGATAACAACTCAAATTTTCTAAAATTTTCGCATTACTTTACTTTAAAATCTCTATCTCCAATATTTTAGTCGTAGGAAGTCGCGAAAAAATGATTTTTTGCAATTTTCTAAAAATCATGAATGTCAATGAAAATGAGACCTGCACCATTCTCTTAGGCATCCGATAACAAAATTTAATAAAAAAATTGGACCATTTTTTTGTTGAAAATTTTGAAACTGTGCCAAGGGCTTCATGTAAAGTATCCCCCAAAATTAAAATATCGGTTTCAAATTCAAGTCGTCGCGACATCAGCCAGGTCGATTGGGAAATATCAATTTTGGAGAAAATCGGCTGAACGGTTTAGGCTCTAGTGTTCACCACAGACGGATGAACGGTCGTTTTTCGTCAATCGATTTTTCGGTATCAAGAACATGGATTCTGACTATATAATGTGCAAGAGGGAGTAATTTACTAAACATATAAACAAGATTTATCTACGTTTTCATAGCCAGGTCCCGGCAATACGTAGGTCGAAGAATCGTTGTTTTCCGGCGCATGACTTCAATACTTTATCTTCTTACGTGAGGGCGAAGAAGTCAAAGTAAGGGCTTGAGGGGGCCATGGCCCATATGCCATGCGTCTCCTCCCAATCCGCGTCGGCGAGAATGCTCCGCTACTGTGCACAAGTGATTATCAGGATTCATTTCAGAGGAAGGAAGATGTACATACAATGCAGAAAACAACTAATAAGCGATTAGCGTCATTGGATTTATAATAAAAAATACCAGATAGGAATATAATTGATATGTTGTTGACAATAGTATATTATTGATTGTTGTTTCACAATACATTTGATTTTTACAGAGATAGTTGTTATATGTACAGGAACAATGATATTTGTTGTTTAAAACAATTCTTGGGAGAATTTCATTTTTACAAAGTCCTTCAAAATATATATTTGTTTTTACAAACAATGATTACCTAGTAATTCTGTTATTTTCAGTTTGACTTTTAATAATCAAGTCTTCTTCGTTGTCTTTAAATTGTTCATACTATAAACTTGATTCTTTCGTAAGCTTTATTTATTGTTAATAGATCTTCTCTTGAATTGTTGATAAGTTATGATGAATTTGTCCATTATTTTTATCAAGACATCTGGTGGTTTATCAAAGCACTATAGCATCACACAGATTTGTTTCATGTTGACGCACACATTCTCGCGTCTTTGATACGAGCGCTCTTATCGTTTCAAACAAAATCAAAAAGTTGATGCTTATTTCAATGATCAACTTGAAAAAATATTAAAATTATATCTACATTATTTTTCTTTCGAGATGATATGTTGTGAATTTCCAATCGCAAAAAAATTGAAAAATCTGTTATTGAACTAAGTATCGATCTGCAGCAAAGAACTTGTTTTTCATTATCAAGTTTTTTCAATTGAAAGCTTTCATGAAAGTTTTAGCGATGTTAAAATTTGAATAATCCAATAGGGGACATTGAGACTATTGCAAGATCTTTTCTAAATCCCTTCTACCTTATGTAACAACTTGTAACCCCTAGTACCCCCTGAGAACCTTCCATTTCGAATCCTCATTCCCTTTCCTTTCATCGCATAAAACAAATGGAACTTCATTTAAAAAATGTGAGAACTGTAGTAGAGACTTTAAAGCAATTTTTCAAATCTAATCACTAGATGCATTTTTAAATGTTAGCATTCATTTCTAGTTTACAATTCATATGATGTTCCGAGAACGTTCATTTTTCATCAACCCCTTCCTTCCTTGCTCGCTTTTGTCACAGTTGTGGGAATACTCCTTCCCTAAAAGCAAACTAATCTTTTAGAATGACATCGAATTAATCCTTTACATAGGAATAAAATTGATATCGGCCTGACAGTAAATTGCAAGGCATTTATATGAGTGTCTATTTTCGAACGCGTTTAGAATGATTATTCCACTTGTGAATAATAATGCTTAAACATTTCCGGATTGTGTCACCCTGAAACGAATTTCTGCGTAGTTGTATTTTCCTCATTATTTTATGTGACGAACTGGATGCACACCAACGTGTTCTTTATATTAAAGTAGCATAATGCTGGCTATGAATAAAGCACGTATAATTGACATCTTGGAATATTTTTCTATTACTTCTAATCTTCTCTCGTGGTATAGGTTTATTAATCACGTCTCGTGCTTTGGATATTCTTAAAGGGAAAACAGCGAAATGATTACTCAGAATTTGTATATTCTTTCTATGTCATTTCAAATATCGAAAACAAGCTGAGAAAATTTCAGTTAGGGAATTCTACATGAGGTCCAGTAGCAGGTTGAAGAAAGTACCTGCACGATTACGCGTTCGCGCGAGCGATGGCCGGTAACTGACTTTATAGGTCACCTGAGCGATTTTCTCTTTCTCGTTCCTATATTTAGAAAGGTTAGAAATGGAAACAAAGGGAAGTGGATTTTTTCTACAATGGAATTTGTTACAAAACAAAATTCAGACGTCATTTATGTTGTTTGATAATATTTTTCAATTGTGATTGCGAGTTATTTGTTGTGATTTCCAATGCTTTTATTCAGCTCCTTATTATTGGGTCACGGAAAAGAAAGAAAAACCCTAGTTTTTCGGGCAGAATTCCGCAACTGATATTTTCAATGCTTGTTTTTTTTTGATATTTTGAACATTTCGAAGCAATTGTGAATGTTATATTCTGCGGATGTCCTTAATCAGATAAATCTTTTCATCGCCCCGATGTTTTTAGACTTGTCGACAACATACAAAGCACAAGTGGTATTACTTTTCATTAAGATTGCAATTAACACATTTTTCGACCCGGTCTGGCAGGCCGCGTTAGACCAATTCGCCACCAATGAGTTCCATCTCTCACGGGCCTCCGCCGCCGGGGCTTGGGGCCCGAACCAGGCAACCAGCGTTTCCCTCGTTTTCGGACTCGTCAAAGAGCCTAATTTGGAAATCTCTGAAGAAACGACCCATTACGCCTCGTCGCTTGACATTGTATCGTGTGCTTGGGTCCTGTCCTCGCCCAATTTGCTGAACTCCAGTGCCTTATCCAAAGAAGAGAGCTTTTCATGCTTCACTGAACCCGATTAAAGACCATGCCAATATTCTTGGTACAATACATCGTGAATAAATGCTGTTTGTAAGAGTATTATTGACAATTAATTCAGCTGAATTGATATTACGATTCGAGAACGTGCTAATTCTTCAAATGATTCGTTCGAGATATTTTGCATTTGTGGAAGAAAAGTCTTTGAGAAGTGGAAGAAAGTTCACTGACAAATACGTAAAGAAGACGCATAAAAGTCCTAGAACTGATGTTTCTATTAAAGTGAACGCGTATCCGCCAAAAGCATGCTCAGTTTGCTGGACCTTCGTAGATGTTCCCCACCAGAAACACGCAGGTCGTTCAGAGAGGACGAGCTGCGCCGAAGCTGCTTTGGAGCAGCGATGCCTCCGACTCCACGGCTTTCGCTTCCGCCTCCACTTCCGCCTCCGCTTCCGCTTGCCCCTTAGCTTCCGCTTCCCCTCCGCTTCCGCTTCAGCCTCCGCCTCCGCTTCCGCTTCTGCCGCCGCCGCCGCCACCACTCTCCGCGGGTGCGTCTACGCCTTGAGCGGCACCGACTCCGCGCCGTTCTCCGCCTCCGCCTCCGCTTCCGCTTCCGAGTTGTCCTTCGCCCAGCTCTGGCGCTCCCCCGACGCAAACAGGAAGTAGAAGACGGCGCCGAACAGGTAGACGCCGCTGGCTACGTAGAACACCTTGTTCCACTGCTCCTGCGACTGTGCACAAATCACATGATGGCGCTTAGTGCTAAATTGAAACTAACGCGGCCAACACTCCATATATTTAAAGGTAAAAAATTATATATTAATCGTCAAAACCGCTGTACCTTAATATTTTTCACTCTTTTGTCTATTGACTGTTACTATTATTATTATTATTATTATTATTATTATTATTATTATTATTATTATTATTATTATTATTATTATTATTATTATTATTATTATTATTATTATTTGCGTATTGACAATTTATGACTCCGCTACACGCTCTCTTTCGCGGCCCCGGAGAGATTAACGTATGTAATTATGGGGATCATCTTTTATGGCTGTATCTCGTGATAAGACAAGGTTGTTACGCCTTTAACCGTCTGCTGGGGCCAGCGTTGCTATTATTATTGTTATTCTTCTAATTGTTTTTATTGTTATGAATATTGATGTTATAGTTATTATTATTGTTATTATTATTATTGTTATTATTATTATTATTATTATTATTATTATTATTATTATTATTATTATTATTATTATTATTATACTTACTATTAGCCTCACATACTCTATTGAACTAACTGAATTCTTGAAATGGGTTTAGCCCGTACAGACAAACATTGTGAAAGAAAAACATTGTATGTAACATCGTGCAAATAACCACACGAGTTGATAAAACCATGGTTATGTTGAAAACGCAAATATTTCCATTTTCGTAATATAGTTTCAACCCAGTGGCAGTGGAGGAGTTAATTGTGAGTGCTGTTCAAACATTATCGCAAATTCCAAACGAGATTTGCTGAAGGGGAGCTCCAAACGAGGTTTGCTGAGCAAGAAAGGCTCAATACTGCCGTAAGAAAACATAGATGAGAATGTTTTCTGCTGCACAATGCTACTGGCTTCGGCAATGAAATACTGAGACGGGAAGTTTACAAAGTGGTAGAAACAGATGATATTAGTAATATTAATGAAAATAAATAAGTAATTAATATGTAAAAAGTTATATTTTTTCATTTAGAAGGGCTGAATTTATTTCAAATGGCGTCTTTTACTATTGTAAAACATTGAATTGAAAAATGTTCTATTGAATCGAGGTGATTTGGCATTGGGAATTTGAAGTTACTTGTTGTGTATTTTTACAATAAACATATTTTACCCAAAGTGAGTGCTGCAAGGAATGGAGTCTAAGCGATCATATTCAAACACTGGTAATGTGTTGTTGGTATTGTAGTCAGAATAATTGAGGTTGCAGCCAAAACCAAATTCCACATCAGAAATTGCTACTAACCATCTTGAATCTTACTTTCAACTGACCCGCAATTGTGATATGAATTCTTGACTTCTACGCGGAACATCTGTGTATGAATCCTAAGCCAGGTGCTTAAATAAAACTTTGCTAGAGATAACTCCAACCTTCAACTTCTTATCCTTCATCATTTCTTCTATGTGTCTCTTTTCAATTGATAACAATACAATACACACTTGTCAATACAAGCTATTCTTATTTAACGTTATTACCGACCAGATAGGTACTCCCGTGTAATTCAATTGCGTAGAATATCAATAAATTCGTTTAATTTCACATACAGTTGTTTCTATGGGTTCTGAACAGGCGGGGTAGAATAAAGAAGTGATCTCAAAAGTTTTTAAGGCCCTAAAACGCTTCGTTTATGAGTTATATACATTCAAAACTGGGGGCGAGTGTTGTGAATTACATTTGACACGACAATTTAGATGCTTTTTTTAAAAACAAATCCTTCATATTTTTAAAGTCAAAGTGCAATTCTTCTCGTCTCCGTGAAATTTTCTTTCGTTGCATACCTGAAGATTTATAAAGACTGTTTGCGTTTGAGAGCTGCAAAACGTATGTATACTACTGAAATAATATAGGAGACGATTACAATCCTCTTACAATATCACATACAGAGTAGATCTGTTTTCTGACCTAAAATTACAAGGACAAATCCCCCCCAGATGCCTTGTGGTGTGGACTGACCTTGTCGGTGACGATGAAGCCGGTGAGCAGCGGGCTGATCATCCCGGAGAGGGTGGACACGGTGCACGAGAGGCCCATGATGACGCTGGCGTGCTGCGGCGCCAGGTCCAGCGGGTTCACACTGCAACGGCAAGCACACGGCGCTCACACATCTATCTTATACATAGTTCACTGCCACTTAACCCTCGAGACCCTGAGACAATTCACACCTTTAGAGTACTGGAGGGGTATATTTTGGACCCCATTTGTTTTTGTTTTTTCTGATCATTATTTTCACTTTAAATTGATTCTAATATTTTTTCTCCAATATTTATAATTTTTATTTACATTAGGTTAATAATTAGTTTACAAGGCTGCGTTTACACTTACATTTATTGGAAACTACAAAAGTCTTCACAAACCGAAATACACTCACTGTTTAACAGTTTTAGTACGGGTATATAACTTATGTTGGAATGCTTACTGCTCACACAATTTTTACATACACAAGATTTATTATTTCAATGTAATGACGGTTGAAAATAAGAATCTTGCAAAACCAGTCAACAGAACACAATATGTTGTCATAATGTATTTATTTAGCACATTTGTGTGAAGCCACGATAATAAGCCATAAGATAAGCTATTATATAACAGCAATACCCGTGGCATATTGGAAAACAAGTAAATTAACTACAAGTGATAACATGTAAATTTAAACTGCTTCCCTAACGATTCGTGCAGAAAAATAATGGAATGATTAACTGCTACATATGACACGGAATACTAAAAGGGTGCATTTTTGACCACATGACGAGGAAAATGTATTTTCAAAAAAACATTATTGAATTTTATTACTGAGTGAATTTTAGATATATTAGGGGAAATATTCAGCTAGAAAAAAACACTGTCATACAAATAGTAACACTGAAATAATGACACAAAACATGTCCTGGGGTTCAAAATATATTCCCTTATGCATCCCAGGGTTAAATTCAATGCATTCTTAACTCAGTTTAGAGTCACTGCATTCTTTAATCACAGAAGCGTATCGAAAATATTAACGGTTATTTTTTGGCTAAACTAAGTATTGGAGACCAAACACATTCCTGATATTTTCAATTTGTCCTGGCAAAATCTAAACAATAGTGAAAACCTCGACTTGATTCTTGATACGCTGGGAAATTGTCTACTCAAATCAGACGGACAATTTACTACTAACAATGACTAAGCGGAAATTCTCCGCAATAAACTGAATTTTTTATCAATGAAAGTAAAAATCCGACGGTACAATCTACTCTAGGATTTTCGACACTTTCATCAAAGCGGGGTCGAATTCTGACTCTGAAGGAGAATTGTAGCCGCCCGTTGCTCTTGTCGGTAGATTTCCGTGGTTTGGACGATCAACACCCGGCGAATGCCAACACCCAAAACAATGGACCGCGCGCGTTCTTTCCTTCCTCCTCCTTGTTCTATCCTGACCTCTTACACACATATACCCTCACATGCACTACCACCCTTGTCGGGAGACTAGTCGGGGGCTTAGAGCTTGTCGCGGCCAGAGCGGTGGAGAGAAATTCCTAGTTGAGGGAAAACCTCGCTAGCCGACGTGTTTGTCATCGCCGGATCTCGCCATTCAGCGGGAGAAGATCAACGCTACCTCCCGAGATAAATCATGCATTACACTTAGCGGATGATTGACCTTAGCAGTTGACGCGCCCGGAATCAACAATCGATTGACTGATGTTTCCGTGTGTCAACTGCTATGAACATTATTCCCTTATGTGTTGTGCATGCATTACCCCGGGACGTTGCGGTGTCCTTCCCCCACCGCATGAAGAGATCCGGCGCCAACCTACATACAGGCTTGGGGGAATTATTCTCGCAGGTATCACCCCCAGCGGGCTAACGCCCCAGGCAGAACAAGCTCTAAGCTCGCGACTTGTCTACTGATATGAATGGTATCTGTAGCGCTTGTAAGTGTAAGAGGAGAGTATAGAACAAGGAATATGAAGGAAAGATCGCGCGCGGTCCGTGGCCCGCTTGCTACGGTTCTGCTCCAGAATTCACCTTGTGTTGATCGGAGCAATCACGGAAAAACTACCGATCAAAGAAGTCGACTGGTAGAATTCTCCTCCTGACAGCGTATGAATTATACCAATCTATATAGCTAGTGTTGAAGATCCTCCGTTGAACCCTAGGACCTACCGGTCGGAGTCGCTGCAGAATCAGCGACAATGCTGACTTTGAGCTAAATTCAGATGGTGAGCGCTTACACGGAAAAAGTTAATGTTTTTCATCATGAAATACAACAAAATATTTTTTCTTCACAATAATTTTGAATTACACTCCAGTGGTCTAAACAACTTAAACTCGTCACATTTCTAGTACATGTAGGTGTAAGATGATCTATTTTGTCAATGAACACATAGTAGGATATTTCCAATTACGAAGTTCCAGTGTCATTTGCCCCTGATTGGTAGGCAACTCATCATGCATTGGTGTTTGACAGGTCCTCGAAATCTCAGCGTCCGATGTGACCCACCTAACACCTGTGCTTGATGGGTGAGGTGCAATGAGATGTGAGATGTGAGGGGGTGAGAAGTGAGGGGGTGAGAAGTGAGGGGGTGAGAAGTGAGGGGGTGAGAAGTGAGGGGGTGGAGAAGTGAGGGGGTGAGAAGTGAGGGGGCAGAAGTGAGGGGGTGAGATGTGAGGGGGTGAGATGTGAGGGGGTGAGATGTGAGGGGGTGAGATGTGAGGGGGTGAGATGTGAGGGGGTGAGAAGTGAGGTATGAAGCGTGAGGCGTGCACTTGCCTGAAGCCGCAGCAGGCGAAGGCGCCGATGCCCTGGGCGATGGTCATGCACGCCACCACCGCGTACGGCGACCCCACCACCGTCGTCAGGAACAGGAACACCGTCTGGGCCAGGAACGCCACGCAGTTGAACGTCTTGCGCGCCTGCGCACAAACATACATTGCTTTAACGGGAGCAGCCAGGGTACTCTCCACAAACAGGACAGTTCTATCACGGATTACCATTACGATTGATTGAGATTTCAGAGCGCTTGCGCCAGTGGCAATAGCATAGTGGGGGCAGCAGGGGCGGCCCTCTCCGGGCGGCAAAACTTCATCATCATCATCATCATCATCATCATCACAATCACTATAAAATACTAATACTAATAATACTAATAATACTAATAATACTAATAATACTAATAATACTAATAATACTAATAATACTAATAATACTAATAATACTAATAATACTAATAATACTAATAATACTAATAATACTAATAATACTAATAATACTAATAATACTAATACTAATAATACTAATACTAATAATACTAATACTAATAATACTAATACTAATAATACTAATAATACTAATAATACTAATAATACTAATACTAATAATACTAATACTAATAATACTAATACTAATAATACTAATACTAATACTAATACTAATACTAATACTAATACTAATACTAATACTAATAATAATACTAATACTAATAATACTAATACTAATAATAATAATAATAATAATAATAATAATAATAATAATAATAATAATAAATAATTTTATTTTGTAAAAATTTGAATCAATTCATTTCATATTTTTGTCACACCTACGATTGGGACCGATTGAAATGAGCACGGAATCTATTATTACTTGTGACGACTACCTTAAATGAATGTGTAGGGATTATTATCTTGTAAAACATGCAATTATGATACTGTAAAACATATATACCTGACTTTTTATTTGTAACCTGTACAACACACGATAATGATGATTGTTCGTACTGAAAAGTTATTTATAATTACTGTATATTTTAGTCTTTTAAATTTAAATACCTAAATAAGGGAGTAGCGAAATTTTTCTCCTCTCCGGGCAGCCGACACCAACGCTACACCACTGGCTTGCGCACATCATCTCTGGGTAAGTGGGAACAGCTAGAGTGCACTTCACAAACAGCACCATTTAGTTACAGAGAACTATTGTTCGATTGATTGGTTGGTTTATTGAATGGTTGAGATTATAGAGTCCTTGCACCGGTAAGTGGAGGGGGTGTTAGACTGCACTCAGTACGCAGCATCATTTAATTACCTGGTAATTTTTTTATTGATTAATGATTGATAGTGATTTTAGTCTTTATGCTAATCACTGCACCTCGGAATAATCGGTGGAAGAGAGGGTGCAGCATGCAAAGAGACATATTTAATATGTACCAAGATATTTAAAAAAGGTCACGAACAATTTTTTTGAAAAAAAGTCGTTTTCGCTTGAAGATAACGCAGTCTTTAATTTTTTCTAAAAAACGGCTCCAGATTATTTCTTTAGTTTTTTTCACGAATACAACAAAGGTCGCTTATAAATTACTCAGGTATCATTTTCGATGAACTCTCTGAAATTTGGAAAATCGCAAAACCTAGAATCGAGGCGAGAATGTATGGGCTGTTGTAGCATGCCTAATCTATATCTATACTAATATATAAAGACACAAGGGTGTTGACTTAAGACTGATAATCTCTGAATCTACTGATCCAGTACCGATAAAACTTTTGTGCTAGCTTCCTTTGAGGGTCTGGAGTACTTTAGGCTCTAATTTATAACCATAAACCTTAACATACTTACGAAATAATTACTTTTCTGGGCATTTTCGCCTAGCTTTATATCACAGATCGAAGAGTGCATCAGTGTCAGTAGTTTAGCTGCGCGCCACCAGAGGATGACTGAGGCCTGCGATTGAGTTCATCAATGCACAGAATTGCATATTTAGAGGTGTTTTTGTTTATTTTCACTGTCAATTGCCTAATACGAAATAATTCAGAGTTTTTCTCCGATATATTTTTAAAAGTTACTTGGATATTGATTCTAATTGCGTAAAGAGACGAAATGTTCGGAATATATAATTTTCTGATCGATAAGTTAATATGATCGAAAAAAAGATATGAATGCATACATTTATAGTTGTAGTAAATTAAGCATAATTATTATGTATTCGCGAGTTGGGGAAGCGAAAGTGCGAGCGAAAACATATTATGAATGATTTACGTGTTATGCTGAAATTGATGGATAGATGGATTTTTATAGAGAAGTGTTTCACTATAGGGAAGAGTGAAAGCGTACCTTTAGGTATTCAAGGAATGTTTAAACTGTTGAATGTTCGGCAAGAATATCATTTATAGTAAAACAGCAGTATAATTAATGTAAAACAGTATTGGTAAATGGGTATTTGGAGGAATTGAATGTGTGACAATGCTGGTTTTCAAAATTGTCGAAAACAGAAAGAAAGATTATTTTAGATACTGGAAAGGGTTTTGTCAAGGCGGGATCTACTGTGATCTCGGTTTTCGGAGATATTATAATTGTCTAAAAGGTTAATGGCTCCTTTCCGTCAGCCATTATTTATCAAGGATCCTAAAATACGTACTGGAATTCTATTAAAACTATTTTAATTGTTTTTAAAAATTAAATTTATAAATACGCGAGAAAGATCAATTTCAAACTTTTCTTTTAAATATGCGAGAAGAAAACAATCTGAAAAAAATTAAGTTGTATAATATGGCAATTGATTGTAAGTATTGGAATAATATATAAATTTCCACAAAAATACGTGAATACAAATATTTTATTTTTACTTTCTCGTATATATACGTATATGCGGAGCAATATATGTAGTATAGAGAAAGTTATGTGATGCTGTGGAAAATCGATTTCGAGATTTCAACTAAATACACGTTTTGAGGTCCCCAGAAACTGAAAAAGTGATTCTTTTTTCAAAAAGTCCGTCCGCCTCCGTCCGTCCGCCTCCGTCCGTCCGCCTCCGTCCGTCCGCCTCCGTCCGTCCGCCTCCGTCCGTCCGCCTCCGTCCGTCCGCCTCCGTCCGTCCGCCTCCGTCCGTCCGCCTCCGTCCGTCCGCCTCCGTCCGTCCGCCTCCGTCCGTCCGCCTCTGTCCGTCCGCCTCTGTCCGTCCGCCTCTGTCCGTCCGCCTCTGTCCGTCCGCCTCTGTCCGTCTGTCCGACGGCCTGTAAACACTACTTGCGCCTAAACCACACGTACGGTCTTTTCCAAATTGAAGAAAACCCTGTTCATCTGGCTCTAGTTGAAGTTTTCGTGATTTTGAAAAATATTCTTTAAAATTTGGGAGTACTTAACATGAAGATTCCGGACATTTTCAAAATTTTCTCAAAAGCGGCTCCAAAATTTTCTTTAAAACTGTTGTAAGAGTAGAGTATAAAACACTTTCAATATTCTTTTGTTTTTAAAAAAAAATGAAAGTTTTTGACGACTCTCTCGGGACGATCATATTTACATTAGTGGCGATTTGTTGACATTAATGTATTTATTTGTACATTTACTTTAAATAATGTCATATGAAGTTTCTTGAATCCTAAAAAGTTTTCTGTGAAAATTAAATCAAAATTTCGCATTTTCAGAAACCTCAAACGCTATTTTCTCAAAACTGGTTCCAATTTTTTTTCAATATAGTTTACCAATGGATGATAAACACACTGTTTAATATGCCGTAATGTTAATTTTG
Source organism: Teleogryllus occipitalis (assembly GCA_011170035.1). NCBI lineage: Eukaryota > Metazoa > Arthropoda > Insecta > Orthoptera > Gryllidae > Teleogryllus > Teleogryllus occipitalis. The sequence goes on along the minus strand of BLKR01000609.1, from coordinate 300,955 downwards.
GTGTATTCTTTTGTTTTTCAAAAATTAAACACATATAATTTTGTTAAAATATCTCTCACGCTGTTAGTATGAACATTTTCATTGATTTGTATACATTATTGCATTTGTATGTGGACGTACTTCAAATGATTTTAAATGTAGTTTTTCGAAAACTCAATAGATTTCTGTGAAAAAGAGCTTCAAATTTTTCAATGAAAACTGCTCTTTAGGACGAGGTTTTAGCTTTCTTTAATTCTTGAAATATAATTTTGGTTCTACTATTATGAAGACGAAAACTTAAAGGAATATGAAAAAAAAGTACTTTGGGCGGCGATAAATGGCAGCTGGCAAGATGATGGGGCAAGACCGTAAAGGCAGTCTACCCCAAAGCAAACATTACTACGAGAAAGTCTCTGCCATTCTGTAGCACCTCTAGTTTAGTTTATATTATTTATTATTTTCAGTTATCAAGTGAAAGAAGTTCGAGGCGCGAACCCCAAGAAAAAAAATATAAATATTTTTTTTGGGAGAAAGTGTTTTAGTGAGGACGGAAGACCGGGTATTATCAGATTGGAGTATGGCAGGGAGAGGCGGGGTAGGGCGGAGAGAATGTACAATAGAATAGATAGAGATGAGCTTCGCCAAAGGGCGGGAATAGATGGAATTCCTCTTCCTGTTTAATAAATTATAATGATAAATATCCCGGCAACGCGGGGTTCTTCAGCTAGTTTATTATAAATTCCAAGAGTCAAGGGCTGTGAAGATAACCACACAAAAACTGGATAGTTGTGGAATATAAAATTAACTTCGACTAGTTTCCACGTCTTTTAAAGAGTGTGGTATCGAGAGAATATTATCACGGGATTCCCCGTGAAGTTAAAGGCGTCTAATCGAAGCTGCTCACTGCTGCTCCTATCTTTGGAATGCTTCCGCTTACTATCTTTTTCCATAGCCCGCTAGTATGCTTATAAAGCCCCGGCACTCCTGCCTCCGTCTTGTTTTAGCTAAAAGTTCCTCTAGTCACCGCTGGTGCGCTGCTCGCCGACCATTATTCGATCGGCTTCTGCATGCAAATATACGGAGATCCGCATTACAATCACATAACGTTTAGACTTAGAGGCTTTGAATTCAAATATTTAGGCCTCTCTATTACTTCATTAGTAACAGCAGCTATGTTCTTTACGATCTCTGGTATAAAATGTTCTCAAATTATGTCTATGATCGTTATTCCGTTTACTACTGCGCTCTAGCCACACGCAAGGAAACGGCTTTTTTGCAAAGCTGGCTTAATATATTTTTTAAGATTTCTTTTCACACCAATCCTTGGAAGTTGTGGTACAGTTTTCACAATAAATGGCTCTACCACCGATAATCTTGACGGTTATTTAAAGACGAGACTTATTTAACACGTCAAAAACCACTCATGCTAATTTCTTCACATAGTAAATAAATATTAACACACATTCTTAATGTTTCCCAACGGTAATAAATCTTCGCTACTTAACAATTCAATTTATTCCCAAAATTCGTCACAAAAAAGAATCACTCACGATTAGCACAAACAATTCCTGTTTACGTTCGATGATGAGAACACACTCGTCTCTCAAATACTGGGAATGATCGTCTGAGACGGCTTTGAATGTTTCTCGTATTGTAACACCCTACAGTCAAAAGGTGATATATTTTCTCACAAACGTCATTGGGAATCACGAGATATTGTCTGATTGTTAATTTTTATTTCTGATGTCTGATATCAGACATTGTTGCGGAGTTTGAAAGCAACCTACGCAAAGGATCAGAAAAAATTCTACATTGTAATTTAGTTGCTACTAATTGAAATCTCTGATACTAGTTTCTTGCACGTCAACGAGAGAGCCATTACGAATTTCACTAGTTCTAACTTTCTGATTCTATCTCTAGATGAGAATGTTTTTGCCAAGACAATAATGATTTGGAATGCTTGTTAATGAGTAATTTGGAGTGAATATTTTCTTCAACAACAAACACTTCTATTTTGAATTTGTTCTTTTTGAGCGTGTAATATAGTTTAAAGAATCAACAGAGTTGGAAAATAGAAACATAGATAATATAAAACTGATAAAGTAATACTTTGCCCTATTTTTCGGTTTCATCCATTGTCTTTAACAGTTTAAAGACATTGTGTGCATTATAGTTCTTTATAAACCCATGAAAATACATGTAAATATCATAAATAATTAGGAATAATTATAGCTCGTCAAAAATAATTACTGCTGCCTCACTAACCGGGCGATTACCGTAGATTTCACGCATGCTATTTGAGGGTTAATTTGAAGTATTCACTTGAAAATTTCTCTTTAGCAAACTGCACAGAGATATAATTTTAGTACTGTTTATTATTACCATCAACATGAGTTTGAAATGCCTCGTATCACTGTAAGTGTACAAAATTGGCTGAAGTGCGAGCATTTCCCCGTGTATTAAAGCGACCCCAAGGCCTCGCGAATGGTCGGTGAACAGCGCTCCAGCGGCCATAATGTGAAACTTCGTCCGTTCGCTAGCTCCCATAAGGACTGGCGAAGTGCCCTTGCTGTTAGGCATACCAGCGGGCTATGCTCTTACAAAGGAAAACGTTCCTCAAACGCGAGAGTCTTTGGTGGATTGAAAAGCTTGTAAGGCGCCGTCATCAATCTCGTGCTCTCCGCTTTTTTACTTTCTCGCATACTACTTACTACTCGCGGAACTTTTCTTGTACGATGGATTGAAGAAATGCGGGAGGAGTGGGGGTATTAGTCATAAAGTCGGCCACTAGAATATTTACAGTCTTGCTAACCTCTGGAAAATCAAAGTCAACCAGCTTCGTGTGCGGCCAGGTCATCGCTTTGGGTAGGCAACAGCAGGGACACTAGACATGAGTTTTAGGTGCCTCCCTTTAAGGTCTTGGACCTGCCTCAGCCATTTCTTTAGATAATGGTAATAAAACTGAACAGAAGTTCTCGACTATGAAACAACTAGCTTTGACTAGCTTCTGTTTTGCGCCAACGAAGTTTTAATGCTTGGAATGTTGACACCAGTGCTCACTGCGAGCTTTTGTCTTCAACTGTTTATTGCTCAAAGGAGGGGGAAGCAAGGTCATCGCTCAAGAAAAGTTGCGCGAGTAGTACGTAGTATAAAGGAATATTGTGATGCTGAGGAAAACTATGTTTTAGCAGGAAAACTTGTATTTAGAGGCCTTGATATCCTAGAAGTTTATAAATATTGCTCCTAAAATTACTTCAACTAATATGTTCTTTTGTCTGAATCTAAGTGTTGTGAGCCCTTGATACCGAAATGTTTGTTGAAGGTAAAAGGTCTGTCTGCACGTCCGTTTATTTCTCTGTGGACAACGCTTGCGCCTAAACCGTTCAGACGAAGTTTTTCAAAATTAATATTCTCTCATCGATTTGACCGTCCTCGAGGGCCTGGGAGTTTAAAACGGACATTTTGAATATTGGGGGTACTTTGCATAAAGGCTGAACATTTTCAAAATTTCTCAAAAAGAGCTTCAAATGTTTTGATTATTTTTTTCTTGGCATAAAAGAAAGGACGTTTAGGAAATGGCGCAGGTAGAATATTCATTGGTCTCTAAATTTTCGAAAATTCCAAAAATTTCAACTTTTTACGATTACAATACATTTCTTTACGAAGTAGAGGCGAGAAAATAAAAAGAGGAAGAAATATGAGGAGAAAAGGAGTAGAATAAGAGACGAGAAATAGTGGGAAAGAAGGGCAAAGAAGAGACGATGAAAAGATAAAGAAGAAGGAGAAAATGTTCAAAATTATATAGTCGTCTGGAGGCATAGCAAATGTTTGTTTACAGTAAATCAACACCACTGATACATACGGAATAGTACAACTTAAAACAAAACAAAACAAAACAAAAACCTTCGTCTCAGGATAGCGAATTGCAATAACGTAAGGGGTTGCAAGGGAATGTCTCGTGAGTTACTTTTGCAGCATTCACAGCAAATGAAAAGGACCGAGGAAAACTACCACTGAGGAAACGTTTTCAGTTCTTCTTGGCTTTATTGACGCGGAATGAGTACTGAAAACAATTGAAATACTATATGAGTAGAATATGGTAAATGCAGTGAAAGAATCTTCAAGAACAGAAGCAAACGAGAGTGAAAGAAAGAGAATACATGTAAATAAAGTGTTCCAAAGTGTGTGTAAGGGTTATTGAAAGGTATAAAGAATCACAAAATTATTTTGAGAGTGTGGACAATTTAGAATGAAGTTTAAAGAAAGTACGGATCCTGGAAAATGATACACAAAATTCAGCGATAAAAATCTGAAGAGAGTTAATAGTAATAAAATATAACTATTTAGTACAAGGGCAAATGTACTTATTTGTTTTTGAATTGGTATGATTTGAATATTTTACTGAATCTCTAAAATTATGATATCAATTATCGAGAATAATCTGTTTTAAATTTACCATAACGGATATAGTGGTCCAACAAAATGTTGGTCATCAGAGGAAAGTTGTGACTGGAATTGACTGTAATTCTTTTCTGAGGAATAAAGTAGCTAAAACAATGTAATAAATACAAAAACATACTTTTGTCTCATGAAAAAATGCTTGTTACTAAAGTTCGTGCGAGATACATATATTCGACGAACATCAATGCGCGAGCGACACACCAGAAGTGAAACACTGCGCATGCGCAGTATAGCCATCTATGCGTAAATAACACTTCTCACAAAACATCTGGTAGCCTCCTCCGGGATAGGGATTATAATCGTCCAGAAATTTGTTTCGCCGGCGTTAAAATGAAGGGAAGATGGTTCACGGACTGTACGGTACAAATCTGGCAACCTGATATTCATCCGAGAAACTACGGATCACAGCAGCTGAGCGCTAGAATTATTCTCCTAACTGGGCAGCTGGATGTGACCCAGCTACACAGCTACAGTACCGGCAGCATATAAGCGACTCTTACAGTTCGATGTGCAATTGACAAACATGACTTCACACACGGTACCACCTACATGACAGGTAAATGTAATCTCAAAACATGAACACTGCCCGACAGGCGATGACACAACTTGATATCATGTTCGTCACAGGCAAACCTTATCGCCTCCCAACCGCGTTGAAAACTTGATGCGTCAGCTCCTTCGTTCTCTTCGTGTGAGCCCGATAAGCAACAACGTCGAAACACAGTCAATTCTAGTTGTACTAGTCCTAGTTGTTAGTTCTACTAGAGTCGGCCGTGGCTGATCCCTGGCTGAGAGAAAGTAAACAAATCCTCGCAAGCTGATTGCTTCAGAGCTGGTCACATGACGGACCACAACATGTGGCGAGAGAACTGTCAGAGTCTTACAGAGTATACGCTGCCGGTGCTGTGGTGTAGAAAATTCGCCACCAGCAGGTCTCGCACTCCTCCTCCCCGTTGTAGTCGCTGCAGGAGCAGAGCAATGCTGCCAGTGACTGCTCGAGAGACAGTTTTGAGGGGGGAGGGCACAAAATGGTTGGGAATATGCAAGCGAACAGTGAATATAGTATATAAATACAGTGTTTTAATAGGACATTGTGGAAAAAGCATTCTTCCATTATGGAATAGGTTTTGTACACTACTGCACCCTGTACGCAAATGGGAAGAAACGTATTTAGAGACGGAGTTCAAAAATTCGTGAGTCGGAAGCTCTGGACATCCTACAAGTACCCAAGTCACCGAGCCCGGGCTGTGCTCGCAGACAGCCGCCATTTGCTAGTCCCATGTTACAATTTTCACAACTCCAACGCATTGAGCTTATGGCAACATCAAATTTAGCTGCACTGTAATAGAAAACAGGTCCCGAACATCCCTAACCAATGAATGATAACATGGGGCATTAAATGCGAATTTCGAAATCGAAGAAAACGTGGCGAACAACTACATTAACACCAAATAATATACAAAAGGAAAGGAAAGATGGATGTGTGTTATTTGGGAGGGCAGTGCCCCTTGAACCTTCCGCAGCCGCCACTGCTGCCTGTTGGTTGATTGATTAGTGATTCCGGGCGCGTGAACAGCCGGATTCATTAGTCCCGTAAGTGTAGTGAATACTTCCTCGGGAGATGGCGGTGAATTTCCCCCGCTGGATGGCGAATTCCAGCGCCGACCTACTGTCGGCTAGCGGGGTTTCCCCCTAACCAGGACTCTCCCACCTGCGGGGCACCGCCCCAGCCGGGACAAGCTCTAAGCTCCCGACCGGTCTCCCGGATTATGTGGTAGTGTAGTGCATACTAGTGTAAGTGAGTGTGTGTGTAAGGGGAAACGGTAGGACAAGGAAGAGGAAGGAAATATCGCACGTGGTCCGTGGCCCGTTACTGCTCCGGCATTCGCCTGGTGTTGATCGGAGAAACCACGGAAAACTACCGACCAGAGCAGCCGGCCGCTATAATTCTCCTCCAGACAGCGACTGAATTCAACATAGATGAAAAGCTAGTGTCGAAAATCCTGCCGCCGTCAGGACTCGAACCTACGACCTCCCGGTCAGAGACGCTGCAGTGACATCAGTTGATGCAGTGAACTACCGCTCCCAGTTCTGCTGCCGGCGCAGGGGCGTGGCGTGTCGGCGCACCTGTGTGATGGTGAGGAACTTGCGCGCCACGAGCCAGTCGGAGAGCACGCTCACGCTGGGCAGCGACACGATCATGGCCACGTACGGCAGCGACGACAGCAGCCCCGACTTGGCCAGCTTGAAGTTCAGCGCGTCTGCGAAAGGCACACACATATACATAAACACAGCGCTCTTTCGGCTGCCGATATTAGTTAAATCATAAAAAGGTAGCGATCATGGCAAGGAGATGATGCGTTGGCAGCGATTTTCGTTCTTTTATTGTGAGATGGTAGAACCGGTCCAAATACGGGTAGTAATTATTTTGAATAAATCTCAAGATATCAGAAGGAAACCGAAAGAGTTAAAACTATTTCCAAAGTGAAATAAACAGTTATTTGTCAAGAAATACTACTATTTATGGAAACATAACGGAATGAAACGATTGAAGGCAACAGATAAGATGAAAAATACAATAGATCTTGAAGATTTAAATAAATGGAAATAGGTTAATCCCTGAGTGAGCATTAAAATGTGATTTAGAACTGTTCAAAGCATTAGTCACGCAGACCAAAAATTGAACCCGTTACCCTGTTTGGCAGTTCTTTTTACCTCTAAGCTAAGACGTTATATGCTTCAAGGGGTTTCACCGGGTTAGGTAGCTCAGTGCATCAAAGTTGATAGATTGATTCTCCGACCGTCGGGACTTGTACACTTCGACTTCTCGGTCAGAGGCACTGCAGTGTTGCCCTGAGCCATCTAAATCGGTCCGACAGAGGCGGAGTTTCGTCATTAGCTAGAAAGATAGGTTGAGTGCAATCGCTGTCTGGGGAAGAATTATAGTGGCCGGGTGCTCTGATCGGTAGTTTTCCGTGCTTTCTCCAATCAACACCGGGCGAATGCCGGAGCAGTATTTTAACAAATGGATCACTGAACACGCACCATCTTTCCTCCCTCTCCCTTGTTCTAACAAACCCCCTTACTTACACACACACACACACACACACACACACACACACACACACACACACACGTGTATGCACTACAAGTGTCGAGAGATTAGAGCTACTTTCGGCTGGTGGGAGATACCTTGTTGGGGAAAAGCTCGCTAGCCGATGTGAAGGTTGGCGTTGGATCTTGTCAATTAGCGGGAAAAGATCACAGCCACCTCCAGCAATAAAACATGCACTACGCTTACGTGATTAATGATTTTTGCAATTGACGCTCCAGGAAAAACTAATCAATTGAGGGTTTTAACTGGTCTCCTGCACTGCCGGTAACGGGAGAATATCATTGAAAGAATTTACTGTGCGGAACATATTTCGGAGGTATTTGCAATCGAACGAATTATCTAGATTGCGATAATTGACTATTCCCAAGAGGGGAAGTAACTTTTTCACGAGGACCCTCTTCGCCACCCGAGGCGGCGCCCCACCCAGCGTCCGCGTACAGCGAGGGCCCAGGCGGAGATCGATTGGTTAATGTTTTCGGGCACATCAACTGCTGTGCTCATTAGTCCCGTTAGCGTAGTGAATGTTTTATCCCGGGAGGGCCAGTGCTTCTCCCCTGCTGAATGATGAGATCCAGCGCCGACTTACACTCAGTTTGCGTGGGATTTCCTCTGACGGTATATCCCTTTAGCCTGGACAAGCTCTAAACTCCTGAGTGGTCTCCCAACAACTAGTGTAGTGAATGCAAGTGTGTGTTAAGTAAGAGTGGAGTTTAGGACAAGGAAGAGCGCATGCGGTCCGTGGCCCGTTTGTTAGGGTACCCCTCCGGCATTCACCTGGTGTTGATCGGAGAAACCACGGAAAAATACCGATCAGGGCAGCCTGTCGCTGGAATTCTCCTCCAGAGAGCAGATGGATTCGACCCGTCTAGTCGGTCTGAAAAATCCGCCAGTGCCGGGGTTGGAACCGCAGGAGCTCCCGGCGAGAGCCCGTGCGAGATGTGGGCGAGTGCGGTACCTGTCATGAAGGTGGGCAGCTGCGTGAGGAAGGTGGTGTAGCCCCAGCCCTCGCAGAAGTGCGCCACCGCCACCGCCCACACGGGCGGCGAGCGCAGGATGCGCCCCCACGGCCGCCGCACGCCCGCCGCCTGCGCACAGCGCACAGCACATGAGAGCACACTTGACAGGCGGTAGGGGAAGGTAGTTCACAGTGGTCCACCATTGAAATTTCGCGCGTACAATTAGACAACCTACTCAAACCACTTCCATGCAATGCAGCCAATATAACTGCATCACTGAATCCAGTATGGCCGTTTGGGTTCGAGGTGAAGACGTGTAATACTAATGCTGGTCTTGTTTGACGTCAAAAGTTATTTTTATTACAGTTTCTGATTCAAGTTACAAAAGGCGAGTCTACAAATTTATTTTTAATTGGTAATGTAGTCGAAAGTAACTATTTAGGTATAAAACCCAGATGTTACCAGTGGCTTAAACTGGTTATATTTCTTGCGGTGGTTGATTAGGTAATAACATGTGCAAAGTACACAGTAGGACAACAAGCAAAGTTGAACAGTAGAGATGGGATTAACAGCTTTTTTTCAATAACTTATCACAAAAGCAGCTGACTAGAAATAGCTGTTATTATTAACAGTTGGAAAAAACAGGTCCATGACCAGCAACCTAACATGACCGACTGCTAAGAGTTAAAGCAGTTGTAGCGACTGCTAAGAGTTAAACCACGCAAAACGAATAACGTTGGTAGTTGGCCTGTGCAGCTACCTTACAGCGCTTCCTTGCACAACTTTCCCTAACATGTTTGGACAGAGAAGCAGCTGATATGAACGAGACTGGATGAGCTGCCAAGGATGAATAGTAATTCATATAATGTGTAGCGAATGTGTATAGAATATTACTAAAATGAAAGTGGTTCGGGTTCAGATTGCAAATATTCTTTCAAATATGCAGCTTGTGCATAGTGAAGTGACGAGTGCCAAAAATAATGAGGAGAAACTGTTTTTGCTTACCTATAGCTAAAGTGTTAATGACTGTCGAACATCAAGTATTATAATGTGAGATATTTGACCGTAACTCATTTGATTTTATCGGACCTAGGGAAATATTAGTTGATCTCACATATGCAGCAATGGGACAGAAATAAGTTAACATATTGGACGGACGTAATTTAAAGGGCAACCATCTTGTTGTAGTGTATACAATAAAATATAAAAATATTGTGGCACATGATGCGTAATAATGACGAATTATGTATCAATGAATCTATAATTTGAACACTGGCAAATCATGATTGATTAGCTGCAGTTGTTATCGTACAAAATGGTTGCCACAAAAGCTTGTAGTAGTTCGGATTAGGCCCAATAGGTTGCAGTTCTATGCATTTCAACCGATAACAGCCAATAACAGGACAAACGAAATAACTTATTTCGCCTAACAGTTACGAAACGTTAACGGTTAAGAAATAACAGTTTAGCTGTTAAGGGCACATCCCTATTGGACAGTCTCACTATGTACTGCTGTATTCGTAGTAATCAATGATGTCACTTTAAAGGTATTATTAAGTGTCCTGTGAGATAACTTAATAAAGTTATCGTTGTTTTAGATACCACGAAAGTTGAAAGAACGAAAAATTACCACATTTACAGAGGAGGACATGAAACTGGCAGTAACTTTTGTATTAGAAGGCGAATCTCTTAAACGAGCAACACGGCCTTTTGGTGTTTCAAAATCAACCCTTCAGCGTTGTGTTAAAAAAAAGCCTCTAGGCCAAGAAACGGACATGTGTACCACTGTGTACAACCCGCGGTACACAGTGGGACACGTGCGAGGTCTTTCTAAAAATACTTAAATACATTGAATTTGCAAACATCTAGGCAACTTAATTTTTTGTATAGTGTCTAAATAAATGCTTTGTATTTTAAAATGAAAATCAGCCAGCATTTATTAAAATTGAACCCGAAAAAAATTACGAACTGGTTTTGGTCCCACTGTGTACTACCTTCACCTACAGAACAGAGTGCCAGGAAAGACTCTCTGCAGTGGCACCTCTCTAGTGGGAGTGCTAGCAATAGAAATTACGTTGGTAGCACGAGCGGCAGTTTGTAACGAATGAAAACGTAAATATCGTACTCTCCACAATCATAACAGATGCTGGAAGTGTTCACCCCTTCACTTGATTTCAGTGATCTGGTTGCTAACAACATATATGCAATTTTCAATATGAGCCCCTAACTCTGCTTGGTGCGGAGAGACTTTCCTGGCACACGTCATAAGCAAATGAACATTATTGGAGGAAGAGATTTAAATGGGGTTCAAAAAGATGACAAGAGTTGGGGTCCAACTATGCGCCATAATTTGGACTACTTGAGAATCACAGCAAATGGACAGCAGGTGGAAGGTACGAACATCTTAATATCACAAAAACTATAACTTTGAGGGTTACCACCTTTTACTCCTATCCTTTCAAATCACTTCTTCAAACACAATGCTCTCAATTATTTGAAATAACTTAGTAGTAGGATGCGTCTTTGAGTATTTATTGTGTTTGTATAGTTTTATTCTACATCTATGATATTACTTATTTGGCATTACATTCCAAACTCACAACTTTCTTCTAATCGCCGTGTTTATCACACAAACAATTTTTTCGCATATTGAATAAGTACCTCGTTTGATTTACGGTTTAAAAAAATAAGAATTCGCAATTAAGAAGTCTAAAAAACTAAATATAAATTATTTGAAGAGCATTAAATGCTATTCCAGCAAAATAAATTCTCAAGATGGCACAAAGATTATGATAATAGTAATAATAATAATAATAATAATAATAATAATAATAATAATAATAATAATAATAATAATAATAATAATAATAATACAGTTATATTGATTGTCTCTGTGGTTCTAGTGCTAGAATATTTCAACAGGGGTTATCAGTTCAAACATACGGCTAAATTTTACATTCGGAGACCTCAGGCTGCATTCGTAGTTGGGGTTCAACCTAACGATCGTATGAAATCAGTTGCCAACCTAACGACCGCACGGCAATTGAGCTGACGCGTAGCGTAGCGTCAAGTATGACTTAGTAGAAGTGTTCTGCAAGAAAGTACTTTGGAATATTATGTTAGACTGGCTTAAGGATGTTTTTTTTTTTGTCAATCGCATTGGTCGATAGCCGGAGTCTCATGAAATTTGACTCGCTTAGCGAAGTGTCAAGTTTGATGTCATACATACCACACCAATTTACTCGCGGGTGCTTAGGGGTTTCCGTTTGCCATGTTCTCGCGGAAGTTAGCCGATTTCTTCAAGTTCATTACGATAAGGGAGGAGAGTCTACTATTCATCCTAGTGTTATTCAAATCAACATTTGTAGATGTTGCTAATTGTCAAATTGTGACTAAATGGTACTGTGAAATCGTTCTTTAGATACATTTACAGAATTGATTGTCAAACTAGAATAAGTGAATTTAAATATTACTATGTTTTTATTCCAAAATAATCTTGTACGATTAACTTTTATTACAACGTCCAAATCATATCAATTGTTTAATTTTATGTTGTTTTATGTAAATTCCAAACCTAGAAGACTCACAATTAAAATTGACTCAATTTCTAACAATGAAATTAATATTCGTTGTACGGGCTTACGAAAATATATTACTAGTTGTGTTATATAGGCTATATTTCTCCACACCTCACTTTTCCAATCTAAGGCCTCGGTACTGTGAATCAGGATGAGCACAAATGGCGTCGAACGCCCTTAAGCAAACTATATTCTATTTCCCATTTTGTTTGGCAATATAATGGCGTCACAGAATAAATAAAATAAAATTCTGGATCATAGGGCAGGGCAGTAAATGACAACATTTTTCCAACTAACATACAGTTGAACATTTCATATAATGGAGTTTCGCATGCGGCATTTGCCCCTGATTGTTAGACAACCCTGTATGCACAGATGTTCGGCAGGTCATAGAATTTCCTTGCTGCGTCAGAATATGACTTGTCCGAATACCCACGCATAATGAGTTGCCTGGCAATCAGGGTCACAGTTCTGCCTCCCGTCATCGTGGACCGTCGTCGTCTTGGGAACGTGAATAGGAACAACTTCATTGTGGGATCCACCTAGCATTATTGGGGGTCTAGCGCGCTCCCGTGGTGAACATGTGAACATCATGTGCATAATTTAGTAATATGTAATGTAATAGTTTTTGGTAAGGGATATTCCGATGAAATAAAAAACAAAACATGAAACAGAAAATAAACTTCTGCCCCAAGCAATACGGCTCTCCACCGTCCACGACATTTCTCAGAGATGTCTGGAAACATACTTTTAACATATGAAGTTCAATTTACGAAACTTAAATAAGAAATAAAAATGATGAAGTCATGGATTTTAGTAAACACTAAAGTTTACGAACACATAAGTTGACAGTGGTTGTGACATCGCTTGAGGAGAGGTCACGAAGGTCAGTAATAAGATCATTTGTCTAGGATTAAGAAAGCCATAGAGCCATGGACTCGATTATAAGAGGTTTAAATAAAGGCGTTTAACAACAAAAATATATTTAAAAAAATGCTTAATGTAATTTAAATTGCTTAATGTAATTTAAATTAACAATTTAATGTTAACATTTTAAATGTAAACATTACTATTTCTTATTCGTTTATTTTAAAATACTAAAATTTTAAAATAGTATAGTAATGACTATAATACTACTATTTTAAAGCACTAAATAAATAGTTGTTTATTTTAAAACGCAGTCCCAAGTAGTCACTACGTACTTGTGACGTGGTTCACAAGGTTTACTATATCATTCAAAAGTATAAAGTTATTTATTTTGTCGTTAATATTTTAATGGTCAGCACCAAGGAACACCAAATTCAGTGCATTCCTAGAAGGTTTTTACTCACCAGATTAAGCGAAACTCTGGCGGAAGAAAAGCTGTGCACTTTCTAAGCGCCGCTTACCAGAGGTTTGACGGATCCGAGCGCGTCCTGGATGAACTTCTTCTCCTGCGGGGTGATGCGCGGGTCCACGTCGGGGGAGTCCCTGACGACCAGCATCCACGCGACGAACCACAGCGCGCCGGCCGCGCCTGCGCAGAACACGCGCGTCACGCGAGCGGAGCCTTCTGCACGCACAGCGCTTCCCGGCACTAGGGCCGAATTCATAGTCGACTCTTAAACTGAGTGTTCCTTTAAGTGAACGAATCATATTCAGAAACCGTCATTGAGTGGTCTTAAGTGCGCACTCATTCGTATATGCGAGACAGCTTGCTCCCTTAAGTGGCCCTTATGGTTGTCTCGTTTCGTCAGTCGTTACCACTTTAGGTTCTATTTTTACGTGGCGTTCACCTACTGTTGAATTCGTTTTGTTGGTGTTTTAGCTAAAAAATTGTCTTATTAGTAGTCGATGAAAACGATCCATTTGCGAAGCGTGTTATGAGTAACGACTTCGCCGAATATTTTGAGATTTATACTCAACACATCCTGCGAAATACAAAAAGATACATTAGAGATGGGAGCAATCCATTGGAAATGTATAATGATGAACAGTTCCGAAAGCGAATTCGTTTTAATAAAACCACAGTAGTGGATTTACTTATGGCGATGATCGAGAAAGTCCCAATGACGAAAAGAGGAATGCCGATTTCACCTTTATTAAATGTTCTCTTTGCATTAAGATTTTATGCAACTTCATCCTTTCCGGTTTGTTTCCAAAAATTTTAATTTTGCTGCGCGTGTCAACTCAACGTTATAGTGTCCGCCCCTGTCAAATTGGACGCTCTTTGTACAAAAAGGAGTGTGTGTGTGTAAACTCGGTTGCCAAGAACTTCGAAACAGCTGCCGCCAATGCCATGTTGCCACATTTCCCTTTCGCTTAAGGGAATACTCATTCCGCGGTCGTAAGGAACGTCTAAGTGCCTTAAAGCGCCTATAAGTGAACACTTATTTTGAGAAACCACTTGTCACTTAAGGATTCTCTTATTCCTTAAGTGTCGACTACGAATTCGGCCCTAAGAGCAGGGGTGATTATGCCGCATTGGGGCCTCGGTGGGTGAGGAGTGAGCTTACAGACCTAACCATCGCGGCACTGCGTACCGCGATAGCGTCAGTGACCAGTAAACAGTGAAGATCAGCACTAATTTCCACGAATAAGCGCTGACACAGGGTGGATCCTGCGGGGCGGCGGCCAAGGCGGTACGTACCGGTGGCGTAGAAGGTGGCTTGCCAGCCCGCGGCGTCCGCCAGCGCGCCGCACGCCGCCATCCCCACCACGGGGCCCAGCGACAGCCCCGTCAGCGCGAAGTTGGCGAGGCGCGCGCGCTCCGCCGGCGGCGCCCAGCGCGCCCACAGCTGGTGCATGCTGGGCCACGTCACCCCCTGCGCACCAATTCAATGCGATTCAATTCATTGATGCCTTATGACAATGGTGCATGCTGGGCCACGTCACTCCCTGCGCGCCAATTCAATGCGATTCAAAATTCAATGATGTCTTATTTTAATGGTGCATGCTTGGCCACGTCACCCTCTGCGCAACAATTCAATGCAATTCAATGCGATTCAATTTAATGATTTGGAATTTTACTGGTACACGCTAGGCCATTTCGCCCCTGCACAGTCAGTGCAATTCGATGCAATTAAATAAAACCTTTAATGGTTCAAGCTGGGCCATGTCACCCCCTGCGCAACAATTCAATACGATTCACTTCGATTCAATTCAATTACGCCTTATTTAATGGTGCATGCTGCGCCACGTCCCCCTGCGAAAACAATTCAATGCATTTCAATTTGATTCAATTCAATGTCATATTTTACTGATGCATGCTAGGTCATGTCACCCCTGTGCATCCAATTCAATTCGATTCAATTCAATTATGCCTTTAAAGGTTCTTGCTGGGCTATGTCAACCCCTGCGGACAAAATTCAATTCAATGAAATCTTATTCTACTGAGCATGCTGGGCCACGTCATCTCCAAGGCACCAATTCAATGCAATTCATTTCGATTCAACTCAGAGTTGCCTTATTTTATTGGTGCGTGCTGGATCACGTCACCCCCTGCGTACTCAATTCAATTCAATGATGCCTTATTTAACTAATGCAGGGTCACGTCACTCCCTGCGCGAACAATTCATTGCACTTCAATTCGATTCAATTCAATTCAATGATGTCTTATTCTAATGGAGCATGGCTGAGCCACGTCTCCCCCTGCGCACTTCATTCAATGCATTTCAATTCGATTCAATACAATGATACCTTACTTTAATGGTACATGGTAGGCAACGTCACTCCCTACGCACCACAATTCAATTTAATGATGCCTTATTGTACGAGGCGAGGGTCAGACCAACTGGCTTGTTCTTTCGCCTGGCTACGCGAATTTTGCTGCGCTCCTTTCACTGTAGCAGCGAAATTCATTCGCGAAATATTCATTAAAAATATGTTTGGATTTGTAAAATAATTATTAATCAAATAGCCAACTGTATCAAAAAGTTTACTTTTAAAAATTAAGAAACTAAACATGCATTAGTAGATAACATTTTAAAAATGTATTAAATAAGTTTATTATAATACGGCAATGTAATGATGGGTAATACAGTCGACTTCAGTTAGAGTAAACTTGCGGGGACTAACATATTTGGTTCACTATATCCGAGGTTCACTCTATCCGATGATGTCAAAATTAAATAGAATTTCTCCATAACAATTGATTTTATGAATATTCAGCAAAATTCATTTACAGCCCGAACTAAAAATTCAATATGTTTATTCGTATGTAAAAATAAACAATTATTTTCTATTGTGTGCTTCGTACATTTTTCATTGGTTCTTTCTCCAGAGTTGTGCTCTCTCCATACTTGATTCTGCATGGTCCTCCGCCTCTAAGTATGGTAAAGCAGTCTTGGCGCCTTTCAATGCCTCTTGCACCGTTCCACTCCCCAAACACCGCTCCACTCTCCGAAAGCCCTTACTTGCCTAATTAATTTCCAGGATACAATTTATTTCCAGGACTTATTTCCTAAGTTCACTTTAGCCGAGGTTCAGAATCACTATAACCGCATCTTCTTATGCTTATTTGTAATGTAAGTGAAACGGGACCAGCGACTTCAGTTCACTATAACCGAGGGTTCACTACATCCGAGTTCACTATAACCCGAGTCAACTGTAATACACGAGTGTGATGTGAAATACGAGAATTATAAAATCACGTCGCCGAGGTCGAACTCGCGACGTCCTAAGTACGATGGAGACGTCAACTATTACATTCAGCGCTGGCCGCTACCGGTAATGGTTTGTGCACAGGCATCCTAATTAGGGCCAGAGTTAGGTAACACAGCGGCGCTCCCAAGCCCAAAATCGTGTTCAACCGCCTTCAAAAATATCCTCGAGATTTTATTAAAAGACACTAATTATGATAGAATAACTTATAGAAATACAAATGAAAATTAACATTTTTTTATGGAGTTGAACAATAGTCTATTATTTTTTCTACTCGCATTTTATAATGCTTGTATTAGATGGCAGTAGTTCGCTGCATAATGATAGTCGTAATGACCTAGTGAATGGACGTAGGATATTTATTATGACTAAATGTTTTACAGTTGAGAAGTAACCAATCACAGGACATCGTTCTATTAAATGGTTCTTTCGGCGAATCTCGAAACTACGGCCCACAAAACGGGGCACCAATCCCTTCCCTTACCACACTGCCATCGTCATCATCCTCATCTCCAATCCGGAATGGGGTGCCGTGGGGGAGTACGTCCCCCCTCCCCCGTCGTCTTATCCGGCATACGTCGACGGGAAGGCCGATTATTGATTCCGGGCGCGTCAACTACTATAGTCATTAGTCCAGTAAGTGTAGTGCGTGTTTTCGCTCGGGAGGTGGTAGTGGTCTTAACCCACTGGGTGGCAAGATCCGGCGCCGACCTACCGTCGGCTAACCGAGATTTTCCCAACCAGGATTCTCCCACCAGCGGGGCACCGCCCCAACCGGGACAAGTTCTAAATCCCCGACCGGTGTCCCGGCATGTGTGGTAGTGTAGTGCATGTTAGTGGTGAGGATAGCACCAGGAAGAGGAAGGACCTCGAATCGCACGCGGTCCGAGATCCGTTTGTTAGGGTACTGCTCCGGCATTCGCCTGCTGTTGATCGGAGAAATCACGGAAAACGTCTTTACTTCAACAAATTTTGATCTCTGATTTTGTTCTGTTTCATTTGTAAAAGTTAGAAATGACTACTATTCCTGGCAATCGAAATAAACGCAGCAATGCATCACAGACATTTCGTTTGGATTATTTGGGTTTGGATTATATTAGCATTATTTCTAATACTTTACATGAAAGAAAAATTGAAAAAAATTGGTACCCTAAATTTGTGCGAACCATTTAACTTCAATTTCATATTACCACCTACGCTGCCTTAGGAAACCATGCAGCGATGGAGATTTGAGAAGTTCATTGTTGAATGAACTTGAAGATGAGATAACGAAATATCTTGAACTATTCTCTTTGTTGAACCTTGACATGGAACGATTATGAGACTACACATTCGAATCTTGAAAAGAACGATTACGTTTATTATTATTTAATCAATAAATCTAAGTTAAACTGCGTCCTGTTAAATGTGAAAACGAACAGATGATTTCCCTTTGCATAATAAGATGTGGGAATGACGAGTAATGCGTGAAAAAGACGAGTAGTTTTGATGAATAAAAAAATATTATAGACAATTATTACATTTTTCTATCCGTTTTCATTATTTTGCTAGCGGTATCAACAATCCTAATTAGCAAAATGTGTATCCCACACGAATTAGCGGTCATTGTTGCTTGTTGCACCCAAGTGTTGAAAAGAAGCATTGATAAAGAAGGTGATAATGACGGCCGCCATTGGTTCGCATTAATATGAAATAAACATTTTATTTACGGCTGAAATTCACATCGCGCATCGTTAATACCATTTATGTAGAACACAATATACTGAATTCAACGGCAGAAAGTTGTTTTTCTATTAAACGTTTTTATTAAAAAAAATTTCACACTAGTTAGCGCTAGTGCTAAAAATTGGACTTTTAGGTCCGCAACAGACTACACCGAGAGATGTGTTGCGAGAAATGAGGAAAGAGGCCGGCGAGGTCGCGTCCACACACTAGAAATAGGTTATTCGACGTCTTGAAATGCCTTTATGCGTTACAAGTCGAGAGTGGGACAGTAGTTAGCTATGAGATCTCCTGCGAGTCCGATTTTTTGTTTTATTAAATGCTCTTGCGTAACTTTAACCCGTGAAATCCTTATTTTGTTGCCATAATTGTAAACCATCTGATTAACGAGTTCGAATTTCCTAAAGAGAAATACATTACTGCACTGCATACAAATTATTATTTAATGTAAAAAACTGGAACGTATGTGACTTTTCAGGGAGGAGTGCAATCTGTGCATATTTTCTTGAGCTCCGTGATTCGCCCCCCCCCCTCTGTTTTACTTTATTGGTTGAATTATGAATAAATGCTGAACGATCAAATAATTCAGAATAAAATTTACAATTAATAAATTCAGTCATAAATAAGAAATATGAATTACGAAAATAATGAATTAATTTAATTATTTCAAAATACTCCTTCAAGTTTCTTGCTTCAATTTTTTTTTATATTGATCATTATGAACGGGTTTCATACAAGTAAGAATATCTTTCACCCAAGTTTTTTCTTCTTCATTTCTGTTTAAAGAGAAAATTCAAGTAAACAATTAAAAACTGGTTGTTTATCATGTCTTTTACTGCTTAATATTATAACCTCATTCAGTTCTACACACGGTTTAATGTTTTCCTGCTGTAGCGAAGGCCTAAATTTCATATCTTTGATCCCGGTGAATAAGCTGACAAGTCAAAAAAACTTAATTTTACTGGGGAGAAAACAACTTTAAACTAATGCTATAAATAAGGGGTTAATGATATTCAAACAAAACCTAGATAAATATAATTTTCTTTGAATATCACCTTTGTTTGAATATTATTAATCCCTGATTTGATTCATTTAAACGTTGTCTTTTGCTCTCCTGTAAAATTAAGTGTTTATGACCTATCAGCTCATTCACCGGGATCAAATATATAAAAATATATAGAAGAGTAGAAATGTGTCCAAGAAAACTCGCTCGCTGACCGACTGGAGCGAGGAACTCTTTCACCTTTGCAGAGGCTAACGAGAAAAAACTTTCAAGTGTGTGAGGGTCAAGTGTCCCTTGTTTCGATTTTCCACATTTCACGTCGCACATTTCTCGCAACGCATTCCTAGGTATAGTCTGTTGCGGGCCTTAGATAGCTATGCATGTCATGAAAGAACCTCTTTTACTAGACGCTGTAGAAAATCATCATTGAGTAACTTAGTCTATGGCCTTCTATAAACCTGTAATAGTATATTATGTAATTACTTTATAATGTTGTCCTTTTTTGCACGAAGAAGAAAATATTACTGAACGAACGATGTTAGGAGTGAGTTCGGTAATCATTTCTGATGACTGCCAAAAAGTAACATTATAAACGAGTTGCATACGCTATTTTTTTGTATAACAGTATTATAAAAATTTAAGGAAGCGAAGTCAATTTGAATGTTACGTTGTAACCTTGGATTCATGTTATGACGTCATGAGGGCTACCAAAGCAACTAATTTGTTTACAAATGGCAATTAGATTGAAGGTTACTTTTCAAACATTATGGATTCTTTGCAAAAAGAAATTTTGGAAGAAGCTGTAAAAGCAGAAAATGAATGCTGGATGGATGAAAAATATGCTAATTTTGTATGCGAGGCTGTTCTTTCCTATCTGTCGGAGTAGGTTGGTTAAGTTACTACAATGCACATGCTAGAATGAAAACTGTCGTTATGACGCATGATTCTATAAACATTAAGTACACTGCGTGTATAGCGTCTACCTTATGGTGCACATATTCAAAATTAAAGGCAATGTGTAAATGTGTTCGTTTAAGAGGACATCCGCGACGTTTTTCGCCGATAATGATGGTGATATTACTGCCCTTACATGTCACGGAGGGTGGCGATTTTGAATTGTAGGTGAATCTTACATTGAAGAATCAGTAAATAATATTTACATTGCAACAAGATATTGGTTAGTGCAGCAACTAAAGAAAAAATAAGCACTTTGAATTAAATACATGTTCTGGAGTGTCTTCGACAAGTTTATCCAACTGAACTATTAATATTCATCTTCATAAAAACTAATTAGATGTTCTTTTTAATTATTGTTAAATATTACCGAATAACAGCAACATGGAATTTTAAAGTAGTAATATGTTAAAACATTAGATTTTAAAAGTGCAAGTTTTTTCAGAATATATTTGATTTTACTGCGAACACAAACTATTTACATGGCACCACTGCCTACTTTATACTCCATAACTGATGATAAACGGGGGCTGTGACTATTACGTCAGTAATGACTCATATTTCGTGCAGAAATAGCGACGACGTAATGATTCGTGCCATAATATGCCATATTATGAACGATTTTGCTAATGGAAAAGGGTTGTTTATAATGTTGGTATACAAAAAAAATCATTTCAAAATCTGACTGACAAAAATTGGGCCATGAAAAAGAGAATATTTGAACAATAATAAGTTACTCAATCAATTATAAAGCTTTTTTAGGGTAGTCGTTTTCTCCTTTACGTCAATACGTCAATGAGGTTAATGAAGTGAGCCGAGGAATAGTTTGGAGTTTCATTTAAAAATAAAATAATTATTTTCTGATAGGCATTTATTTATTTTACTGTACATTATCGCTCTGAAAGGAAATATATATTAATTTTAAGAAAGGCTGAAATACCACGGTTACCTGAACCCTATCTCTTAAAACATTATTAGGTAAATCACAATTCATACTAACGTGTAAAGTACACATTTTTAACCACTTAGAGATTTTGTTCGAGGGTAGAGGAAATACAAATACTAACGATTCGATTGCATGGTTGACCCTCAATGGACCAAACATTGCCTTAGCGGTAGAATAATGACGAAGGGAAATGTCTGTATGCCTTATTTCCTCAGAATCCTTACAAGTTTTTGACGGGGACCGTTCTTTCTTACTAATAAAACAAACGTATTTAGGAAAATTCATCTTTCAATTTAACTTTGCTTCTATTCACGGGTTTAATCTACTTGCAACTTAACCTACTCACAACTTACATTTTTATGAAAAATTATTTCATGGAAACACAATTTTATCAATTAACCAGTTTAGAAATATTTTGTCTAATTCTGAGGCTCGTAGTCTACACTTTAAAATTTTAATTGGCCATCATAAGTAACAACAATTTTATTTGTAAATACTTTAAACTTTTTTTACTGAACATTGAAAAATGCGTAATACTTTATCTACTGCACAACGAACATGCTTGATACTGCGATTACAGGAATAAGGAAAATGTGAACGATAAACGCTTCTTTCATGTTTTAGGTTTGCTGGCTGATACGCTAAGGAAATAAAGACCTTGGCGATGAGCTACAATAGATTTTCTTAGCTTCAAGGTCGACTACTTGGATTGGAACATTTCCGCGTGGAAATACTTGATGAAAATAGTTTGTTGAAAATTATGACGCGTATAAGATTACGAAAGTATGCAACGATAAAAATTAATGCAATCTCCAAGGGGAAAATTAATTCCGACATCCAAAAATTTGAATTACTTTGAATATTGAGATTGCTTTCATATCTATAACAATGGGCTTATCACATGTTTCATTTTCCACGTATAATAAGCACAAATTCTTTACATAACGTGAACGAAACTTATCTAGGTTTGTCCTGTCAGTATTGTTTGGAAACACATGTTTCTTTTGTTCTGTTTTATTTTCAGTAAAATGACGGGCACAAAACCCTAAAACCACAAGAACGTCAGCATTTAAAAATAAATATCAAGAAAATGGTAAGTGTGATTTAATTTCTAATTTAACAACAATCCGTAAAGAGCAAATGAAAAATTAGTTGTTGGCTGAATTTGATGTGCTATACCGATATGGTTGCATTATTAAAAGTTTATAATTTTTTAAGTATATTTAAGCTCGTTCGACGTACTTTTTCGAGAAGTTTCATCAATACAATACATGTACATTATTTTACAAGACTTTGCCAGACGACATTAAACGATTAAATTCGATAGAAAAGTTTAAATGCCAAGGAAAATCTTTCTGCTGCATAACTGTTTCTATATAATTAAAGACGATATTAAGCATCAAAAGGTCATTAATTTTAACAGTGATATTTAAGGTCTTATTTGCCATTTGGACTGTATAATTCTAAACAACCTGTTACAAGTATTGTACTGCAGCTTCCGGGTCAATGATCCCATCTTGATCAAGTTTTTTTTTTCAGGTTCCCTGATCATTTGAGCAAATGCTGAGACGGCTCCTTATTTTGCTTCTGGACATCTATGTAACTTCATTATCTGCACACGTCTTCTAGAATTCAATGGAAAATATAGTTATTCAAATTATCGTTCTCCATGATGTTGCAGGAAGTATTATTCCTTGACGAAAGATATGATGAGAGTTAAAAGACCCAATTTATTGCTGATTTACCCTTGAAAATAGATTTTATTACATTGAAGTGAATATTTTGTTAATAATCCTTGCTCATTTTCTTTCTGTATTCAAAATTCAAGTAGTATATGGCGTAGGAGAGGTATCACAGAATTTTGAAAAAGTGCACAGAATTCACTTCTCCTCGTAGCACGTCACACACAGTTTTTAACTGTTTTTGACGTAAAAAAAATATATACGCTGCAATAACCACATTCCCCGAAGGTGATAAAAAGGATATAAGAAAATTTTGACGGTTTAATTTAAAATAACACGTGAGTAAGTTTAATATTATCGTCAAACTACTATAAAAAAGCAAATGATTCACCATTGAATTACTCATTTTATGATCTATCAATTGCAGGTGAGAAACATATTTAAATAATCACAAATGAAACAAATTTCTCTGAAACTAAAAATTTCTCTAAATAAAAAAAAAAAGAAAACCGGGCGCGGCAGCTCAGTGCATCAACTGATGTCGCTGCCGCGCCTCTGACCGGGAGGTCTTCGGTTCGAGTCCTGACGGCGGCAGGATTTTCGACACTAGCTTTTCAGCTAGGTCGAATTCAGTCGCTGTCTGGAGAAGAATTCTAACGGCCGGCTGCTCTGATCGGTAGTTTTCCGTGGTTTCTCCGATCAACACCAGGCGAATGCCGGAGCAGTACCCTACCGAACGGGCCACGGACCGCGCGCGATCTGTCCTTCCTCTTCCATGTTCTATCCTCTCCCCTTACACACACACACTAACATGCACTACACTACCACATATTCCGGGAGATCGGTCGGGAGCTTAGAGCTTGTCCCGGCTGGGACGGTGCCCCGCTGGTGGGAGAGTCCTCGTTAGGGGGAAACCCCACTAGCCGACGGTATGTCGGCGCCGGACCTCGCCATCCAGCGGGGGAAGATCACCGCCATCTCCCGAGAAAAACATGCACTACACTAGCGGAACTAATGACCAAAGCAGTTGACGCGCCTGGAAACACGAAAAAAAATCAATCAATCTAAAACTAAAAATATTTCAAACAATATCTCTACGTTATATTACTTGCCCAAAGATTTTGCTTTGATGAGCGAAAACTGCGTTTCGATATCGTGGTTCAAAATCTCAAACATATTTTCCTTTCGTAGACCCCGCCCACTCCCCCACCTTTCCAAATTAACAATATCTCGGCGTCTTGGCTCCCTAATTCCGCATCAGTAAAATATATGACTGTGATACTAGGCAAAAGACTTACTTGGAAGCAACATATTCAATACATAGTAACTAAAAGCAAAACAAAACTATCCAGACTTTTTCCTCTCATTAACAGAAAATCTTCTCTGCGAACGGATTCAGCTCTATTAATTTGTAAGACGATTATTAGACCTACCATGACTGATGCCTGCTCGGCTTGGCGAAATATAGCACCAACCAGTTTACAAAACTTCAGACAACACAACATACATGTTTAAGGCAGATTGTTAAAGCTCCATGGTTTATACACAAACCCACCAGGAACTAACTCCCTTCAATATCCGAATATACATGCAATACATCTCCAAAAATTCTACTCTCTTCTTCTATCATGCCCTGGCACCACTATCTTCCATCTGAAAAAAAATGCAAACCTCCCACTTCGCATTCGATCTCCCTTCCCGAAAGAACCCTTTCGCCCTCCCTAGTAATTCGGACTTCCACTCTGATTTATAATCACCCAACACTGATCCAACACCTCACATCTTGTCGCACGCCTACAAAACCCAAAAAAGTTATGAAAATTGAATTTATAACTGAGGGGCACGTCTTACGTACCACATCCCAACTTAATCTTTTTTCATGTATGTACACTTAAAATCTCCGGAAAGCTTCAGCCTAACGGGTAATTAAAAAAAGATATCGTGATTCGTTTAAAAGGTACGGGGGTGGCCCATAGTTGGTGGGAGAGCGGCAAAAGTTCCACAGGGTCCGGCAGGACCATATACGGGGGCTGCGATGGTCCGGGGACCCTGTGCTATTTAAAGTCACCGAATTCAAAACGAAATAATAAGTCTTTTAACTGAAACTGAACTTAATAAATCATAGAAGAAATAAATGAAGCTTTGTTTATTTCTATTATAATAGACAAGGCAAAACATATCAAATGCTGACCAATTAAGTCGAATTTTACTATACGTTAACATCGAGAAAAATTAATACGGCAAACCGATTAACATACAAATTAATGAATCTTAAATAGGGTTTAATAAAGTCAGATCAATCAGCACAAGGTTTGCATTTTGATTTTGCCCTGAACATAAAAAACAACAAGACATTGATTTATCGAAATAGAGAGACGATGGCGCAGCAATTGTGAGTGAGGTTTACAATGGCGTTCAGAAAAAAACTTAGATGAAGTTGACAATGCATTGTGATGCTCATATTTTAAATCTTACGCTTAATAATATCATGAATGGGACATGAGAAGTTACAACATTTTACTGTTTATTGGAACGAATTTGTTTTCTTTGATCATAACATTAATCGGCAAAACATTATCAACCATGATGGGTTTAGATTAAAAGCAAAGTAATCTTACATTAAAACAGCTTTGTCCTACAAGGAGCCACGGCCCCTTGAAATATAATTTTGGAAATGCAAGAATGTGAAATTAAAAAACCAAAAGCTAGCTATTCAACTGAAAACACCAGATAACAACAGCAGGAGAAGAAACTTGTAAGGAAGAAAAAGTCAGAGGGAAGACGAAGAAGAAAGAGGTGTAACTTCTGCTGCAGGGCACCGTTCGTTCATTCATTCACCGTCCATTCATTCATTCATTCATTCACCGTCCATTCATTCATTCATTCATTCACCGTCCATTCATTCATTCACCGTCCATTCATTCATTCACCGTCCATTCATTCATTCACCGTCCATTCATTCATTCACCGTCCATTCATTCATTCATTCATTCACCGTCCATTGCTGGGGGGGGGCGGGGTGGCTGACCTCGCAGACGCCGACGAGCACGCGCAGCGCCAGCACCACGTCGAGGCCGCGCGGCGCCAGCGGCGGCGTCAGCAGCGTGAAGAGGCTGGTGCCCAGCATGCCCGCGCCGAACACCCACTTGCCGCCGTAGCGGCCCGCCAGCCACCCGCCGGGCAGCGTCGTCGCCACGTAGCCGTAGAAGAAGGCGCTCAGCACCAGCCCCGCCTCGCGCGAGTCCCACGCGAACTCCGGCTCCTGCGCACACCACACAGCCTCCTACACACGGCCCCTCCGCCAGGCGAGCAGCGAGCAATGCTGCATCCGCATGGCCATTTTGTTACTTCATGGAACATTAATTGAACAATCATTTCTTCAGCCTACATTCCGACTCTCTGGATTTTGGGGCACCGAACAAAATGAACCAGAAAATGTGCCAGAAATGAAAAAAATAAAATAAAAAATAAAAATGGAGTGGGTTTCATTACTAGCACAGCCGCTGTAGGGTTCGATATTAGTAGGGTCCGGATAATTATGTACTAAAAAGGGGGATATTTTATTTATTTATATAAAGTACGAAATATGTAACATTAATTATCGTTATATCAGTTCTATTTTATTAAAACACTTATCTTAATGTAAATTGTTGTTTCATTAGCTTTAAGACCATTGTTAAACATTATTCTCTTCATAATCCTATTATTTACAGCGATCTCCGTAACAACAAGAACGGCGCCTCTTGAGCTGCTGCGTGTAGTTTCTGGTGAAGGGTATCAAGCACAAGGGATACCTCTGAAAGATTCAAGGTGGCTGCGCGGTATCACCTGCTAAACGTATCATTTTCACAAACCAACTTCCTTTCTGTTCTCTGCGTTACTCGCGCTGAAAAACAACACACCAGAAGCTATGGATTGCGTCGTCGCCTTGCCCTTTTATTTGCAATACCGTCGGTATTTATGGACTGATTTATTTCAATGCGATGCAATAGAGGTATTTTAGAGAGGAGGTTACAAAAAAATGTTTAACAATGCTGAATTCTTTGTCTGGAAGATTTCTTATCAAACACGTATAGGAAAAATGAATAATTAAATAAAAATTGCAGTAATATGTAAAAATATATTCTTTTGGGTAAAATATGTAAATATATGTACTTTTGAGTAAAATATGTAAAAATATGTACTAAAAAGTTAAATTTTTGAGGCACTTACCGATATGAAATATAATTATATGAATATATCATTGATTCGACTTAACAGAGTTACGTTAGGAAAATATGATATTACATAATTCTCCGGGCCCTAGTGATAAGTCTTGTACGAGCAGAAAGGGATGACGTCCAGTACACAAAGACTTCACCAAATACGTAACTTACATCAATTCAAGCTTTACAAATTTTACAAGCTGAACTTATTATACAGCTAGAGGTCTTACGCTCTGAAATTGTCAATAGTTCTTGCTCAAATGCCACCACTCTTGGTCGGAGAGACGAATGTACTGCCGAACTACCCCTCGGTAAACGCCACGCGCTAGGCTACATTTAGCTCCACAACAGCACCATCTGTGCACACGACACACGCATGATGGTAATGGACCCTTTCTTCAGATAACATGATCCCAATTTTAGTATTTTTTCAGACGCAGCGAAACATCGTTTTTTGTGAGCCCAGAAATGTTTGGGTCTGTGTATGTGTTACGTCTCATGGTCGAATCTGGCTAATTCGCAAATTGACTTCATCTTCTAAGCATACTTCAGACATTAGACGGATGATACCGGAAGTATACATTAGCCGCCACGAAATGGCTAGAGTAGATGAAGTACATTACGGCGACGAGGAAAGGCAGATATAACAGTAACAGAACTATTGGAGGAAAATTTTTAAGGCTAGTGAAAGCCAAGTAGTTTCGAGTTTCACTGTGTATCATAAAATTCTATTTACACGATATAACCTAACCAAACCACACTATATCGGATGGGTCACCTAAGTTGACACAGCGAATATCTTGGAAACGGTTTGAGGTATCGGGATATGGTTAGAATGAAAGTTGTAGATGATGGAGCAATTTCTTTTTTTAGTTAGCACCTTTTTTTAATTTTTCAAATATTGACACAACTTTTTTGATTTTTTGAAATGGAAATATATTTTGTCTATCACCATTCTAAAGTACTCAAAGAGACGAAATGATATGTATTTGTTCGCATTCAGAAAGAAATTGTAGAAAAAATGCGTTCCACATTTCTTCAAAAGCCATGTTTTCCGGAAGGCGAAAAGAGTCTGCCTTCACAGCCGCTGGGCTCTCCAGAAAGAAATTGAAATTGAAACTTTTGGTACTAATTTGCACTTGACTTGGACTCACTAGTATGTATTACTCTTATTTCTAAAATTAAAGCATTACTTTAACGCGTTGTTAGTTTCCTTGAATTTTTAATTCTTGATGGAAAGTGCGTCTGACCTTACCGGCTCTCACAGTTTCCATCTTTGTACTTTTCCTTGTGCGACATCGTTCTCGCATGTTAACAATGCTCTCTACTGAGCGTACGTTATGTAATTCCGAGGTGAAACCTGCAAGTAGCAATAATGATTAATTATATTTAACGAGTACAAGAAAAGTACAATGTAACATACATGTTATACATTTATCATAATAATTGTAGGTTTTCATATGGAACAGTAAGTGTACAATAACACCTATTCCTAATTTTAACACCATTGACACTGCAAGTGCAGTGATTTCAGTAGAAAATAAAAGATGAATTATCAAAGACAGGACTTTAAGAACGCAACAATTTAATAATTGAATGATTGAATGATCTACAAACCGAATTTACATTTTAACACACACGAGTTGATCCAAGTAAAGTGTGAATTTCTTCGCTTTCTTATTACCGTAAATGATTGACCAATAAATGCTTTCAGTCGTAGAATAGAAACAGAATTTTATTCTCTCCAGTGCAAGAAAGCAACACAAATAAGTGTTCTTACACTTAGGAAACAAACTTTTATTTTCGATCTCTGTCCAGAGAACGAAGCGCCCTCGAAAAACAGACTTTTATTCTTCCCAAAAATCGTTGTGGAAAGTCTCCGAAAACGTGGCTTCTGAGGAAATATCAAACCCATTCTTTCAACAGATTTTCGAATATCAACTATATATAATTGTATTCGTCTATCATTGTATTCGCATTCGAATATCATTGTATTCGTCTCGTTGAGTAATTTAGAATGGTGGTAGAAAAAATATACATGTACTTCCATTTAAAAAGCAATCTTGAGTCAATCTCAGAAACTAAAAGGTACACACTTGAAAACGAAGTATGATATTTCCCCTCATCATTTATAACAACTTACCGCAAACTCCATCCCGATACCTCACGCCGTTTCAAAGATATTCGTTGCGGCCAACAGAGGTGGTCTACAACATGTATAACTAAATTGGCACTGCGCTACGCATTTCCGAGTTGAAGAGACTAGCATCAGGCCGTCGGCCTTCGCGATTTACATACAACAGCCTTGAGGTGGGAAAGTATAACTCCCATCACATTTTTATGCGAAAAAATCTTCTCGCAAACATACAAGACACTTCATAATCGGACAATTACATTACTTTAATAAGCACCTCTGTCTAATGGCAATATATCCGGACGATGTCTGAAATGATCACCATTCCTTCAACTTAATCCTAACCGTCTGACTAATATGAGAATTAACTGACGAATTTGCGAATTAGGCGTAATTTGGACTTAAGCAGTAAAATATACAGACCTTTGCTGCTTTATACAATCTCTCAATCCAATTCGGTCACGCTAATACCATATCGTAATTGATCTGAAATAGTTTACCTACAACAAGACATTAATTCGCGAAAGGTAAGTACATGCACTATATAACACTCCAAGTGGAACATTTTTCATGTTGAATGTTTAGAGCGCGAAAGAAATTTCCTATGTCGCAAGTTTTCTAAAAATGTCCATAAAGCCTGCCATTTTAAAATTCGGTCAACTAGAGAAATAATTTGCTGTACGGTTTCTTAGTGTGTGCTGAAAGGAGGTAAGAGACACTGCGACCACACATCACTTAACATTCTAATGACACAGAGTTCGAGTCCCATCCTCTTGTGCGGTGAAAGTACTACGATGGGCCGAAAAGGACGGAATACTCCATTTGACCAGCGATTACTTGTGGTGATAAATAAAGAAAAGAGCTATTCTATCAGATTCTTTCCTAGGGCTTTTTCCAGCCTACAGCCGGTTACCCTTTACGTCCTGATGGGACGCATATTCGACCAAACACTAACATACTTGCTACACTAATTCGACCTAACACATTTACGGGCTTCTCTAATCTGGGGTCAGCAGAACGCGAGGTCCTCCGCGACAACACATACATGAGAGACAAGGGACAAACAACCATGCCCAAGGCAGGACTCGAATCCGCGATTCTTCAGACCGAAGCACTGACTCAGCACACGCTCATAGCCCCCTCGACCATCCAGGTCGGCTATACTACAAGATAAATTGACAAAATGCTCAATCAGCCACAAAATACAGTCCACAACTATATACCCCGAAATTGTGAGGAAAGTGCTAACAAACAAAGGGTTTAATTGAAGAGTCGCGGGGAAAAGTCCATTTATAAGCAAGTTCATTAGAAAGAAATGGTTGAAATTCGCGAAGCAGTATGCGAACCAGGAATCAGAGAGATGGTCGAATGTTATTTTTCCTGACGGAAACAAGTTTACCGCGTGACAATCAGATGGCAAAATTAGAGTATGGCGCAAGGTCAACAAACACTTCAAAAAACGAAATATGCAGCAGACTGTAAAGTACGGTGGATGCAGTATCATGGGGCTGAGTTGTACATCTTCGTCTGGAGTTGAAGTATTGAAGTTTGCAGAAGAAACTATGACGAAGGAAGGTTATCTCCGAATTTTCAAGGAATGTTTGCACCAACTGGGGGTACTCTCGGAATTTAGGATAGCTTTAAATTTTATGAGGACAGTGATCCAAAAAATAAAGCCCACATTGTGGGTAGCTGGGCTCTCTAAAGTTGCTCCATGGTCTTGGAAACATTTCCAGTCTTCAAAATTTAACCCAATCCAGCATTTGTTGTGTGAAATGAAAGCTCAATTACCAAAAAAATAAAATAAAATAAAATAAAATAAAATAAAATCTACAACAGAGGAGTTGGAGAGGATATTGGCGAAAGCATGTGTATCTATGGACAGTTCATACATTAAAAAAATTACTGCAAGTATGGCGAACTGATTAAAAGAAGTGATTTCACAGAAAGATTACCTTTACCAAGTTCTAACATAATAATACTATCTTACAATTGTTAATTTAAGAAGATTGACCAAATGTGAAAATGGTTGTAACACTTTGATTTGTGATTTTTATGGCTTTGTTACATTCATGTTAACATGATTGTTTTCCATTTTGTACATACTTTTCTATAATAATAAACTTTTCTTTTGGACATCAATTATCTCTTCTCCCTTCTCTCTTCGACCTTCCTAACGTGAATACAATAGGAAAATGCAAGTTGCTAGTGTGGCCGAATATTTAATTGAGATACTGTATATGCCTTCCATAGTTCTATGAAAACGTTTGTACGAGTATAGATCATAAGTTTGACTTCTGGATAAATTCTCAGATCTTTACTTTTGGTTTGTGAAATGATAATTAACATTATTAGCCCGCGAACCCTTCAGTTTTTAATGCTTACGAATTGTCCATCAAGGTGTTCTTTTTTCGTTTTCCGGTAATATATGAATCCCCGTTAACATCTGCGAAAACCATCTTAATTACAGAGCTTGAGGACGTTGATGTAAGATGAACAAAGGAAATGCTCCTGAACCGCGAGTTCCTATATTCTCACGAGATGTACGCGTTAGCACGGAATCCGTATGTTCCCTATATGAAGGTGTTTCGGTTATATAAAAATGCATCCGTTTATCACACGCGTTATAGCATGGCTACAATTAAACTGAACCCAGTAATTTTCATTATCTGGCGAGAAATCTCATTCATGATTAAGAAATCGTGATAAATTGGTATTCATTTTTAATTTGATGTACTAATTTAAATGTGCATGAATTAGAAATTGTTCCGACTACAATGCAATTATTTCTGTCTTCATTCTGCATATTTTTAGCACACCACCCGGTAGAACTGAAGCTTGCTGAGGTGCAGAGCCACGGACATGTAGCGCCGCACATATACCAACAATTTCCCTTCCAGCCACAAATTTCCTCGCATTGACAATGGACAAGCCTGTCGCCTAAATTTCATCTGAGAAAAAACGAAAGTATTATTGGGAGAAAAAAGGTTTCAGATTTAGATCAAAATCAGGTAGTAGTATAATCATATAAAATATATCATATAATCATATATAACAATATATCACATCATATAATATATCATATATAATAATATAATCATACATCATTAAATCAAAATCATATAGTAATATGTCATGTTTTAGAAAGGTTTTAGAAGTTGAGTTTTAGAAGAAGATTCGGCCTTTCGCAACCACGCGCCTGGCCTGGAGTAATCGTTGAGTTTTAGCGACCTCAGCTAAATCAATATCATATGCAGCTTGTTTTGTTTGAGATGTTTACGAGAGTTGAGATTATATATGATCGTGGATTCTCTACGAGAAGCTCTATTTTCAAAATTTTCTCTCAGTGACTCCAATTTTTTAAAACATTTTTTGCTCTAAAGTGCATCTTTAAAAATAGAGCAGTAACTCTTTTCATTAAAATCTCAGAATTGTTGAAAATAGTAAAAGTTAAAAAATTAATCTTTGCTATTATTACGTTCTTGAAGATAAGAGATTTCTTTGTGATTTGAATCTGATATCCAAAATTAGATCTCTAATAAATGGGACATACATTTTTCAAAATATGAGTAGTTTTTAGCTAGTAGTTTTCTAGTTATGAGTAATTTAGAATAAAAGAGTGACAGTTTAAAAAATGTATACAAGTTTTTTTCAAAAAACGGCTTCATTTCTTTAAAAAAATATTTTGTTCAAATAGACCAAGTTTTGATTCACAATTTTTGCAGTGAGAGCTGAAGTGTTAGCAGAATAGAAGATGCAATACTAGGTAACCATTACCATTAATACGAGGAAATATGTGCGATGTACTTGTAGCACCACTAGTATGCATTGTTTTACATGGCTTTTGTATTTATTTTTATAACATATTTGTTAATGTAAATTAATCTTATTCAATTAGAAATTCAAACTGATACAAGAGCAGCCAAATAGAATTTAAATACACTTCAATGAAAAATATAAATATGAATAACAATATTACTAACAATAATGAAAGGTTTAATACGATATTAATATAGTTTATGCAATTAATTTATAATGTTAAGCTTTATTGCACGAGTACATGTTTTGAAAGCGAGCGACGTTTGGAGCGAGTTTTCAAATTTGTACGAATGCAAGAAATTTGAGTTACAATTGCTATTTTTTTGTATAACAGCATTATAAATTTAAAAGAGAATCCAACTTAATTTTGCGAAACAACCTTCTTGCGACATCCGGAGAATTTGACATCTGTGCGAGAAAGCGGTGGTCCGCATTTCCGTTTACCTCTCCCACCCCACGATTCTTTCGCTGCGATTTCCTGAATGTGTGATGATGCAATCATTCGTGCAGTAAAATCTAATACATCATCATTTGTGCCGTATAATTCCCGATTATGAACTATTTCTTGCAATAGAAAAGGTCGTTTATAATGCTGGAATACAAAAAGCTGCTATTAATTCTAAAAGATATGAGTTAAGTAATATCAATTCGAAATTACCTCGACTTAAATTAGGAAAACAAATTGCTCTCTGATAGAAAAAAAAAGACACAATTCGAAAATTCATATTTTTTTTAGGTTGCACACATCCGCGTCGATTTTTGTCACGAGCGTCGATTTTCCAATGGCGCCCGGGGAATACTCAAACCGAATAGCCTCCCCTCCGAACAGGTTTTCTCTCTGAGGCTTCTGCTCCATGAGAGCAAAATGGAAATGGAAATAACAGTACTTGCAAAACGAGGGCGCACTTACCGAGTAAGTAGTGTTGTCCCCAGACCTGGTCTTGTTAGTGGTCATGTCGACGATAGCCAGCGCCATGTTGACGCGCATCACCATGGAGACCGCGAAGCCGAAGAAGGCCAGCAGCGCCAGGACGTAACGCCGCCGCCGCCAGAACATCCACTCGGGGCCCAGGCCATCCGCGTCCGCCCCGCCCGCGTCGCCCCTGCGCCGACACAGCATCACATAAGGCACTTCCAACCGTTGGTGTTTTTTTTTAAATTGATTGATTTATTTTCACGTGTTTCCGGGCGCGTCAACTGCTTTGATTATTAGTCCCGTTAGTGTAGTGCATGTTTTTTCGCTGGAGATGGCAGTGATCTCCCGCTGGATGGCGAGATCCGGCACCGATCTACCGTCGGCAAGTGGGGTTTCCCCCTAACCAAGACTCTCCTACCAGCAGGGTGTCCCGCCACAGCCGGGACAAGCTCGAAGCTCCCGACCGGTCTCCCGGAATATGTGGTAGTGTAGTGTGTGTGTCTGAGAGGAGAGGATAGGACAAGGAAGAGGAAGGACAGATCGCGCGCGGTCCGTCGCCCGTTTGGTAAGGTACTGCTCCGGCATTCGCCTGATGTTGATCGGAGAAACCACGGAAAACTACCGATCAGGGTCGCTAGAATTCTCCTCCAGACAGCGACTGAACTCTACCTAGCTGAAAAGCTAGTGTCCAAAATCCTGCCGTCGTCAGGACTCGAACCTAGGACCTCCCGGTCAGAGGCGCTGCACTGACATCAGTTGATGCACTGAGCTACCGCTCCCGGTACGTTGGTAATGATTCCGGGCCTTTCAACTACTAAGGTTATGAGTCCCATAAGTGTAGTGAATTTTTACTTTCTCGTGCACATACGGAGTAATATATTGAAGGACAGAGAAAGTTATGTAATGCTGCCCGAAAAAACGGCGAATTTTTGGCGGAAGAAAATTCATTGTCGCGCTCTACTAACGAAAATCTTCATAAAACCAGTTCTAAATTAAGAAAAAAATCCTCTAACACGTGGTGTAGCCAGAATCCCTGTTTTGTGGGTCCTTCATGCCAAAATAACCAATTGAAAGCAAAACGTGTCCGTCCGTCTGGTGTATGTGAATAACACTAGCGTCTAAACTATGCATATGTTTTCTTTTTCAAATTGAAGAAACTCCTGTCCATCTGTCCTGAGACGAAGCTCTGCTATTTTCAAAAATATTCATTAATTTTTGGGGGTACTTTACACGAAGCTCCCCGGACATTATCAAAATTTTCTCAAAAACGGCTCTAAATATTTTCTTTAAATTTCTTGTGAGAATAGATTAAAATACACTTATAATGGTGACATAGATCCTATTTTCACAGTTTACTCTGAATTTTCGAAAATTGCAGAAGTTGAATTTTTTCGGCGTCGTCCTACAACTGTAAAATTGAAGACAGATTTTCCCTTTAAATGAAATTTGTTGTCCATAAACAGTTATTTCATTAATGTCATGTAGATTTTTTAAAAACATTTAGTCGTTTTCGTTCAATATTTGCAATTTTAAAAAAATTAGAAAAAGCAGTTTTTCTCAAAATTGACTCCAAATGTTTCTTTAAATGTATGGTACGATTAGTGCCAAACAAACCTTTTACAATGGCATATACACCATGTTGCTCTATTCTTTTGTTTTTTTCAAAAATTACAAGAATGTAATTTTTTGACTTGTCTCTCACGTTGTTCATATTAACATTAGCGGTAATTTGTTCTCCTTACTGTATTTATATGTACATATGCTTTAAATAATGTAATATAAAATTTCTTAAAAACTCAACAAATTTTTGTGAAAATAAACTCAAAATTCCACGTTTTCAGAAACACTTAAATGCCATTTTCTCAAAAACGGCATCAAACATTTTTCAGACTCTTCCAACGGATAGTGCTAATTGCACTCTTTAATTTGACATATGTTAGTTTAGATGTATTTTTTTTCTTTTCAAAAATTACAGAAATGTGATTTTCTTTAAATCTTTCTCACGCTGTTTATATGCACGTTTCCAGGAATTTGTGTACATTAATGAATTTGTGGTTGGAAGTTCATCAAATGACTTGAAATGAAGTTTTTCGAAAACTAAATAGATTCCTGTCAAATGAGCTTCAAATTTTGCATTTACAGTAACGCCTAAACTCCATTTTCTTAAAAACGGCTCTACATTCTTCAATCAAAATTGCCATTTAGGACGAGATTTTACTCTCCTTTAATTTTCTTCAAGTAATATTTCGGTTCTCCTATTAGTAAAAACCGAAAAATTGAGAAACTGTCAAAAAATGTACTTTGGGCGGTGATTGATGACAGCAGGCAAGAGGAAGGGACAAGGCTGTAAATCCAGTCCACAGCAAAATTAAAAAACTATACTACAAGAAAGTCTGTGTCATTCTGTAGCACCACTAGTTGCTTTCTCGTACGGAGTAATATATGTAGTACAGAGAAAGTTATGTTATTCTGCGGAAAATCGATTTCGAGCTTTTTATGGAAATACACGTTTTGGGGTCCCCTGATACCGAAAAAGGTGTTTGTTTTTCAAAACGTCCTTCCGCCCGTTTGTCTGCCTATCCGTCTGTCTGATCGCCAGTTCGTCTATCTCCGTACGTCTGTGAACACTACCGGCGCCTTAACCATGCATATGATCTTTTCCAAACTGAACCCCAGTTCATCTGGCTATAGTTGAAGCTTTCAAATTTGGAAACATTCTTTAAAATTTGGGAGTTCATTACATGAAGGCCCCCAGACATTTTGAAAATTTTCTCAAAAACAGCTCCAAATTTTTTCTTTAAATTTCATGTAATAGAGAAAAATACACCTCTAAAGGTGGTATAGACCTAATTTTCACGGTGAACTCTGATGTTTCGAAAATTGCAAAAGTTTGAATTTTTTCCGGCGACTTTCTACAACTATAAAATTGAAGATAGAAACTTTTCCTACAAATAAAATTTGTTGTCCATTAATAGTACTTTCATAAAGGTCATGTACATTTTTTTGAAAAGTTACGTAGTTTTCGTTCAATAGTGCATGCAATGTAAAATCGAAAATTCAATTAAAAACAAACTAAAACAATATCTTCTCAAAAACGGCTACACATTTTTTCTTTAAATTGTTGGTAGGGGTAGTGCCATATGTACTCTCTAGAATGACTCCAACGCCATATTGCAATATTCTTTTCTTTTTTCAAAAATTACAATTTTTTTACTCGTTTCTCACGTGGGTAATATTGCATTAGAGGGGATTTCTTCACGTTATTTTAATTATGGGTACTTGTGCTTTAAATAATATTATACAAGGGTCTCGAAAACTCAACAGTTTTTGAGAGCATGAGCTCAAAATTTCGCAAGTTCAGAAACGCTCAAACGTCATTTTCTCAAAAATGGCTCCAAATTTTTTTTTCAAACTTTTCGAATGTATAGTGCTAATTGTACTATTTAATATGACGTAACGTTCATTTTATTCGTTTTATTTTCAAAAATTACACATATGTGATTTTTTTAAAATATCTCTTACACCATTGACATGGACATTTCCAGCGATTTGTATACATTATTGCAATCGTGAGTAAATGTGCTTTAAATGACTTCAAATGAATTTTTTCGAAAACTCAACAGATTCCTGCGAAAAAAGAGCTTCAAATTTCGCATTTACAGTAATGCTTAATCGCAATTTTCTGAAAAACAGCTTCAAAATTTTTATGAACGGCTTGAAAATTTCTTTTTAGGACGAGTTGTTAATCTTCTTTAATTTTCTTGAAGTAATATTTCGGTGGTACAATTAGGAAAGCAGAAAGTTGAGGAAATGTCAAAATAATGAACTTCGGGCGACGATAGAAGGCAACTGGCCAGAGAATGGAACAAGACCGTAAAGCCAGACCACACCAAGAAAATTATAAAAAATTGGTACGAGAAAATCTGTGCCATTCTGTAGCACCTCAACTTTTTCTGGGGAGGTGGCAAAGATCTTCCCCCGTTGGATGGCGAGATCCATCTGCTAGCGGGATTTCCTCAAAGCAGGTATCTCCCACCAGTGGGGCACCGCCCCAACCGGGACAAGCTCTAAGCTCCCGGCATATGTAGTGGGGTAGAATACGTTAATGTATGTGTGTAAGTAAGTAAGGGGGAGCATAGGTCAAGGAAGAGGAATGAAAGATCCCAATCGGTCCGTCGCCCGTTCGTTAGGGTACTGCTTCGGCATTCGCCTGGTTTTGATCGGAGAAAGCACGTAAAACTACCGATCGGAGCAGCCAGACGCTAGAACTCTCCTTCAGACGGCTACTGAATTCAATCTAGCTGACAAGCCAGTGTCGAAAATCTTGCCACTGTCGGGGGTCGAACCTAGGACATCTCAGTCAGAGGCCCTGGTGTGACATCAGTTTATGTACTGAGCCACCTCTCTCGGTGAAGTGACTTCCAAGGACAGGGCCGTTTTATCAGTGTTAGGGGCCCTTTGGCCTAGGCTATTTTGGGTCCCCCTATTCTTACTTTCACTGATCTCACTCCCCCCCCACCCGAATTTCGATGCCAAAATATAAAGAAAATCCTATCAATTCATATTGTATTTTGAATTTTATTTAAAAATATATTGAAAATATTTCTTGGTGTTTCAACTTTATATTATTCAAACATAAAATTTAAATATGTATATGTAAGTAAGAATAACAGATTATAATTACATTGAAAAATACTACAAATAAAATAGATTTAATTTTTATTGAATTTTATAAGATAAAAGTGAAACGCATCAACCAGCAACAGCCTCAACTCTCCGTTATGCCAATCTTTTTCGTATAGTTTAATCATACATCACATTTTATGTTTTTTAATTTTATTTTTTGAAAAATTTATTATTTAGTTTTTAAGAATTGTCGGGACCCTTATACGTACATTGGGGGTCCTGGGTCCGCGCCCTTCGGGGGCGTGCTTTAGGACGACACTGTCCAATAACAGTAGTTTTTGTAGTGTCTCCGATCAATAGCAGGCGAATGTCGGATTGACTGATTAGTGGACGGCGGATTTTGATGACTTAAAACATCGCCAAAAAGGACAATAAAATAATCTTAAAATGTTTCAAAAATGCCCTATGAACAAAGAAAAATGAAATAAAAATGAGATCAAAGACAGTTCAGATGAACAACTCAAGCTGTTGGATATGTTACTGATGTAATCGAAGCTTCTTCCTTTCGTTTAAATGAACTCAGCTTTCAAACTTTTGGTTTTGACTGTTCTTTACCACGAAATCTCTGTCTTTAGTTATTCCGAAATCGGACGAACCAACAATGGCGCTGATAGACGTAATAGCATCCTTACATACTCAAAACTGTTGACATTACAATTTCTGAGC
Organism: Teleogryllus occipitalis; assembly: GCA_011170035.1. Classification (NCBI taxonomy): domain Eukaryota; kingdom Metazoa; phylum Arthropoda; class Insecta; order Orthoptera; family Gryllidae; genus Teleogryllus; species Teleogryllus occipitalis. Next base: position 261,492 of record BLKR01000609.1, on the reverse strand, counting down.
AAGGAAATTGTAACGCGAATAAAAGACATAAAAATGGGACATTTCCTTTCATCATAACATAAAATTAATGTCCATACTAAAAGGGATTGTTCTCAAGTGAAAAGAAGAAAAAATGATGTTTCATTAAAATCCACCCTCTTATGATTAGTGATTCCGGGCGAGACAACGGGAAAGGTCATTAGTCCCGTAAGTGTAGTTCCTGTTTGTTTCGCGGAAGGATTCGACGCCGATTTGCATGTCGGCTTTCGGGGTTTTCCTTGTCCAGGTATCTCCCACCTGCGGGACACCGTCCCAGCCGGCCCAAGCTCGAAGCTCCCGACTGGTCTCCCGACATGTGTGGTAGTGTTGTGCATGCAATGGTGTGCGAGACAAGGGACAGGAAGGAAAGATCGCGTGCGGTTAGTGGCTCGTTTGTTAGGGTACTGCTACGGCATTCGCCTGGTGTTAGTCGGAGTAACCATGGAAAACTATCCGACTGCTAGAATTATCCTTCAGACAGCGGCTGAATTGGACCGATCTTAGAAGCTAGTGTGGAAAATTTTGCCACTGTCGGGACTCCAACCCTAGGACTTTGCAGTCAGAGGCACTGCAGTGACATCAGTTTAAGCCTTGAGCCACCTATGCTGGTTTGCGAATGCCGGAGCAGAACCCAACAATCCATAGGGCCACAGACTTCGCGCGATTCTTCCCCTTCCTTGTTCCTCAATCACAAACCCACTCACACTCACACTTTCATGCACTAAACTACCACACTGGTTGGGAGCTTAGAGCTTGGCCGCCTGGGACGGTGCCCCGCTGAAGGAGATACCTGGAGCTGGGAGAGATCTCGGATTACGCGGGACACTTCTCACCGCATCTTTGTCCCCTCCCAGTTACAAACATTCTTACACTTAAATGCACCTCACAACCACTTATAACTTATAGCATATCCGTTCTGTGGCGGTAGAGATGGGGGGGGGGGGAAGATTCTTAGAAAGAAAAGTCCCGCGAGGCGACATGCAGGTCGGCGCGAGATATTACCAGCAACCCCGCAAAAAAATACACTACACTGACGGATTTAATAACTTAAATTAATGACGCGCCGGATTGTCATACGCACTCTTATAGCGGTTTCCATTCGCCGCACTGGTGCGCACCCAGTGCGCACTCAGGGCAGCTTTCGTGTTCCATTCGACAGCTAGGGCGCACCAGTGCAAAGAAGCGCATGTTCCATTCGCCCAATCGCACTGAACCAGGGCGCACTCGGGGCGCCCTAAACTGCACTGACGATCGCGTCAGTGCAGTCCAGTGCACAGGGCCACTGTAAGGTAATGCACGGAAGTTATCCATGCTGATTTGGATTCGTAGTGAAATTGTGAAGGCAATTGAGGATCTTGTGTCACGCAGAGATACTTCGAATGATGAAGTATATTATGTTTTGCAAGAAATGTCTTAAAATATTTTTTGTGACTCGCGAAGTTCGGAAAATCAGATTGTGTATTCCTAAAATTTAACCTTTAATAACTTCATGTTAATAAATCCAGTGTTATTTAGAAACCAAAGTGTAGGTATGTCTCAATTTCGAAACTCTAATAAAGCGAAAATAAAAATAGTGATCGTTACAAAATCATTCAAATATATGTGCCAAGAAATGTTTCTCGCACGCTCATACATATAGCAGCGGAAATGCTCATGTTAATATTTTTATGATTTTCAATAACCAAACAATTCTGCAGAAGTCTTCCGGTTTAAAATCTTGTGTACTATATCGATCATTGGCAAATGACGAAAAATGAAATTTCGACACATACGCATTTGAAGTTTTCGTAGTTTTTAATTAAAGAAATCACACGTTAATAATTTATGAATTAAGAAGTAAGAATTACCAAAAGACTTCATAAAAATTATAACAATAATCAGAATTCAAAATTATTATTATTATTATTATTATTATTATTATTATTATTTTTTTTTTCGAGTTCCATCAGTGTGACAGAACAAGAGCATAATCCCACTGCCTTGCGCACACGCACTGACTCAGTTTCGGAATCCGTTTCATTCGTAGCTGCCCTTCACACGTGTGGGGCAGCACTGTTGCGGAGCGATGACGTTTTTGCCCTACACTAAGGTGGGTTTCAGTGCAATGAATGGGAAACGCTATTACTATCGCACGTTACTCAAACTCGTAATAATGCAGCTTTGCTGTACCTCCATGAAACTCCAACAGTGGACAGGAGGAGTTTAAGCTCACAGGCTTGGACTCGTGGCTTAGCGACCTTTCTTATCCGCCGTCCGCGTACTAGGGATGGCAAAAGCAATCTATGTTTAACATTGATACTTTCGAGCGAAACTTTGATATTTAATATCGATATTTTGCTTTCGATCTTTCTTCACATCGATATATTTGTCCAGAAACATAGACGATTTCAAAAAACTTTGTAATGATGTAAATGAAATATGTAGTATCTATTTTTTATGAGTATTGCTCGCAATCAATAGTCACTGACAACTGTCACTGTTGTCGATTCACAGACTGCCCGAAATCTTTGCTATTTGCAACCTTTCTTTAGTATTGTTACCTTTTTTATTATTTTGTACATAGTAATATCGTTAAACTGGGATTTGAACCCTGCCTACATAGAACATTGATAACAAAATTAGGATGAGAGACAAATTTTTGGCAGAATATACTAAAAATAATTTTGACGTTTTATTTATCTCATTAGAATCTGGACATTTTACTTAGATGATTTATAAAAGAAAGTGAATTCATGAAAAAATAGCAAAACACAACGTCCTTTATTTTTTATTTCCTTCTTTACATTCAATAAACATGATTAACATTTTTCTTACTCGTGACCAAACAATAAAATAAAACTTATTTAATTAAGTACTTCATTTAAAAATAGAAACAAGATGGGAAAATACCATTTTTCACTGACATCGAAAACCTTCTGATGATATATCTGAAGAATTGATGTATGAATTTACTAAAATTTGACATCGCTACAGCGCACGCACTTTCGGTTACGATTAGCTCTACAGCGCGGCCGTCTTGGCCTGCTCAACTCTTTTGGAATATCAACTCAATACCACACGCCATCCACTACAACCTGGCCTCAACAGACGATACTCCAACACGCATAAAAAACCGTTACCCTCTCAACGCCTTCCTAAACTTATTTTCCAACAATTGCGAACAGTAGGTGCAAAGTGTAGCTTCCTACCCCTTCCCGTAGTTAGTTTTTAAGTTTAGGAAATAAGAATAGCTGTAAGCCAGCAATACATATGAAAAAGTAAAATGTTACTGAACTATGTATATCCGAATGGAAAATAAATATTAAAAAACAAACTCCTTTGGCTTGTCATGTGGAAAACGTGCGTAGGACGCCCCTCCCCACTGGAGACTCCCAGCACTAAGCTTGGGCACACGGAAGATGTACTTCTCAATTCCTTACTTTTTCGCTGTGGAGTAGAGAGGAAGTTATGTAATGCTACGCGGGAAAACGGCAGATTTTCGGCAGAAAAACTCATATTATATGGCCTTGGTAACGAAAAAGTGGGCAAATACAGTTACGAAATTTAGGGGGGAAATTCTTTAACGCGTGGTGAAGGCAGAATCAATGTTTTGTGGGTCCTTGATACCGAAAAACCCAATGGCGGAAAAACGTCCGTCCATCCGTTTTTTTAATAACGCTAGCAGCTAAACCGTTTAGCTGATTTTCTCCAAAATCAATAGTCCCCAATTAATTTGGCTAGTGTCGCAGCCCCTTAAATTTAAAACCGATCTTTTAATTTTGGAGGCTGCTTTACATGAAGCCTCTGGAACATTTTCAAACCTTTCAAAAAAATGGCTTCATCATTTTTGAATAAATTTTGGGTAGTGTGAAGGGCATTTAAGAGAATAGTGCAGGTCTCATGTTCGTTGAAAACTGAATTTTCGGAAATTGCAAATTCAAATTCTTTTCGGCGTATTTCTAAAACTAAAATGTTAAGTTAAACGATACAGTTGAAATTATGAGATAAATTAATGAAGCCTGAATGAAAATTACCTTAATGAAAGTCCTTAATGAAATCCGTTCCTTAAAGAAAGATTTTGAAGTAAGGTCAAGTACAATTTTTCGAAAATTTTGAAAAAAATTTTCGCGTTATTTGGCGTGAAATACGGGCGAGAAAGTACGCGCTGTTTTAGCACTCGTTTTTAATAAGACTAGGCCAAGCCTTCCTGCCATCAGGCAGAGTTATTCAAATGTAGTTGTAACGATAGTAATCAGAAGGTAGCACCAAACAAGCTCGTGTCATGTAACCAGCTTATCAGTTGGTGACTGAGTGTGTTACACCACGTTATCTCAGGTAGAGTTTGTGGTTAGGATGGTGAACTCTGATTCCAATCACCTCTTTATAAGGAATATTGTTTGGCATCCAAGGGATAACAATATCAAAATAATTAAGGCTGAGAGATCATTGGAGACCAGGTACTTAATGAATCAATACTCTAACACTACATTGCTACATAATCAGTGAAAGATTAAGAGTGTCATGGGGATTATGGCCCGCACCAAATCTAATTTTTTGTGATTTTGCTTAATTTATTCAAAACAATGAGATCAACTGGCATTGATTGCATTACATTCGAAAAACATATTTCCATCATGAATATATATTTTTCATTTCAGACTAACAGTTTTTATATTTTATTACTTTTATTTTTAGAGATCCCAACTTAAATTGCTCCCCATCCAGGCATACTTTTTGAGTATACCTCGTACGAAATGCCGTAATATCTCGAGTCACATTTTCCAACATGCAAAGGATGCAATGAGGAAAGAAGACAAGAAATAAAATATGAAGGACATTATCTGATGTGTATTTGATTCTTTGTTCTTTATATTATTTCACAGAACCTGGGAAAGGGGCCTGCAGATATTATTTGCAGGCATAAAGACTGTCTTTGTCTTCGTGGGATTTGCTGAACGAACGTAACACTTAACGATAAAATGGCACAATTTGTTTGAAGTTTATTACCACCAAAATGTATCTGTTTACTTCCATAAAACCTACGTATCTAAATAAAACTATAATTTCAATGATGTCACGAGGCAGGCAAATGAATAATGAAGAAAACAGTCCACGAAATTACGATAGATATTACAAAATGTACCCTTATTCTAACTTCTGAAGATAAACCTCGGTTCCTGGGATTTGGAACAGGTAGGCAGATAAGAATCAGAAAATTCCATAATTATCACTCATTAATAATATGAAGGTTCCTGTTTTCAGGGGGTGATTCAACTCTACGAGACGGCAGTTTCTAAGTTGCCATAGTCACATTACCTTAGAGAAGAATATCGATGAATATAAATTAGTTTGTAAACGTTTTAACTGCTGTTGAAATTTTGTGTCAATACAAATACAAAGGATATTATATTCTTACTGTTTCATGTTAATTTCTGAATATGCCACAGAATTTCAAGTGTATAAAGTTTATATATCGGGTGGGAGAGGTGAAATAGTATTTTTTTCACTTTGTTGTATTGTTTTAAGAGCCGTCTACTTTTACGTCCGTATTTTTCTTCAAATTTGAATAAAATTAACTCAAAAATATTTCTTAATATGTCAGCCTAAACTTTACTTGAAAGAAAGAATAAATCATTACAAAATACTAATCTGCCACACTCTTTGGATGACAAAAGATACCAATATCCTAACTTTGCAGTTGACTGTAGGTTAGTATTAAGTTGCAACATGACATAGGTAAGAAATATTACGAAAACAAAATAGTATACTGTGTTATCACTCTCTGTTATGCTGCGAACATTGTAATGCTGGGTTTAATTTATAATTATTGAATTGAATACTTCTTTTGCTTAGTCCAATAATTCTAATCATCCTACGACAGAGAAGTATTAATAAACATTTCCAAAAATACAACAAAACATCACACTGCCTTTCTGAATAAAATTTAATTTATGTAGAACCACTCACAAACAATGGGTTCTGACTACATAACGCGTAAGAGGTTCACTTCACGTGTTACTATACAGGATGAGTCACGCTACGTGATTCATCCTGTACGCAGAGACAGGATTTATCCACTTTACGTTACCAAGGTCGGGCAATAAAAGTTTTTTTGTAGAGAATTCGCTGTTTTTCCCGCAGCATTCCAATACTTTCTCTACACTGCATTCGCAGTAGTGAGAAACTAAACACAATGGAGTTTGTACATAATATAGGAATATGGCAGGCGCAAATTCGACCTGCACCACAGGTTATGCTGCAATACAAGTTACCATCATGCGTAACCCGGTAACGATGCGTCATAAACTCTTAAAATTAGGTTTAGGAGTTACGTTTTTCGTGTAGTCATACACTAAATTGGACGTTCCATTGCTCTTTTGGACGGTTGACTTGGAGAGATTAAAACTTTTATTACATTTTTATAGGGTTTTCCTATACAGCAGTTCAGGGGAAGGCAAAAAAGTTCAAAGTTTAATTTTGGTATGCAGCCATTTTTACTTCTAAAGCAATTATTTACCAAGTCGGAATGTTCTGGTCGAACGGGTCTTGCCTAAGCAGTTCTTTCTTTTATTCATTTAAAATTTCCCGTTAATGAATACAAGAAAAGTTCGAAGGAATAAAGCGGTCTTTATTTAAATCTTAAAACCGAGTCCCTCCCGGACAATTTCTTGCATATCGACAAGCGCCGCAAATCGCTCCCATGTTTTTGACAATAAGCGCTTTCCTGAAGGGCACCGTGAGACGTGAAGAGCGGGGCCAAGGTTACCACGAATGTCAAAAACGGGGGAAACACTACACTTCACAAAGCCTTTCGGCGCAGCCACCAGACCTGTTTTTACCCATCTATTTTACTCTGAAAGCAAGAGGCGCCATCACGTTTTGTCAGTCTGAATCAGGCAAAAACGTCGCCTGTGACTCGGGCCTCTTTGTGGTCGACCCTATTCACAGCTTGATTTATTTATTTATTTGGCGTACGTTTCAGGAAAACGGTAAAAATGCGCGGTTTTGAAGCTAGAAATCTCAACATTACCATCACTACTTCAAAATAGTTTCAATAACGGAAAATAAAAACGAACTCCTCTAAATGTCAAAGTAAAATATTTTCATTAAAAAAGTTATGAAGATTTCATCCTTTGATTCTAAACAATACTAAGATTCAAGGGCTTCCTCCAAGTTAAATATATAGAATTACTTATTGTTAACTGATAACTGAATTTAGTTAGTAATTCCAAGAAACAACAATATACATTATCTCTGTAAAAAGTTGCGAATAAATAATAATAATAATAATAATAATAATAATAATAATAATAATAATAATAATAATAATAATAATAATAATAATAATAATAATAATATGTATGTAATATGCATATGTAATAAGAAAGCAAAGAAAAATGATGTAAAGTAAAACGCGAAACTCTTAGCAGTGAGCCCCAATTCTTCAGTGGTCCAAGAGTTTCGATTTCTGCGATTACTTTATCTTATCTTATCTTATCTTATGGTTAATCTTGATTAAATAATCTACAAATTATCTTTAATATCGTGCAAATATACTTATATTTTTATTAAATAATGTATAAACTATTCAGATAAATATACAAATATCTATAATTTAGGGGGTTGACACCATTCGTTTGCCCCGGGTGACACCAACTGAAGCTACGCCACTGCGAAGAAGTATCCTTACAAAAGGCCCACTATCCTTCCTTCCACTTTCTCGTCCGATCCTCTCCCCTTAAGACGCACGTACTATATGCACACGTCGGGAGACCAATCGGTGTTAAGTGAAGTCGTAGGCTTCCGCGGCCAGAGTCATGTAAATGATCTTGGCTGTCTAGGTGACGCCGCGTCGAAGGCTGTGTTGCCGACGTTTCGACCATCTTGTCGAGGAACTCCTGTATTCGGCGGTGTGATTTACGCTAGAATAACCACCCAGCTATTATAAGCCTTGCAGGTTCGTCGCCTCCGCTCTTATCGCTAAGGGCACTCAGTATTTGTCGTGCAAAGCATTGGGCTGTCACTCCGAACTGTCTCCGTTTTCGCGACTTGCAGAAGAGAGGCTTATCGCTTCAGTGACGATAGCTAGGTGCCACGACCTATGGTGCAGACGACGACAAAACAATAGACAAACATTCCCGCGCAAATGTGTTTATCTTATACTATGTTATTGCAGTATTCCCACGCAAGTATGATAATATCCTCTACTGCGATTTAAAGGTTTATAGCGCTGTAATAGGGGGTAATAGGCGGATGTCTACCGCTGGCGACATGACGTTATGCGAGAGTGGGTGGAAGTTCTATACATACGTGACTGTGGGACGGATTTTAATGACCTAAAACATCACAAAAAATTATCAATAAAATGCTCTTAAATTTTTTGTAAATGCCGTAAAAGCAAAGGAAAATGACGTAAACTTTTTATCAAAATTTTTAATCAGTTCAGATGAACAATTCAAGTTGTTTGATGTTACTGATGTAATCGAGGCTTCTTCCTTTCAAGTGAATTGAGCTTGCAACCTTTTGGTTGAGGACGTTCTTTATCAGAAAATCTCTGGCTTTAGTTATACCAAAACCAACCGAATTGACAATGGCGCTGACAGGCGTCACAGGAACCTGAGTTCATACAACGGCTGACATTACAATTTCTAAGCAAAGAAATTGAATAGACTACTTCGGAGTTCTGTGGAGAACATTATTGTTGCATCTCTTGTATTATTTTTACCTTTTTCTACCTTCTACATCATTATTATGCTTTTTCTATTCCTGGCACAGATGATGATCAAGCTGGTTGTGTTTCTGCAAACCTGAACAACACGAAGAAACCATCGTGTTTTGACTTTCTCTGGAAGCAGGGGCTGTATTAAAAATATAAATGAAAAAGGAAGATGATACCAGTCAAGATTTTTATTTTCTTCATTGATGCCGTTAGGCTTTGTTCATTTACGAGGAATCCCATTCTATTTTTGAGTGTGACCTCCGATCCCTTTTGATGACAGCTCACTCTACATGATGTATCCTTCTCAGTGCTGGCGATTACACAAGTGCGAAGAACAAAACCACCTTTTTCTACACTTCACGGGTTAGCCTTACGCCTGTTCCATCTCGACTGTATCTGTATCTCCATCTTTTCTTGGGTCTCCTCATATCTCTTTTCCTTCTCGGTTTGTAAGCATATGCTAATCTTGGCAGCCTTGTTTCTTCCATTCTTTCTAAGTGCTGTAGCCACTTTTTCCTGTTTATTTCCATTACATTATTTATGCTATTCACATTTAATTCTTGCTTCATTTCTTCATTTCTTATCTGGTCTTCTAAGATGCAGCCTTTTGTTCTTTGAAGGAAGAATCTCATCTCTGAGCTCTGAATTTTACTTACTCTTTTCTGCGTTAGAACACAGCTCTCACTGCCATTAAGCAATATTGGGAGAGAAAATGTTCTATAAAAGTTTATTCTAGTACCTATTATGGTCTTGTTTTTAAGAGTTGTGTGTATGGTCCCACAAATGAATTGAAGTCGTGTTAAATTTTTATCAATGTCATTTTGTCCTTTTGTGTCACAACCTAGATAATTAAAAATTTTAAATCCATTGATGTATGTGGAGATTTCAATATTGATTTTCTGAGCGAATCCCACAAAAAAGAGCAGTTTCTCAATTTAATTCATTCTTTTAATTTAGATATTACAGTGATCGTACCTACACGGAATACTCTTAAATCACAAACAGCAATAGATCAAATTATAATTAACAAAACCACAACTAGATATGAAATAATAACGAAAAATCTAGGTTACAGTGACCACGATGCACAAATTCTTACAATTATTAATAACATGAATACTGACACAATAAATAAAACACGCATGTACAGAGCATTTACTTAAGTTAACATAAAATTATTTACGGACTACTTGCTGAAAGAATCATGGGAGGCAGTTTATAACGCTATTGACACAAATGAAAAATATAATTTATTTTTCTCAAAGCTTTCATTTCTCTTTAACGCGTGCTTTCCTATTAAAAAGAGAAAATTAAACACTTCACGAAAAAGTAATACATGGATCACACAAGGAATTAGAACATCATGTAAAAATAAACGTACAATCTACTTTATTTCTAAACATCATAACGTATCACCCGGTTTCCACGTCTACTTCCGAGAATATAAAAGAATTTTAAGGAAAACAATAGTTCAGGCAAAAATAATGAAAAATAATGAGGATATTTTGAACGCTAGAAACAAAACTATAGCAATGTGGAACATCGTAAAAAATACGACCACGTCATCACGACATTTCGTAGAGAATGTTGTTTTAAAGGATAATGAAAGAGAAACAAGAAATCCAGAAAAAGTTGCGAATCTCTTCAACCAACACTTTTCTAGAATTGCGGTTGATCTCACGAAGGGACAAAAACCACAAAATTCAGCATCATATACTTCTCAAAAAAATTCGGCACGGTGTTTATTTACGAAACTTCTTCTAACGAAATCCTCAGAATAGACAGTAAACTAAAAAATAAATATTCATCAGGTTTAGATGAATTTCCGGATTGTTTATTAAAAACGTGTGCACCTGCCATTATACACCCATTAACTCATATTTTCAATGCTTCCTTGTGCACAGGAATATTTCCAGATACTTTCAAAACAGCAAAAATTAAGCCACTTTTTAAAAAAGGGAACAAAAATGAAATTCAAAATTACCGGCCAATTTCTCTTTTGTCAGTTTTCTCAAAAATATTAGAGAGGCTTTTCTATACGCGAATGGAAACTTTTCTCAGGAAAATCGAAGCGTTTTCAAACTCACAACACGGTTTCAGGAAATCAAAATCTACGGAAACTGCCATTTTTTCTTTCCTTAAAGATGTTGCTTCATCAATGGACCAAAATGAAGAACCCATTGGGATATTTTTAGATCTTTCGAAAGCTTTTGACGTTATTAACCATTACATCTTGCTCTCAAAATTACCTTCTTATGGAATTCGTGGTATTGCCCTAGATTGGATAACCTCTTACCTTAAACATCGATCTCAAAGAGTAGAAATACCGTACTGGCACGAAAGGACATTATTTTATTATCTCTCCAATTCTTTGCCAATCGAACATGGGGTCCCACCAGGTTCGATCTTAGGTCCTATCCTCTTTCTGTTGTACGTAAACGATATGCCCTCATTATTAAAAATGGAAGAACAGTTCTGTTTGCCGATGACCCGAATGGTTTTTGCAAAAAAGAAACAATAAATAGTACAATTTCAGAAGTTTCAAATTGGTTTTGTAATAACGAATTAATAGTTAACGAAGGAAAAACTGTCTCAATGCAATTTTGCGTTCCAAATCGGCAATCGTATGCTCCATTGAAAATGAACAATATGCAATTAGCTGATGTTAAGGTAACAAAATTTCTAGGTCCCTCAATTCAATCAAACCTCAAATGAAATGTACATATAACAGAATTAAACACTAAATTAAGCTCATTATGTTATGCATTTAGAATTCTTTCTAATTCTGTCAGCCTTCATGCAGCTCGTTGCGTGTATTTTGCAAATGTACATTCCCGCCTGAGATACGGCATAATATTCTGGGGAAGCTCATCCTTTGGTGCCCAGACATTTAGATTGCAAAAGAAAATTATCCGAATAATGAAAATGTCCCATCCACGTAATCTGTGCAAGCCTCTTTTCATTGAGCTCGGAATCTTACCATTGCCTCGCCTATTTATTTACGAGTCTGTAGTATTTGTCAAAACTGACTTAACGGTGGGGACATATTTTCATGTAATACTGATATTTACAGTTACAACACTCGATGTAGAAATCATGTTCATCAAGTGTCAGTATCAACAGCTCACTGCAAGTAATCCACATACAATACATGTACGTTACTTTACAACGCATTGCCAGATGAAATTAAAATTGGTACACAAATTTAAGTTAAAAGTAAAATATTTTCTGCTGCAAAACTGTTTCTATACAATTAGAGACTATACTGATCGTCAAAAAGAATTATTATTATTACTATTATTTTTTCATCTTTCAACTATTAGAAGTTAAATTGTTGGGGAGGGATTCTGAAATTCAAGAAAGCGTGCGCAGATGATTTTCTTCACCATACGTCACATACAGTTTTTGACTAAATAAATAAATAAATAAATAAATAAATAAATAAATAAATAAATAAATAAATAAATAAATAAATAAATAAATAAATAAATAAATAAATAAATAAATAAAAATAAATAAAAAATAAATAAATAAAAAATAAATAAAAAATAAATAAATAAATAAAAAATAAATAAATAAATAAATAAATAGAGACTATACTGATCGTCAAAAAAAAAAGGTTACTTTAACCAACATATAGTACTAAAAAATACTTTACTAAAACCAACATATAGTACAATGAATTAGTTTACATTTGCATTGTATAAATAAAAAGACTTATATGCGTGTAACAAGTAATGTGCTTCAGCTTCCGGGTCAAAGACCCCCACCTCGATCAGGTTTTTGTCCAGTTTTCCTGATCCATTGAGCAAATGCTGAGATGGCCCCTTGATTTGCTTCTGGACGTAAATGTAGCTTCACTATGAGCACGTTTTTTTGTTGAGCTTTCCTTTTGCTTGTAGTGGTAATAGAGCTTAGGGTGAGTTTCTATTTTGTTAGCAATACAGAAAAATCAAATCTGTTTGTTCGTTTACCATTACAAATAATTTTTCTATAATTCGGAAACAAAAATATCTAGTTTTTGAAATGTTAATCTCTCGCTTTTTAGAATTTATTGTTATTATTATTATTATTATTGTTATACTATTATTATTATTATTATTATTATTATTATTTTCATCTTTTAACTATTAATAGTTCAATTGTTGGGAAGGGATTCTGAGACTCAAGAAAGCGTGCGGAGGTGATTTTCTACCCTATACGTCACATACAGTTTTTACTGTTTTTGACTAAATAAATAAATAAAAACAGTATTGTTAACCATTATAACTGGTTATTGATGGTTAGTAATTCCAAGAAAGATCTTCGTACGTGAACTGAAAAACAAGATTATTATTATTATTATTATTATTATTATTATTATTATTATTATTATTATTATTATTATTATTATTATTATTATTATATGTCTGGCATAGGAAATGTTTCCGGAAAGTTGTCCGGGAACACATTTCTACAATATTCTTTTTAAATATCAATGGCTTAAAACAAAAATGATGAAGTTAAATAAAATATTTTACGCAAATGATAATAAATACAATTCTAGTGATTAAACTCTTTAGAAAGCTCGAAAATGTCAGAAAGGTCCAATCAATATAAAGTTACTAGGACTAAAACCTAAAACGTCTAAATTGATTTATTCACCCATGTATTGTCTACTTATTAAATAAATTTCCACTTGTTTTCAATTACTTTCAAATGTTTTAAATGTTAAAATACATTTAGTGTTACAATAGTGATGCACATCAATGTGCGAGGACCGGATACACACTAAACTGTATCCTATAGCACTTCAAGAGAAGACATGTTACATAATTGGAAAAAAAATTCTTAAATACAGTTGCCTCCAGTAATAGTGAACTCGGATATAGTGAATCCTCGCCTATAACGCACTTACGACACTGGTTCCGTTTCACTTACATTACAAATAAGCATATGAAGATTCGGTAATAGTAAACCTGAACCTCGGCTATAGTAAACGTAGGAAATTCGTCCTGGAAAATAATATATCGCCTCTGTGCCACAAATTCCAACACTGGACAGCTTGAAATATCGTCGGCCAAAGATTATATTAGAAGTCTCCCTGAGGTGAAGGTAGGGGACCGGGAATGGGTACTTGACTGGAGACCTTATGCCACTTAGTTTCACTGCGGAAACAAAGGCCGTGTTCTCGTGGGCTACAACTGACGGCGGCGACGCGCGATAGCCTACTTCAGCTTCAATCTTGTTGTTACTTGATATTCCACGGGACAAAGCACGTTGCAATTGTCAAAGCATGGCGATATCGTGGGGAAACGCGATCAGTTTCATTAGCTGCTTGCGCCATCGCGCTACCGAAAGCATCTCGTACGTTATTAGGCGGATATGGCCTTCGGAGAGAGGGACGGTTTTCCAATAGTGCAAGAGGTTTCGAAGGGTGTCAAGACTACTTCACGATACTTAGACACAGAGGACAATGCAGAATCAAGTGTTGAGAGAGCATGAATTTTGGGGAAGGATTTAGAGAAATTAGTAATGAAGTATGAAGCAAAAAATTGAAAATAATTGATTTTTAAGGACAAATAAAGATACGGCATTTTCAGTTCATGCTGTTAATATATTTCTCTATATATCTATATTAATAAAATGAATCGTTATGGATAAATTCTATTTAATTTTGACATTCTCGGATATAGTGAACCAAAAATGTTAGTTCCAAGAAGTTCACTATAACCTGAGTCTACTGTATTCTGCTTAGTACCTTCTTAAGGATATTTTCCGTAAAGAAGAGTCAGGAAGAGTTTGGTGAGTTTAGTAGGAAAATTAATAACGTAGTTATTTTCCTGATAAATTTGGAAAATCTAAGATGATTAAAAACATTTTCAGTATGCCCACGAATGTTCCACCTTGGTTTTCTTCGTCCAGAGTTGGTCAGGAAGAAGTTCCTTGGGAAGATGTGATTTGATGCACCGTGGCGAAGCGCAGTTGTCGGTGAATGCTATAGTATCCTTCGTTCCAATGTCTTTTTCCTCCTCTGGATCACAAAGGCCCCAGAATCTATTCAAAATAGACAATATTACAATTTATATTTTACAAAAGCAATTTTATAAATACATATTTTACATTCACAAATTATTTTTTTTAAAGAATTAAAAAATGGGAAGGGGTAGATGATCCTTTGATATTTCGTCAAACTATTAGTTACCTGTATTCAAGAGCTTTGTTTCACTAAAGCTCTACTTTATTTGATACGCTATCGACTTTCTAGGGCCTGCTCTCTTTACAAGTTATTAAAACGAAACATTTTAGTGAAAGAGGGAGTGGCCCTTCACATTAGATTATGCCAAATTTGTTACCTCTTTTAACAATTTGTTCCTGTGAGCGCGAGAGCCGTTTAATTATCTGAGAAAAACTTACTAAGAAATGATTACGAAAGATGCTTGCGTGAAAGAGTTCCAACCCAAGAAACATTTCTCTGGTAGAATATGTAACAATACAAAATATACTGAAAAAATGTTTCTTCTCTCCCTTCTCTTTTTTGTTTCTATTTCTCCTAATTTCTATTAACATTGACTAGCTCAGACTTTTGCCTTCTTCAAAAATTTTACTAAACACGTATTCACAATGCTACGCTATTTAAGGTTTTATTTTTCTATTATGATTAAAACGAATGGGCCCAGAAATTCACCCCTCATTGCGAATTCTCGGCCGATAAAATCGGTTTTTGGTTGCTTTGTAATAACTTGATCATTTTGAGACCACTGTGATTGTTTTAAGACTGTTTCTTCAAACTTTTATAAATCAAGTGTTTTGTTTATCAGTCTTTCCTTTGAAATTACAAAAAAATATTACGTGTTAGAGAAAAATGGATTTCAGATCTATTAATTATTAGCTTAAATGAATTCAAATTGCCGATCAGAACCAAAAGCCAACAATGTGTTTTCCCAACCCTGTGTAATTCGAATCGTCATTGACATGACATGGTTCATCTCAATATAAACATAATTAGTATAGTGAACTTTTTATTATAGCATTATATAATTCCGTTTTGTTCAAATGTATAACTAACAATAATTTAATTAAAATTTTGATTTTGTGTTACTATTTAATACATTTTATTCATTTTCACATAAGTTAACAAATACAACGGATACACCCAAATGAGTAAAATCTTGTTCTCCGACGCAGTTTAAGTACGCTTATAACGAACATCTTAGGTGTGGCATAAAGTCGCAATTCATAAACAAGGAACAGTATTACAAAATAGTATCCTACCATACACACAAAAAATGCACAAAAAATTGGGTGTTACAAAGAAATGATAGCGCAAACTACGTTATGATTACATACATTTAAAGAAAAAAGTTAAAGAAATGGTAAAAATATTGATTTTAATTAAATTCCATAAATAAGTAATTTAATTATTTTATGACTAATAATGTATATTTTAATATGCTTCTTGAATTCCTTGTGGTTTAGTTTACTAACTTCAGGTGGCAATTAGTCAGGTTGCAAGGTGGAATTAGTAAATGGTGTTACATTTAATTTCGTTTCATTTAAAATGGTGGAGCTATTGCCACTTGTACCGTGATCACGAGTCACTACTTTGAAAATTGTTATATTTATGAATGTAGCATAATATTAGTAAATTATATAATTCATGAATTTTAAATGCATTAACGTCTCTAAATGTTACCATTGAAGAGTTATCTATTGATTTATATAAGTAAATTCTGATAATTGTGTAGTCGTTCCTAAGGTTTTAGATATATTTGAGCAACGCCATTCTAGCGAATTCTACAATACAGGTTGGGCTAGTGTTCAGAAAACTTAAAATAGTATAGTAGTAGAAATTATATATTTAAGAATGACAAATTTACGGAGAGCCTGAAGTAAATCTGTACAAATACTTGCAATATGTTTATCCCATTTTAGATGCTGATCCTTTACAATATGTAAAAACAAACATAGGAAGCCGTGAAAATTTTAATGAAAAAATATAACTTTTGTAAATTGATTACTTTTGTGACCTTGGCACGTTCATTTTTCATATATTATTTAGAATACAAACATATTTTAGTGACTTTTTACGTAACCTTGCGTTGCAAAAGAAAAATTAGAGTAATAACTCACAAGCAGAAACTTACTCTACGAAAGGTGATCTGATGTCCAGCCTTTCCTTTGCACCTTCAAAGTCTAAATCATGCATAATTAGCCAAACCATTTCTTGTGTCCATGTTGTCCCTGCAGACATATTTACGGAAATTGCGAATATTATTTTTGTTCTTCAATGTAAATATTAACAATGTTAAAAGCTTTTAGCTATGCTAAATTTTTGCCGGTGATGATATCACCTCTATTTTCTTTCAGTTCTGAGGCACTTCTGCTCCCTTTCACTTAATTAACACGTGGTTTCCTTTGTCACTATTTTTAATTTGAGAAAAAAAATATATTCACCAAACTAAAGTACTTGCTAATGCATTGTTCATTCCGTTTTCTATAATTCCATTCGAAAATAATTTTAAACTAATTATTCGAAAATAAACTAATGTAATTTATAGTATTGTAATTATCCTCACTACCTCTCTGTACATTCAATTTAATTCATTTCTAAATCTGTAATTATTTAATATGATCAGCTAGCACATACGTATGACTAATATGGATACCAATATTTACATCTCTATTCTTTATACAGTTTCTGTAGCCCTGCTCTGTTCAAGTATTAGTTTACTAATCCAACAGCTTTCCTTTATTAGTAATATAACAATACTGACTAATATTAACAATATTTACCGTCCAAATATTTCGACATGTGGGTATCAACATTCAACAGATTGTTACTTGCTTGGCCGTATGCAGACGGTCCCTCCGTTAGCATCAACTATTTCTGGAAATTTCTTTTAGCTAAAGGATTTTTTGATTAATGGCAAGCTATTATAATTAATTTGCATTTTTTCAAATAAATAAGTATTACTTTCACAATCAAAACGGTAATACAAAACTGAATGAGCTCATTTCCATCAATAATGATCCGAACCATAGTCATTCCTTTTATACAAATTGAAATAGCTTGTCTCAATTGCTTTCTTTGGATCTTCGCGCGCATTCGGGATCTTCTCAGCTGATTCCAGGACGAACGAAATGTTCAATGTTCCATGTCTTCTCTCTTCAGATGCTGCGTTTTCTATTTCGCGCTATTCTCAATGCGCTACAATTCACGATACTACTCAGTGGCTGTCATTAAACAATTTAAACTGCAACTTTATCGAATTATCAGTTAATTCGTAGAATAATTATCAATGGATTTATTTATGCAAGCGACACTTCCCTAATCTTTCACATCTGATGGGAGCCTCATCGTGTCACTTCCAAACATTCAAAAATAAATTGTTCGTTGAATGACATAGCAACGATCTTGTCCTTAATCTAAGTTATGTTTCACATATCGCGCGCCCGTTTACTATTTAATCACTATAATTGTTAGAGGCCAACATCCTATTAATTATTATTTATTTCCACAATAGTAATGAGTAATTCTATTCCCCTACCAAGTTTAACATTATGTGCTAGCTATTCACCATCTATCAACGCGTCCCCATCTAACACAAGTCTGGATCAGCATGGCGGTGAACGACAGAAAGGGCTCGATGCTCAACTTCTGGTCGCCACTACATCTCCTCAGTATATCGTTTCTTTTCTCTATAACGAGCTTTGCTTTTCTTTACAAGGAATTATGGTTTATGGATTGTAAGCGTTCATTATCCGCTGCACTGTTTATTTATGCATTCCACGCGCCCGTATCGCTTTGTGTGCAACACGTCCGTGTCGCCTCCATTCCTTCTGTGTCCAAATGAAACAATAACATAGTATTTTATGTGTACCTTAATGGAGAGGATTTCAGGCTTATTATAATATTGGAGAATGTATTTCTATGGAATATAAACTTCACTATTAAAAATGGCTGTGGGAACTCCATAAAAAAGTTCAGAATTCTGAATATAAAAATAATGAATTTCATAAGCATAATTACATTACAAGAAGTCAATGACTACATTCATTAATGACTGAGTTCGTTACATTATGCATTTCACGAGTGTTTTTACTGTAACATTTTGCTCGTATATTTTGTATGTATATTAATTATGTTTTTACTGTATCGTGTTTTTGCTGTTTGAATAAAACAGGGAGTGTTAATAACGATATAGGTCCATGTCTTTCTGTTTTGTTGGATTCGGTTTTTATTTTATCTCACCACTTGTTTTCCTATCTGAAGCCATTATACTTACCGCACTTGGGGTATGTAACAATCCAAACGTCGTCTTCGCGCACATGGAAGTCTTTGATGCGCTGAGCGAAGTGTTGGTAGACGGTAGGAAGGACACAGTCGGACGGAGTGATTTTTATCATACCTTTTTTATATTTTCGCTTTGTGTTCTCTTTCATTTTCTCCACTAGAGGAGATTTTACATCTTCGAAATGAAGCGCCATAATGTCTATACCCTATTCAAAGAATAACATTTTAATACTTATAGAATTTTAAATAACATTTTCATGCAATTTTAATATATTTAACAAATTTCTTGCGGATTCCATACTTGTTGCACTCTCCAATAAAAATGTTATAATCAAATTACATAATTTAAAGGAATCTTTTTATGACAAATTAATTGTTATATATAACAAACGTGTGGAATGCGTTTAGGACTTCGCGCAATCCGGGCTGGATCAAAGAAAAAGTATCCATTTACTGAAGCCTGAAACACCTCCCAAGGCAAACATGAACAATTAACGTCCAGTATAGAAATACTCCTTTTCAAATGTTTCTCTCATAATACTGGCTCATAAACATAAGTGACATAATGAGCAGAATCGCTAAACCAATTAAACCGATCCAAAAAATTGCTAAGCCTTTGAAATCTAAAAAAATACGGACGTCGTTAATGAATTCTTCTAAATATTTTGCTCATATAGACTCGTCATACGTTTCCGTAATAACGTTTGGCGGATTTTATCAAATCAATTCATTTTTATTGGTTTCTGAACTTCCAAACTTCAGATGTACTTGTTTTGTGACGAAATCTGAAAGTAACCATTTTTACAGAAAAAATCCAAAATTGTTTTTTTTTTAAAGTTGTGGGTTTATTGAAATTATAGAACATTTTTTAACGATTGTATTCTATCCAAGATCGCAAACATCGAGTTCAGTGAATAACAGTTTTATAAAAGCAACAGGTTCAATACCTGAAACTAGATATTTACAAAAAATGGAAAGTGAATTTAAGAATATTTCTATTTCTAGTGCTTAAGACCCTCATGAAGACAGTCTTTGCGATCGACTTTGAACGCACTCAAGTGATTGTGAAATTTTAACAGCTTATGGGTGGTTTTCAATAAAGATTTTACTAACACACGTGTCATGAAACTTATTCAATAGAAGAATTAATGTAATTAATAATATAAACAAAATTATTGAATAAACAAAAATTACCAGAAAGAATGAAGAATAGAAAAAATCAGACTTACCAAAGAATAGAGTTCGCTATGGTATAGTCTGGTGACAGAGTAAAGTGAGACTATTAAAGAAGATTTTTGAGCTTAACATCAGGGACGTATGACCTTCACACAACAATCACTTAGATCCTTCTACATTTCGAAGTAATGCGAAGTTAAATAAAGAAGTTTGTAACACTGATATGTCGATTACATATTTTACTTCCTTGTACATGTAGCAAAGACAAAGTTATGTAATCATGCCAAAATAATTCACCTCAATATTTTGACGGCAAAACACGTTTTTTGGACCTCTCGTAGCAAAATGAGTGTCAGTAACTGTGGGCGTCCGTCTCCCTGCCTGTCCCTCTGACCACCTGTCTGCCTGCTAACCCTCTGTCTATATGACCCATGTCGGTCTGTTCACACATCTGTCTGTCTGTCTTTGCCCCTAAATTTCTGTTCCCATGTTCTTTCCTCCCCATCACTTTTGACCGACCCCTCTCCAGTCCGTTAGTTATTTCGTCCGACCGTCCTCTCCCCTCCCCTCGCCCGTGCGTCCCCTCTCCCGTCCGTGCCCCCTCCCGTCCGTGCCCCCTCCCGTCCGTCCCCTCTCCCGTCCGTCCCCTCTCCCGTCCGTCCCCTCTCCCGTCCGTCCCCTCTCCCGTCCGTCCCCTCTCCCGTCCGTCCCCTCTCCCGTCCGTCCCCTCTCCCGTCCGTCCCCTCTCCCGTCCGTCCCCTCTCCCGTCCGTCCTCTCTCCCGTCGGCCCCTCTCCGTCCGTCCCCTCTCCCGTCCGTCCCCTCTCCCGTCCGCCCCCTCGCCCGTCCGCCCCCTCAACCTTCTATCCCCGAGCACTCTTCCATCATTATCTTATTAAATTTTGTTCGTGATTCCATTCAAGACCTTATTCTCCTGGCAACATGAACATGTTTCTCTCGGACTGCACTTTAACCTTCATTGATTAGTCTTTTGTTTGGGGTTACAATACATAACCTTATATTGCGCAAGGTGAAGTGAGAGTTAAAGCCTACATGCATCAACTTGCTCTACGAGAGGTGATCTGATGTCCTAGCTATCGTTAGCGTCTTCAAAATCTAAATTGCTCATTACCAAACCATTTACTGAAACTGTGTTGTTCCTGTCGAACAGTTGCTTACAGAAACTGTGAATGTTGTTTTCGTTTTTATAAGGAGAAAATTGCTAGTGTTAAAATCATTTATCTACGCTAAATTATGGCGATTGTGTGAATCACCTCTACTACTTTCTTTAAGTCCTGTGGCACTTGGGATTTTCTTCACTTAATGATTTCCACCGTCACCGTTTTTACATTGGGTAGAAATTATCTTCATCCAAACTAATATACTAGAAATTGCATAATTCAAGCGTTTTCTAAAATTCCATTCAAAAGTAAGTTTAAAGTACTTATTTAAAAATAAACACAGGTAAAATATTTTGTTTTGAACGCACAATAGTACGTTATTTGAGTGCAATGAAAAAGGTAAATGAAAATTCTAAATATAACAACCCTGAATTGCATGAGCATTATTACATGAAAGAGTGTGCATGTAATAATGAGAGATACAAATTACACATCATTACTTCATTCAATGCATTTCAGCATTGCATTTGTGCATTTCACATATCATTACTTCATTTGTTTTATTTCGCACTATAAGAGTATTTTTGTACGCGTTCTGTTTTATTTTGTACGTATGTTTGTTTGTTATACATTTACAAAAAAATTATTCGCTCATATATATTTTAAAATTGATTTTATGTAGCATTAGAAACTATCCAGGTCAATAGCGACCACTATTATTGTAAACAGTAGTATCATTTTATACATTAAATGTAACAAACAAGTTATAATTTTATCTTTGAAGGTCATTTATCGAAACGATGTAACAACTGCACGTTGACTATTGCTGCGCGCATGCGAAAGAATTAGTTCTGAAGCACACAGAATTAGTTCATATGCACTTGCTCTTCGTCAATGTATCAAGTTAGAATTATATCCTTGCTGTCGTTTGTCACTTGCCAATGATACTTCCTGAGTAAACTTACCTGTTTAGTCGCACTTGTGGGGTCTGATTTTTCCATTAATAATAATATTAAAATTCTATTTTGAATGTAAAAAGTGTGCTAATGTCACGAAGCTTAAGGAGTAAAATTGGGCTTAAGACAAGACAATATAGCATACATTTGGTTTTATTTCTAAGTACTCAGCTATGCACCCACAGCCTGCAGCTACAATTCTCTTCTAGACCGCGACTGAATTCGACCTAGCTGACAAGCTAGTGTCAAAAATCCTGCCGCCGTCGGGATTTGAACCTAGGACCATCCGGTCAGAGGTACTGCAGTGACATCAGTTGATGCACTGAACCACCTCTAGTTCAGTCATTCATCTCTCGTTCCGTACCTCAGTAGTAGGTTTAAATAATTTAAATAAAAAAATCATTCGCAGTAAATGAAAAACTCTTTATAAGAAAACGTCAATACAGATGGACATTTTACGTATTGACCTTCCATCTTATAGAAAATGTTGATGGCACCATTGTAAGCATTTAATAATTTTTTACATTTCTTATCATTCTAATTTTTATTAATTTTAAAATGCATTTAAATTAAATGAGTTATGTCCTAGTGTTGTCTCCACAATTATATTTTTATTTCATCTATAGAAAGGAAAGTCTGAACTTCCCAACTTCTTTTCTGTCCAAGCGTCGATTCGCGCTATCATTTCGGGCGACAAATCCTTTTTCCATCCTCCAGCCTCTCCTTTCCTCATAAACGAATTTTCAATTTTATATTCTTCGTGTATTGGTTTCAAAATGTCCTCGTAATTCACTGAGGAATTTTCCTTCATCTTCTTGAAACTTAGATGTTCTTCCAATTCCGATACCTGTGCCTCCGTCAAAGTCTTGCCGAGAAATTTGGCAGTCTTCCGTATGACTCCGGCCAAGTCCTGCAAGGTAGATATTTTGTATGGAGGTGTTAAGTTGCAACGTGTCATAATGTGAATTGATAACTAAATTACTCACAGTTTTCATTTCTTCGTAAGTATTAAATAGCACGTGTGACTTTTCCAGATTCCAGAACTCCAAAACGTGCTTCCAATATGGGCCATACAATACTGTAAAATGATTAAAATGTTGGAGGAAAACAAAGTAATTTGAACTCAGGTAATCGTAAGCTTAAGTTTGCTACCCGAGGTAACATTATTTTCAATTTCTTCGTCATTAAATACTTACGCCTTTTGACAAGTAAATAAAATTTAGTGAGCCCTCCCTAAATAGTGTTGTGAAAATCAATATTAATTTAGTAAAAATAAGATGAAATAATAATTGACTAAAGTTTCTCTTCCTCAAAATCACTGTGCACGCACGTGTTTACCAAGATTCAGATAAAAAACTTCTAATCTGATAGAGTTATACGTAAAACATTTATCCAAGCAGACATTCATTCATATGCGAGTATACAGTAGAACTCCGGTATTCCCAACTAATTGGGGTATGGTCTGTTCGGATTCGGAAATGTTTTAATTATCCAAAAAATGTACCATACATATTCAAATACATCTGTAGGATTAACAGACACAATGCAACGTAGTGCGCGATGTGAGAAGATGGCAACATAGCATAACGATCGCATCATCAAACAGATTCCGTTCCTTAGGGCAAAAGAAAATGACCGATTTTGCAAGTTCCTCTTAGTGAAAATTACTGCTATATAAACATGTGATACACACCATGGTTACCAGTGGAATAAACTTTTCATTTCGACTACTTGTTTCCATATACTTGGGTGTTCGTAACGTGGCAGCTGAGGGTATTACCTTCAAGATGGAACATGGTACGACTTTTCGCGTCTTTCTTGGTCGTGCCGCTAGAATCGCTTGATCTCAGCACTTATTGCCACGGTCGCGATCATACGACATTTTGCAGCAGGACCGAGAAAGACGCAAAACGTCGTGCCATATTCCTTCTTGAAGGTAATACCCTAAGCTGCCACCTAACAAAAACCCAAGTATAGTTGGATTAAATTAACTTTATGATAAATAACTGATTAAATTAACATTATGATCTACTGTTGTGTATGAAAGAATTGTCATAACTCGGATACAATGCAATCTGGTTCAGTTGATCTTGAAATTTTCTACCGTCTTCTGCATTCGTCTCAAAAACATTTACATTTTTACGTACGTTCGCAAGAATTTTTAAAAATCCCGATCATAGCACAGTGAGTAATAATATAATGAACACTAATTTTCAATTTCGTGTGCTTTTATATTTGAGTGATACATAAACTTCGATTGCTTTGAATGCTCGGGAACCTTCTTATTTCAAAATTGAATCATCTCGTGGCACAAAAGGAAGTCGCTCGCCTTTCACCACTAAGGTCCGGGTTCGATTCCCGTCGAATCTCATGTGAAATTTGTTCCAACAAAACGAGTTTGGCTGCTTCACAAGGGCTAGTCCAACCCTGTGAAATGTCCTAAACCCTACCCCAATCCTTATTCCTTTTCATTTCTGGCTGCTGGGTACTGACGCAGGAGGCGCGTACGCGGAGGTCCTACCTGGTAGAAAACTCTTCTTGACAACCGACAGACGAGAAAAGACATAACATACGAGATATAAATGGAAAATTGCTCAACGCTCGACAAGAGGCGAAGTGACGAGTTGCAGTGATAATGATCAAGGACGCAACAAACTTAAAAAAGAATCATTGAATAAAGAGACAATTGAATATGTAATTTAAAGAAGTGCTTACCAACGTCGTCTAAGAATGCATCAGCAAAAGTTTCAAATGAGCCTGAATAAACTGTCCAGCTTCGATGGTGGTGAAAATAAGAAAGCAATACATCCTTCGGATTTCTAGCAACATAGACGATCTAAAATTAAAAATCACAAGTTTAGTTTTTGAAAGAAAATGCTCAGTTAAATTACATGGAATGGTATATTAATTTTGTGTTCTCCCACCTCTTATTAAAAGAGAATTTACAAATTTCAAATTTCTTGTATAAGTCAAGTCTACGTCATTATATATAATGTAAATTTTCTTTATTTTGAATTAATTGTTCGTTTATGATTCTTTCGAAATAAAGAACTGCCGTATTTACCGTGACTGCTGATTGCCAAATATTAAAACTCTCACATTTCTTGAAAATGAAATAACAAACACTTATTTTGTTGTTTGAACATTCAAGTGAAAAATGAAAAAAAAACAATATTTCTGCATTTTAATGATTGTAGTTATTATCTCGAATCTCTTATCTATGTTTCCAAAATCTCAGACAAAATTTCTTCTAAAAGTAATCGGGATTTTTTGTAAGGAAATTTATGTCTATCTAAGGAATTCATTGTCAATGTTAAGTCTTCTGTGTCAATTTTTGTTCTATTAATTGTGGAAACATCTTGGATGTTTGTATTTTATATACAGTACATCCAATTCAGTTCCTGTTTTCAAAAAAATCATGCAAATTCAGAAATTATATGAGGACAGGAGATCCTTTTGCTTTTCATGGCTCATTTTTATAAAAATTCTAATGTACCAGTATTATAAACAGCAACAATCAATCAAAATATTTTGAATATACAATACCCAGGATTTAAAATGTGAAATTGGATTGACGGTAGATAAAATGACGATTCACCTTTGGTTTTTTGGTCCAGATTTGTTGAGGCAATAGTTCTACAGGCAGGTGAGATTTTATTAGGCGAGTCTTCGTGTCCTTGTTGAGAATGTCGATCCAGTCGGCATTAGTGTCCAAAGGAAGCTGAAAGCATGAAAACCTGGAAGACAACATTATACGTTATTAATTACTGTGGATTATTGTTGTTGGAAAATGCCATTTTCGGTAATCGAACCAAAAATATTGCACTTTTTGTAATAATCGTTAATGACTTCTGTAAGTAAACTATAAGTAAAGTAAATTATATAAAAAATAGTAAATCTGGATATTTCATTAAATATTGGTAACAATTTCCCTGAAATTAAATGCTGGAATGTTGCCTCTACATTATGTATTACATTTACATTCAACTCCCTGAATACTTATAATGCAATTCAACAGGCAGCAAATAAATATTTCCAAAATGTTAAGGGGTACGCAGAAGGTGGGCTGGGGAGGCCTTGGCCACGCTCAAAATCTATTTGGAAAGATACCTTGTAGCCTTTCACAATAAAGCATTGAATTTCCGAACATATCTTCAATCCTTGTTTTTGCTTTTTTTAACCTGACAATTTCATAAATTGTTGTACATTTGCGGAAAGTGATTTCCACGCCAACTGGCAATCTTTAAAATTATGCACAACTATTTTCGCGCTATGTTCATCCATTAAAAAGCTATAACGCAAAAACCAAAAAATGCACACTTTTCTTTTTGTTTTTTTGTCGTTTTTTTGTTTGTTTTTGCTATTAAACCTTTTTCCGGAATATTTCGAGGTGGAAAACTTAGGGTTTTCTTACTAATAACAATATAAACAAAGTAAAAAATAAACTCTTTTGCCTCACCTTTTGCAAGGTAAACCCCCTTTTGGCTCCCCATCGACTGTTCTATCTTTAATTACGGTTAAGTACAATTTTAAAAAACTTATTTTAATAATACTCTCTGACTTTTGGAAAGTTTTAAAAACTATAATATTAATGAGATACATTTTTTACGCAATTAAATATGTTCATCAAATTTAGATATTTAAATAAAGTCATGTACACTTTTGAAAATATGAGTAATTTTACGAAACCTTCGAAATTGCAAATTCAAATTTTCTGCGTTTCAATTGCAAGTCTTTCACGAGTTAACGAGGTCGCGTTACATCAGTGGCAACACGGCCACCAGGCAGTTTGAAATTCAGAGAATTCACATGCTCGTCTTTTCACATTTTAGCGATAACGTTTTTGCTGTATGTTTATTTATTTATTTATTTTACGTCAAAAAACAGTTTAAACTGCTTATGACGTACTATGGGCAAAAGTGAATTGTGTGTACATTTTCAAACTTCTGTAATCCCTACACTAAGTCATATACTACTTAAATTTTGAAAAAAAAAAAAAAACTCCCATGTAATAAAATCTATTTTCAAGGATAAATAAGCAATAAATTTTGGTTCTTATCCTTCGGAATAATACTTCCTGCCGCGACAACATGGAAACGATAATTTGAATAATTGTATTTCCCACTGAATTCTAGAAGACGTGCACAGAAAATGAAATTTTATTTATGTCCAGAAGCAAAACAAGTGGCCATCTCAGCATTTTCTCAGTGGATCAGGGAAACTGGACGAAAAACCTGATCTAGATGGGGGTCATTGACCCGGAGACTGTAGTACAATAGTTGTTACAGGTTGTATATACACATTTATACAGTCCAAATGGTAAATAATGCATTATCTATCATTGATAAAATTAATGTTACTTTTCTTGTGATGTGATGCTCTAATTGCATAGAAACAGTTATGCAGCAGAAACGATTTCACTTTGGATTTAAAATTTTCTATTGAACTTAATCGTTTAATGTCATCTGGCAAAGAGTTGTAAAATAATGTACATGTATGTGAATTTTTTGTAATGAGCTATTAATACTATTATTCTGTATCCGTCACGTAGAAAGAAAGGGAGGGTAACATATTTGCCATGCTTAAAAGATAAAGAAGTAAAAATACAGTTGTTTCCGACTTCTAATACGTGAGAACAGAATCAATCTTTTCTTTTAAAAGGATTCGAAGATCTGATATTGTAATTTAGTGATTAAGAGTCTGTGTAAGAGACGAATTATAATAGTAATCATTCTCTGGATTTCAGAGAGAGAGAGAGTTTCATTTTTGTGAAAGCAATGTTAAGTCAGAAGTACTAGTTTTGATTTTCAATGTGTTTTTCTTTCATTTTTGTATAAAGTAATATTTTAACGATTCTCAGAATTTCTGAAAGTGTGTGTGTGTGTGTTAAAAAATTGGGTTGTAAAGAAGAGTAAGAAATTGTGTATCGAGTTATTAGTGTGTGTGTGGGTTTTTCTTACAGACAGTCAAGAGTATTCTGTATTTGATTTTTCTGTGTGCCATTTTATGTATCTGTCACAGCAGCAAATATTTCTAGAATATACTGAATTAAGTGAAAAGTGATTCTAACTCGAGTTGTGTGTAATTTTGCATCCAATCCAAAACGATCTTCACGACCCTGTCCCCCCCTATTATTCTTTTTTTATTTATTGTGTCCACACTGGGACGTCTTACTGAGCTAGCTGACCATCTGGCGAATTGTGTTCGCCACCCCCCAAGACGTCTCAGGTCGGGTGCTGGCCTTACGGCTTGTAACCGGACGTGTGGCTCGCAGAGTGTCTTTCTACAAGCCTATCTTATGAACTCTTAAGAAGAAACGGAGAACTTTCCTTAATACGACTGGAAACTAATTTTCCACTAATTAACTAGTGGGAATAATTATTAAAATTATCCTACTTACATTATAATTTCACGTATTTTTCGTTAAGAGGTGCGGTGGATGAAAACATGGGATTTTCCTATTACTTGGATAGTAGCTAGCGACACAGGTGAATGTTATCGCGTAAAAATCTCTTACATTCCTTCAAAAATACCATAATTCAAAAATATCATAAAAAGCTATATTCGTTTTGTTTTTTCTCAAACTTATCAGTTTGAATTGGGCATTTTAAGTCAAAGTACGTGCATTTAATCGCAGAGTAAAAATTATTCAAGTTTCGCTGAAAACGTTCTTACTCTATGAAAGGAAATCTTTTCACGATGTCTGTTTGTTTGGCCCCATCATAGTCCAAGTTGTTCATTAGAAGCCATACCATTTCCTGCGTCCAGGTAGTACCTGAAACATTTATTACTCATTAGAAGTTGCCATTATTTTGATTCTTAGGTAAATAATTTGTTTTACAATACTAATAGCTATTGTTTGAAATAAATAAAATATTTTAAATATGACACTAATTCAAAATTTCGAGCACGAAAATTCACTGAATAAGATAGAAACTTATCTAAAAAGCGTGTTTTGCTCTTCACATGTTCAAATCAATCGCATGTAGAAATTAATTTATAAAGGATTCTTCAGTATTGTTTTATTTATTGAGCAACACGTAAAATAAAATTTATTTCAATTATTAAAATATCGAAATGTAATGAATTACAATCAAAGTTTGTTAGACAACTAGTGATAACCCGTCAAAAAATGACAAAGAAATCAACTTCCCCATGTAATAATAAATTCATTAATAAAACACAATTAATATCTTTAAAATTAAATTTTAAGTTTTTAGTTTTAAAATGTATTTTATAGTAATAAATACGTTCTTAAACTGCGATCCTTGGTCTTTCAAGGCATTGCTAAGCAATTTTAGAGAGATCGTGAAGGGGCCACCAGGAGAAATGTGATATTTGCGATTAATGCCATGTCCCATGAAGGAATGGAATTTAGTTCTTCTGATGTTTGTTACAGTTCTTTAGAGCCACTGTGATCTTGGAATCCAATAGTGTCTCCAAGATTATCTCCACTTGCTCCCAGTGGATCTAATTGAACCCGACAGTTCCTTTACCCTTCGCTCCTGAAGCTTTTTCTCTAATCACCAAACCAGCAGCGATGGCTCAGTGCATCAACGATGTCACTGTAGTGCTTCTGACCGGGACGTCCTAGGTTCGAGTCCCAATGGCCGCAGGATTTTCGACACTAGCATTTCTGCTAGCTCGAAATTAGTCGCGGTCTGGATGAGAATTCTACCGGCCGGCTGCTCTGATCGGTAGTTTTCCGTGGTTTCTCTGATCAATACCAGACGAATGCCGGAGCAGTACCCTAACAAACGGGCCACCGACCGCGCGCGATCTTTCCTTCCTTCTCCTTGTCCTATCTTCACCCCTTACGCGCGCGCGCGCACACACACACACACACACACACACACACACACACACACACACTACCACACATGCCGGGAGACCGGCTGGGGACTTAGAACTTGTCCCGGCTGGGGCGGTGCCCCGCTGGTGGGAGGTACCTGACTGGGGAAAACCCCGCTAGTCGACAGTACGCGATCTCGAGTTCCGAAGCGTGCCATTGCTCGGGGATACACGCGGCGCCGATTTCTTATAAAACGGACGAGAACGAAGTCCCATCTAACCTCATTCAAACTAATGAACAGTACTGCCAATGTCGTTCCAATTGGACATTTTAGTGCGACTTGGTCTATTTTTAATTTTTTCATTGCTTGTGGTGAAGTTCTATCCGAAAAATCGTTTTTGATATCATATTCTTAAACCACATGTAATAATATACAAAAAACTTATGTTTCTATCTTGATCGAGTTGCACAAACTTTACAATACAATCGTGAGTATGCAGGAGATTATGTTATAATTTTTAACTTGTACTTATGTCTTCATCATAATCACTAGTACAAGTAGTTTATACAATATAACTACTTCAATTAATTCCAATATATCTCATTTTTAACAGCGTAAAAATAAATAAATTATATTAGACTTGTCGTTCACTGTACTTACCACATTTAGGGTAGGAAATAACCCACACATCGTCCTCTCTTACTTCGAAGTCCGATATTCTTTTCGCGTCATTTTTGTAGTACTCTGGCAACACGCAATCAGAAGGATTTATAACCGCAAAAGGTTGGTTATAAACTATTTTACATGCAGCTGCCAATTTTTGGAAGGCTGGATTGTCAACGCGCTTAAGTGTTATCGACATCCTCACTAGTTTCCACCTAAAAAATAAAAGGTTATATTAATTACCAATATTCAAGAGAAATTAATTACTGTAGCGTCAGAAGCTTTGGCACAAGAAAGGAAACTTTCAACACAAGAGAATTACGACTTTGGGATGATGAAATTAAATTATTAATTGCAAACAAGTAAGATACCTATCTAAAGAAGATACATTCCTCAGACCTCCAAGACCTGAAAATATATAATAAATGAAATTCGGCTTTAGGAAAGAAGAAAGACAAATAAAGAGAGACTACTAACACCAATATATTAGTGAAATAGAACATGATGTAAGAGGAAGACAAAATAAAGCTTATAAGATAATGAAATATCTAAATAAAGAAGATAAAATAGTTGATAAATAAATTCGATTTCGAAACATTCCCAGCTACTCTTCTACAAAAACCTCTGGATTAATAAAGATGACAAAGACATGATCTTATCTCAACTGGATGCTAATGTGAACCCAGTAGCATTAGAAGATCTAGAAAAAGCATTGATACTAAGTAATAATAAGAAGACACGTGGGTGCGATAAAATCAATAGTTTATAAAGAATGCCTCAAATATTGTCAAATTAAGACTCTTAAATTATATAAATGCGTTGGAAAATTGGATACATTCCTGGAGAGTGGAGAACAGCTTACATACGTTCAGTATACAAAAAAGGCAATAGGCATTAGAGTAAAAAAATCACAGTGGTGCCAGCCTTCTAAATGTTTGTTATAAGCTAAAATGATAACTAAACGATTATCACTAATACTTGTTACAATGATATTAAATGCTCAGCATAGCCTCTATGAAGGATGATCATTCTCGGGCAGCTAATTTAATATGACACAATTAATATACAAATGATGCGAATTTAAGACGCAAATTTATTTAGCCTTTGTTGATTACGGAAAGGCCTTTAGAGACTTGATAGAAGCCGATTATGGGAAATATTAAGAAAAAGAGGAATTCCGTCACATCTCATTAGAGTTGTTCAAAGTTTGTATGTGAAAAATAAAATTCCAATTAAAACGCCAAATTACAGAAATGAAGTGGGCAAACTAAATCAAGGGGTGTCCGTTTTCACCTATTCTGTGAGATTTATATGGAATAAGAAACGAATATTTGGTTACCAAAAATTGAACATTTTAAAATAAATGACATACATTTCATTACCCCATTACCTTATTTAATACCCCATAAATCCCATTACTCTTCCCTGACGACCAAGCGATTTCTTCAAGGGAAAATGAACAGAAAGAAGCAGTTTTTAAATTAAGCAATAGAGCAAGTGTTTTTTAACTTAACTATGTCCCATTTTAAAATCAAAGTATTGAAATTCGTTGGTTATCTGACTCTGAGTAACATTGAAATCAATGATGATATTATTGAACAAATTAATAATTTCAAATACTTATGTTGTAATGCAACATACGGGTCAAACAGAAATGGAAAGTATATTGTACTTGTTTTACGTCTTCTGCGAAATCATCCTTCCAACGTTTGGAAAGAAAGTCCATAAGGAGACCTTGTTGAAATCTTACAAATTAGTGGCCATACCTGCCTTGCTTTATGGCAGCGAAAGTTGGATCGCAAGGAAGAAGAATTGTGGCCTGTGAAATGGGATTCTTTACAAACAGAGTCGATTTCATCTTGAATGACAAAAAAGAAATGTGACAACATTCGAGCAGAATTACAGATGTCAAATACATTAGGAATAATGAAACAATATCAACAGAGATGGAAGAAGCGTATTGCGATTTTTCTAGATACAAGAATGACTAAGACAAAACTATACATACCGGAAGGAAGAAGATGCAGGGGGAGACGTCGGAAGTGGTGATGAGATCAGTTCCGAGGACGGTACGGGCTAGAAGACCCAAGCCCTGAAGGAGAAGAAGAAGATGATGATGATTATGATTATGCTGAAAAGAAGAAGAAGAGGTTGAGAAGAAAAGAAGAAGAAGAGACGCGGTCCATGGCCCGTTTGTTAGGCTTCTGTTCCGGCATTCGCCTGGTATTGATCGGAGACTACGGAAAACTACCGAACAGAGCAGTCAGGCGCTCGAATTCTCCTCCAGACTGTGACTGAACTCGACTTTTTTCCAATTTATTGGTTTTGATGGTAGAGACATGGATTAGTTGTTAATAACTTAACATATGTATTGGTTTCTTATTAACTAAAATTAAAATTAACTAATAATTAACTTACAAATATCTTACAACTATTACAATGGAAGAGGGATCCCTTGTGGGTCTAATCAGGTTCCAATTCAGCGAATTTGATGAGAAATGAGTGATAGAGATATTTATTTGTAATTCTGGTTTGATGGATGGGATTTTTTTCCGAGCCTGAAAGGCACCAGGGAGGGGATTTGATTTAAGCTGGAATAAAAGTTGGTGGAAAGATAAGCTACGTGCTGTGATAACGGTTCGAGGTTAAATTCCTTATGGAGTTGGAGGTTAGAAACGAACCATGGGGCGTTGGCTATTGTTCTAAGGAACTGATTCTGTATTTTTTGAATTTTGTTAATATTGGTTTTGGAGGCGTTAATCCATATTAGGCAGATGTACAGAAGTAGAGGTCTTGTGACTGTTTTGTATATTAATATGGCGGAATTGAATGGTACCGTTCTATTTTTGTGAATTAATGGTTTCAGCTACAGTAATTTTATTTTGGCTTAAATTAGTTTGTTATATATGAGTTTAGTTTGGTGTCTAGTTGAAGTCCGAGATATTTAACCGGTTTGGTGGGGGCCATTCTATTGTGCTGTTGATCAGTGTCATAGGAGTGGAAGGTCTTAGTGTGAATATTTTGGTGGAAGTTTTACTTGGATTTAACTGTATCTTGAGTTTGGAAGCCCAGCTATCCAACATGTGAAGTTGTAATTGCATTCTGTTTCTAATTAGATTCATGGATATGCCTGAAGAGAATATGGCCGAATCATCCGCAAATTGAGCTGTTTGAATATTATTTAGTTTAGGAAGATCAGCGAAGTTGAATAAGGTCGGAGAAAGTGGAGAACCTTGCGGGAGTCCAGCGTTTATTAATCTCGGATTTGAAAGGTGGTTGTTAACATTTACCGAAAATGTTCTATTGCCAAGAAAACTATTATTGAGAGTATATAGTGTGGAGTACCAATTTTGATTAGTTTGTAGTTCAGGGCTTGATGCTATGTTCGGTCAAATGCTTTCGTGATGTCTATGAAAATCGCTGTGGTGTGGTGTTTTCTTTGAAAAGCTGTGTATATATGTTCTGTAATACGGAGTAACTGATGTGTGGATGTTTTTTTAGTGAATCCAAATTGTTCTATTGGTATAGCTTTTGTTAGGTGAAGATGTTTGTTTAGTTTTTGAAGCCAACTTTTTGAAAGGTTTGGTAACAAGCTTATAGGCTGATAACTGTCGGTGAAGGCTGCGTTTTTGTTTAGTTTGGGGATGGGAATGATAATTGCATACTTCCAGTCAGTGAGAAATAGCCGATTCTGAAGCATGTTACTTAAAATGCTATTGCTGTGGGGGGGTGACAAATACTTTAGAGCTGTGTTACTAATGCAATCGTGACCTACGGATTTCTTAGTTGGAAGGTTTTTCATGGTTTTATAGATTTCGGTCGGAGATGTACATTGGATTTCGTGGTGAGGTCCATGAATACGTTCTCTGACTGTCTTTATTATGGTGTTGTGTTCGGGATAAAATTGTGTATTATTTAAGATGAATGTCGATGCAAAGTAATCTGCAAGTTCTTCAGCTTTATGATATTATGAATAAGCTTTACCTATCGTGGTTTTTAAGGGTGGGATTGTGTTTTTCTTTTTTAGTATTTTCTTGGTGAATTCCCAGAGCGAGTTGTTGTTGGTGTTTAGTGAATTTAGTAGATTATGAAATTGTTGATTTTTATTATTTTTATGACTTTTTTGACAATGTTAATGATTAGATTTAATTCCTTTTTAAGTTTGTTTTTTGACGTAAAATAAAGCAAGAGAACTTTATTTTATTTTTATTTTTAAGTTGGATCCACGGTCTTGTGGTTTTATTTTTTGTGATTATTGCATTTTGAATAGTGAGGTAATTTGTTGTAAGTATTTTTGTTAGCGTTTGGTAATATGGTGGGTTGAGATTTTTTAATAGTGGAGATGCCGGTTCGTTCAAATAGTTTATTGATTGACCTATTTGAAATGAAATTTTCAGGATTTTTATTTTAGGAATTGCATTTCTGATTAATCTTTGATACTCTACCCGGTTTATTTATAAAGCTTTTATTTTAAGGGCAGGATCGTGTTGAGGGGCTAATTGTTGGGTAGTCGTTCATACCGAAATGTGATCTGAGTCTAGTTCAAAAATTGTTGAAATGTGAAATTTAATTTTTGTGTTGGTTATGGCTAAATCAAGCATATCAGGTTAGTGCAGACGGTCGAATGGATAATATGTTTGTTAGGGAGGAAATAAAACTTTTAAACTAGATTGATTAATTATATTGGCTAAGATTTTGCCGTCGTGATTATTTGTTTGGCAGCCGCAGCTTGTATGTTTGGCGTTGAGGTAACCTAGCAATAAGACATTTTCCGTGGGCTGGAAGAAGTTTTGTAGGTTTGCGTTTTGAATTTTAGTACTTGGTGGCTTGTATACGGATATTATTTTCCATAATTGATTGTTTATGTTTATGTTAATTGTGATGGCTTCAATGCCGGGGGAGTCGGGAAAATTAGTTTGGTAGTGATTTTAACATGATTTTACTGCTATTAGTACGCCTCCATCTTTGGTTTCAGATCTATCAGATCTGTAAAGAGTGTAATTTGGAATGAATAGTTTGTTTTTTTGATTGATGTGCGTTTCAACTATGCATGCAATGTCAACGACGTAGTGGGGCAGAAAGTGAACTAATTCTACCTTTTTATTGTTGAGGTAATTGAAGTTCCAATTTAAGCAGGTTAATTATTGCCATTGTTATTATTGTTGTTTTATTGTGTTTATCTGCCATTTTTATTAGTTAAATACGCGTTTACGGAGTTTTGTACAGTGCTGATTATAGATGGTTAAAGAATTGATGAAATTAATAATGATGAGGTGATGGCATTTATTATTTTTTTGATCATCAGGTTGCTGGCGTGAGAGTCTGGCGATTGAGAATTTGGTGGAGAGAGATTATGGGAGTTTTGGGTTGATTTTGGATGTTTGAAATATGGTTGAAGTTCGGTATTGAGTTTGTTTGAGGCAATGGTGGGAATTGTTGATTAAAAACGGGTCCACTTTTTAATTTTTTTGCTTTATTAGTGAAAAAATTCTCAATAATATAAGTTCAATTTTCATACAATATCTTTGACATTTCGAGTATTGCAAATGTTCTGTTAAACTGTCTCATAACCATTGTGAAATATTTGTGTGTGTATTGTGAGGACTATTATTTGGAATACGCATGTTCCCAAAACATCTGTGCATTAAGCAGAATCCACGTAAACATTGTTATTGTGTAATTTACATCTAATGGTGCACCTGGTGTAATTTTCATCTAATATGAGCTAGTAAAGAATATTTGTTGTGTACTTCACTCAGATGGTGACAAATCAGACCAGTCAGCATCTCTGTATTACTGTATTACAATATTTGTAATATAAGAATAAAATGATGTAAATTACTGTTATTTCAGGAAATCTTATTATGTATCATAGGGTAGTAATGAAGCTTGTAATACAATGAGCCAGCATCTCTCTTATTAAAACCATTATGTGTATTGTGAACTACAAGTGTTTTACATAAAATAATGTTTACATAAAATAAATTTGAGAATCATAGGCTGTTCTGAAACAAGATTTCCTCTTTTAAATACAAATACTACATTGACATGCTTGTAATTTTCGGATTATACGAGTATAACAACAGATGTACAAATTCAGTCATTTCAATTGTCCCTATTTCTGTTTCTTATTCAGCTCTGGAAGAAAAAAACATTTCTGTAATTTTATTATTTTCATTACAATTAATTTTCAAGCGGTGTCGGTTAGGGCAGATGTTGTATGCTTAATCGGGGTTAGTAATCTCATGCTTATTTAGAACACTAAAGTCTGATTATTTGAACAAGGTAATGAAACGCCGTATCTTATCTACACTGTTTGCTATTAACACATGGTATGGTGCGGAGTGAGGAGTTGAACGTTTTTAAAAAATGACCTTCAACCGTATTCAGATTTTTATAATTTGATAATAGGGCGGTAGGACTTAAAATTAATGAAGAACTCATTTATTGAAAACTGAACACGTTTTATAAAAATGTGTAGAAATGATATCAAATGCAAAGCAGCTACCAACATTTATCAATGTAAACATATTCATAAGCATTTCATTTAAGCATTAGCTACGGAGAGTAATTTATTGTTGGTACGTTTGCAGAGATTGTGAACATTTGGACGAAATTCATAAAAATGTTTTCAGCTGCTTCTTTAAAGAAATTTTCATTTCTTTAAAAGTGTATACGTTCATCTGAACAAACGCTTGGGAAATGAGATAAACGTTATGTAGGCTTTTTTCAAATTGACATAAAACTGTTTCAATTCTATTTTATGTTAAATTGGTTTGTAATAAAGCTTCTATTGTTCCTTGACAAGATTATTTGTGCGGAATCTGAAAATGATCAAGTTTATAATTTACAAGACATTTAAAAGATTATTTAGTAGATCTTGATAAAACTTAAATCTATTAAAGAGATTTTTGAAAGAAAATGATATAATAAACGCAATTTTTACAATCTGTAGGTGAATAGGCTCCTACACTTGAAATGATAAAGAAAATGAAATAACAAAAGAACATTTACAACCTTCTAACTCATTATCCTCAAAAAGGTCTTCTCAATCAGCAAAAACGTTAAAATCTAAAACAAATTCTAATTCGATATTAGAGCGTTTCTTTCATTAACTATTTGCACTTCCTCTTTTAAAATATAACGCTCTTTGTGAACTTCTTCTACAATGATTATTACCTTATATTCTGTCTTACCCCTTTCAACTCTAAAGTAGTGGCCCCTCTTACTTCTGCAGTGGGCGTTGGCATGTAAATCTTGAAGAAGAAGGCACACGAGCGTTTTTGATATAGCCAAGAGCAGAGGATTGGTTTATTGGTAATGGGTTCATGATTTCCAAATACGTGAAAAAGAGACGCCATTGTCAACACTTGTCAACACTTTTATTTATTATATTAACAGCTTTGATGTCGAACTAGAGCAGGGTTGTCCAACTGGCGGCTCGTGGGCCGCATGTGAACGCGCGCTGTCGTGGACAACACTTAATTTGAAAATAGGTTAAGTTCAGATTTAAGTTTTTTTTCTTGTAAATTCAGTCATTCAAATCATCTCAATTCACTGCTTTATACATGGTACGCACTAACATCACGCATAATTCTATCCCCTTCAATTCAAGAGCAGCTAGGCAAAGTGGCGGGATCAACAATAGTTCGTACAAGGTGGTCAGATGTGGATCGCCCGAGATATATACTATGACCCGAAACCATATTAAAGGTTTTTGTTGTGGTCCTTGAGTCGTTGCAAGTTGGACACCCCTGAATTCGAGCATGAAAAGCTGCTAACATAAACATAAACGTTGGTAATGGCGTCTTTTATTCACAAATTAGTGTAGGTAGCCGACTTGTTAGATCCAACTGATAAAAACTGTTTCCTATTCTCGCCTCTGGCTTTCCTCTTGATTTGTGTACTTTTTTAAAACATCCTGTAGGTATACACTAATGTAGTCTAGGCCAAGAAGTTCGAATCTTTGATGGTGGTGGAGGTGTTGGTGGTGTTTAAGGTGGGTAAATACTTGGAGCTCGAAGAAAAAGCTGCTGAGCACCTACTAGAAGTCAGTTGTAATCGCTTGTTTACTTAATTGTCTTGTCAGTTCCATTAAAGGACGATTCACCAAATAATAAACCCAACTCTTTGGTCGAGGTCACCACTCGAGGAAACACTTGAAAATCACTTGTAGTTAAAGATCTATACACGTCGAGATAGGCACGTATCAGATCAAGAGAAAGGCGGCGATGTACTGATCACTTATCACCAGAGACCGGAAAAATATGTAGTGTGAAAGTCAAAATATGTACATAAAAATGTAATGAAACAGAATATGTAATATGTAAAATTGGATATAATATGTAATATTAAAATGCGCTAACTGTAAAACGCATTTACATAATATAAAATTACATTTATAAAAAAATTTCTAAATACATTTTTAAAAATTACAAACGTTTTAAAAAATCATTTAGAGCGCATAAGTTGATCAATGCTTCATACATCTTTCCCGTCAGTAGTAAAAGTTTCATGTATTGTAGACATGTCAAGGTCTCGGGCACGATTACAAGCTTACTAGAGCTTGCGGGCACTGCGTCCAGAGAAATTGGCGCGAGATTTAAAAGTATTGGTTGTACAACGCTACGAAGTGGCAGGTGAGTCACTGGAGATGTCACTACAGTCATGGTTGGTACGTCATGACAGTCTTTGGGAGACGTTTATTGACAATTATGGCCACAAATTTACCTACATTATTTCCTATTTTCTCTTTAAGGCAACGAAATGATGCATTAAAATGAAATAATACATCAGTCATATTTCAAATTCTCAATTGGGAGCAAAATTTTAAAAACATTGAATCAAAAATGTCTTGTCCGATTTCAAATTCTCAATTGAAAGAAAAATTCAATAAATTTAATCAAAAGTATCTATAATCGTGTTTAACAGATAAATATTCTTGTCAGATAAAAAGCTCTGTTCGTCCGTAAACGAGAATGCTTAACTTATACGAACTTGTTAATTTATTTCACATTATTGCTAAATACAACCAATAACTGAATGATTTAATAAGAAAACACAAAACGAAAACAAGGAAAAAAACTCGCCACTCAAACATATTCATGTCACTCAGCAACGATGTTTATATAAGGGAGAATTTTGTAAGAAAATAAACATCAAATGGTAATTACTAGTGAAGATTACAAACATAATACAATTCTCAGTTATTTGATAAAAAAAATCTGGCAAACATATTTCCGTACGAAGCCACTATTCCGTGACGCGCGCCGCTTCATCTTGCGCGGGTACACCCCTTTCTGGATTGTAAGGGTAAATGCGTGCGGAGTCAGGGGAAGTTGCCCGTGCTCTTAGGAGCGCTGGGCAAGTAGCTCGCGCGGGCGCGGTTGAACTGATCTATTGCTCGCTCTAAGGCCGTAGTTTCGGATCCAAACCAGACGCAATAGAGGCATCGTGCAAACTGGAGATATCTATGACCAGCAAACAATCACTGCAGCGTGCAGCACTCTCATCGAAGTGTTACACATCGGTGATCGGCAAAGTTTCTCGAAAACAAAAAGGTTAAAGGTCCCAAAACACGGTATCAGTGATACTTTTCACACCTTTAGGTGTAAATGTTCTAAGTCGTTGACGCGCACTTCCCGTCACTGAGATAACTGAAGCAGGCTTGCTGGACTATGAGAACATCAAGCGCCTTCACGTAGGGTGCCTGGAGTAGATAGGAATGCACGAAAAAAAATTTGATTTTTTAAAATACTTTTTTATAAAAAGTCGAATAAAATTAAAGAAAAGGGATAGAATAATATTTTTTTGAAAATAGCAAATTAGTTAAAATATGTAATATAGCTCTAAATATGTAAAAGTATGTAACAAATTGGATATTGTTGAAAGATACTCCAAGATTACAAATTTTAGAACGGTAAATAGAAAGACAAAAAACATATAATTAAATAAAAATCCGGTTTCTACCTCGTTTTGGCATCACGACTATGCACTGAAACGACACAAAGTGCATTGGTAATAAGTAAATACATCATATCTGTGCGGTGGGTAAAATCGAGCTTTAAACCTGTACCGAAAAATAGCGAATTTTGATCCATTTAATACTTCTTACAACGTGTTTGAATAGATAAAGTGATGCACTCGAGGATCAGACTAGAACATAGTATATAGGGTCACGTGTACCAAATACAAAAGTGATATATACAGTGATTCATTTGCGATACATGCAATAATATTTTTATCGTCAATATACAGTAAAAACTGTAAGGAACGTATGGACATTGGTGAAGTATGAATGAAAGTTGCAAAGTGCGCAGTAGGTTACATTCTACACCAAACTACATAGCAATGATTTAGCACTAACGCACTAATATGATACACTAAACCCGAATAATAGCATTATCATACACATAAGCCTCAATTCACTTATTAAAAACAATTACACAATTAGTTAAGCAATAGCAGATTATGCTTATTATGAAATTGTAAAAAGAATGTATAATAATTAATGTATTCACTAATGTTTATTGAGAAATATTTACGAATAAACTCGATGTACGAATAGATCCGGCTAGAAATAAATTTCATAAAAACATTAATTCACAACACAAGTAGTTACACACCCTTTAATTGTAAAATATAATATCTATATATATAAAAGAAAGTCGTGTTAGTTACACTATTTATAACTCAAGAACGGCTGTACCGATTTGGCTGAAAATTGGTGAGCAGGAAGCTTAGAGCCAGGAGACTGACATAGGATACTGTTTATCCCGTTCGACAGCGTTCCTGTGTGAGAACGCACGTTTTCGCACGTTTTCGCGTGATTTCGCATGTTTTCGCGTGAAGGTACTTAACTGAAGAGTGCAACCTATGCCCCAAAATACAGGAACAATAATGAATGATTAATCTACTTAATTTTTTTATTTGTATTTTCTAATAAACAATTTAACTTAATAAATTCCAAAATCTGCTTATTTATTGCCTTTAACAGCCGGTCCCTATGATTACAGCTTTGTATTTCTCTCTTAAACCAAAATCAATTCCAAAAAAAGAAAACGCTCTGCTACGTAATAGATTTTTTAATTATCTATTTAATATCAGAGCGTTTTTTTAAAATTTTTCTTTGTTTGAGAGAAAAACACAAATCTGCAATTGCTTTATTATCACGAGTGCAACAAGGATAGTACAGTTTCTCACAGTGAGTGCGACGCGAGAATAAGATGGGACCGGCTGTTAAGGCGGAACAGAGTTCGCCGGGTCAGCTAGTTGTATAATATATGATTAATATTATTTATTACAAAATACATTTCTGCTTCAAACAATATTAGCCGTTTGTGCTCGTATCTTGGAGACAGATCTCTTTGTTGGAGACAGATTTAACCGTCATTCACGCGGCAACTCTACTAATTGTGCAAGAAATATTCAGTTTCCTGCCTCTTTATCCCGAAATGTAACAGAATAAAATGTAAACAGCCATTACAAACATGAATACTCTTACCTTATGCTCCTGAGGGCTCAGAAGTTCACGCGAGAAGGTGTAAAAGACCGCTGAAGTGTCCTTGCTCTGAGAACGAAATCATAGGTCTTGATAGCGACCATGACGCGGCGCTTCGGAAGTCCGTGTTATCATTCACCGTTCATTGGCTTGGCGGTTAAAGTACATTTACTATTATTAGCCGATAAAGAGAGTGACGTCATTCTTGCACAGACTATCATTGGAATTGACATCGATGAAAAAAATGTTGGAATTAATTTGCCTTAATCTGTTGATTTATAGCATGACTACAGATAGGCCGTATCAACACTATTTTCATTTTCATATTAAATATTTTAATAAATAATTTTTTAACAAATGAAATGGAATGTTATGTTATAAAACATCCA
Source organism: Teleogryllus occipitalis (assembly GCA_011170035.1). NCBI lineage: Eukaryota > Metazoa > Arthropoda > Insecta > Orthoptera > Gryllidae > Teleogryllus > Teleogryllus occipitalis. The sequence continues at coordinate 218,903 of BLKR01000609.1, read as the reverse complement.
GGATGCTTCAGAATCAGTGTTACAAATTTCTAGAGGGTATCTCCCACTAGCGGGGTATCGCTCCAACCGGAACAAGCTCTTCGCTCCCGACCGGTCTCCCGGCATGTGTGGTAGTGTAGTGTATATGTGTGTGTGTAACGGGTGAGGATAGGACAATGAATTCGAAGGAAGGATGGCTCGAATCGCTCCGGCATTCACCCTGTACTGATCGGAGAAACTACAGGAAACTACCGATCAGAGTAGCCGACCGCTAGAATTCTCCTCCAGAGAGCGACTGAATTCGACCTAGTTGACAAGTTAGTGTCGAAAATCCTACCGCTGTCGGGAATCGAACCCCAGGACCGCCCGGTCACAGGTTCTGTAGAGACACCGGTTGATGCCCTGTGCCATCTCTCCCGATGCAACGAAGGGGATATGTACCTCAGTATTCATGTGTGCCGCTACAGAACAGCCAATTTTTACGGGTCCAGGGCTCTATTTACCACACATTTAACAGCAGCGTTTTTCCAGCTGCAGGGCACTGGTAGATTAGTAATCAGGAATGAATTTGCCAACACCAATATCCCGCCGCCATGAGCATCAGAAGCAGTCAAGTGGCAGCAGTTAAAAGGATGCCGTGAGAAACAGTCCCAAGAGGGGCAACCGAACTAAGCCTTTGCCTGACTAGGATGAGCTATTCAGTCGCAAATTTGGCACCTGTCGATTGGTAATGCGTAATAAGTTGTAAAATTAGAAAATTCGCCCAAACACAGTTGCAATCAAGTAGATGCGATAGTCAAACATGGAAAGTTGCTCGCTTAGTTGCGTGTATATTTTAGTGACGCTACTGCAATGGCAAGCAGACGCAAGACGTGTACGTGATGGCAAAGTTGTGGACGTTGCCGCGGAACTGCTGTGAACATTTCAACGATGCTCTAGATAAGTGTGTATAATTTCTAGGACTTGTTAAGTGAAGCGAACATTGTGTTGGGGAATGAATAAATGAACTACATACGTGGACAGAAGTTATATCTTCCTTAAAATACATTCATATGAACCCGCTTACAGTTCCTTCCTACTTCCCTTACTCCAGCGGACAATTAGTAGGAAGGAGATCTTGCCCCTTATTCTCCCGGCCATGTCATCTCAATAATTACCTACTGGAACAATTTAAAACCACTAGTACTGTCCTGCTCAAATATATCCTCAAATAAATTTATTCGTATGAGCAATTTGGGAATTAGTCCCATTTCCGAATTGTTGAAATCGCGTAGGAAAGAATGGATTCAACACATTGAAGACAGAATTGTAAGGGTCCCCCGGAAGACCGCCGCGACGATGGCACGAAAGTTTTTAAATCCAAGGAGTGGAAACGGTCTATTGCCTACTAAGAAGTAGAAGAGCAATTTGGAAGATAAATAATTTAATTTTCCACGCTTCCTTTGACTCGCACTCTGCTGGAATCATGTTAAAAATTTATTTACATCAGAACCTAGATATTTATTTAGTAGTAAGTATTCTTAGCCAGCTGTGCATGGAAGGAGTAGAACGCAAAGAAAAAAATATTATTTTATCTTTATTGAATAGCATGCTTCAGTCTAAATTGGAACTTCATCTACTCAACCGATTATAGTTGTTCACCAGTGATATCAAATGTATGTTTATACATTAAATTGATTATGATGTTTATTTGAAACTTGTTTTCATAAAATACCCACGTCAAATTTGTTTTCCATATTTCTAAGAATAGTTGGTTATTGAAAGGCAAATTCTCTGCACAAAAATCAGTAGATTGTCATTTATTATACCTATTACACATTGGAAAATATTGTACATATTGTGCTTACAATGTCGTGTTTGAATTTAAAATATGTATATAAATGTTTGTATTCTATAAAATTGGTTATATTCAAATAACTTTAGCGGTAAAATGGGAAGTCAGAGTTAATCAACTTCTTTTTCGACCATTCATCGACTTGAGCCACAATTGTACGAGGCATCTCTTTTTTCCAGGCGCCGCTCTCTCCTTTGCGGAGGAATTCGTTCTTGATGTCAAATTGCTTGTGTACCGGCGCAAGTATATCTCTATAATTCACACTTGCATTTTCTTTCATTTTACTGAAACTCAGGTGTTCTGCTAACATTGCAACTTGTTCATATGTTAAATTCTTGTTTAGAAATTTTGCAGTCTTGCGAATAACGCCTGGGAGATCCTGAAAATGATTTTTTAATACTTAAAGATTTAAGTGAAATTTATTTTGCGAATACAGTTTAAAAATACAATTCCCTATACCTGTTTCATTTCTTCATAAGTGTTAAACAACACGTTCGGTTCTTTAACAGTCCAGAAATCAAGTACATGTTCCCAGTATGGACCATAAAGCACTGAAAACAAATAACAGCACGATGAAAATTTGAAAATGTCATTTTTGTTTTATTTGTAGTTTCGTTCCTCATTTACAAACCTAAATTTAGTAAACATTTTGTATGATATTATTATGTAATGTAAAATTCACTTACATGCATCTTCTACAAATGCATCCGCAAACTTGTCCAAAGAGCCTGAATAAGCCATCCAACTTTTGTGATGGTGAAAATATGATAGCAGTACATCCTTAGGGTTTCTCGATACATAGATTATCTAAAACCAAAAATACAGTAGAACCCTGCTAATCCGAAATTTCGGATAATCTGAACCACATGCGTAATGGAGGAAAAATAAACAAAATAAATAAAATGCTTATTCTTAACGTAAAGAAAGGATTTTATAATTACTGTAGAACTGAACAAATAATTATTGAAACAGAAGTTGTCGAAATGATACGTTTATTGCACTGGTAACTACGGTATACCGCGCACTGTACTGTACAGTGTATCACCTGATTTGTATTAATTTATGGACGAAAAAGCATGATACATTGTTAGTCAAACCAATTTATTCTGAACACTATACGTAGAATACGTATTAACAGCATCGTCGCAAACTGTACTTCAACTCTTCTAAACAATGTAGCAACCACTACCGTATGCGATCAGTAATGAACGTACCGTACTTCGTTGTTAGCAACATTGCCACTTCATGTCGATGCGTTGCAATTTTCTCACATCGCACGCAAGTTTCATTGTGTCTGGTAATCCTACAGACGTATTTCTGTAAGTAATGTACATTTTTTCATATAATCCGAACACTTTCGAATCCGAGAAAAAACACACCTCCAATTAGTTCGGAATACCGGGGTTCTACTGTAATTACTTGCAGTTTTACCAAGTATTGGTATTGCAAGCCGTAAATAGCATTAGAAAGGAATTTTTACTTTCTGATTCTGTTTGTTGTTCGTCTGAGTGAGACTGCTTTCTCTCTTATTAAAATGAAAGATAGTCAATGGTGTAGTAGTCTTGAGTAATTTCTCCGGTCAGGGTGGTTTTTCGTTTCATGTTTTTTTCGCAGTTTTTAATACAAAAAGTGGCAAAGTGATTCAAAAGTTGGACACGTATTCGAAGACATTCACCAAAAAAGAATGCCATTTTATAGGAAGACAGAATGACGTTAATTTGGGTGGACACGACCATGTATTAAAGTTGCAACGTCCCGCACATATCACTAAAATGTTATCATGAATAATACCCCCTCTCCTTTCGATATAACCGATCAATACATTGCAAGAAAACTATCCCGCAAAGTAAACCAAAACATCGCCCTAGAGATACGAAATTACAATGTTTTACATGAGAAAACCTTCACCTGACATGGTCTCCACGTTGCCGAAAAACGCTCGTTGCCGAAAAAACTCATCGACACACGTTGACGAAAAACGTGCGTTGGCTGCGAGTTGGCATGACTCTTCAACATACACATGCCCATGCAGTCCTCAGTTAAAGACCCTCCTTCAACCACTTCTCCAATCATTCTTCTGCCTTCATTGTCAATTTCAAACTCCCTTAAATCCTCTCCTGATCCCACACTTGTTCCATACTTTATATTAATAATTCCTCTCCACCTGCTGCCTTTCTGCCGCGATATTTTCTTTTCTTAAAGATGTTTCATTATTTACGGACAATGATCTATGGACATATTTTTAGATTTTTCGAAGGTATTGATATCGTTGATCATCAATTATAATTTTGCTTTGAAACCTAGCATCGTACAGAATTCGTGGCATTGCATTGTTTTTGGATAACTTCACATCTTGGCCATCAACAGTAAAAGAGTAGTCCCCTGCTGGGATTAAATTTTATTTACTTTTATTTCGGAATCCTTACAAAATAAAATGGGGTTTCTCAAGGTTCCATATTGGCACCGTACGTTGCCTCCTTTATGAAAATGAATAGTCTTCTTCAGTCAGGCGCGGAGAGACAGTACTCTACACAGATGACATTAATATTCTTTGCAAAAATGAAACAGTTTATAGTAAGTGCCATGAGTATACTCCAAATTGGTCATATACTTAAAAACAATCCAGAGAAATTCTGCCGTTCAGAATAAATGTTACCAGCTATCAATGCCAATGAACAATACGCTGGTCCCAGAGGTGAAAGTTGTAAGCATTTTGATCCAGTCTAAACTAAAATGGACTCACATTTAACGTAACTAAATGCTAAAGTACGCCCGAACTGATAGCTTTAAAAACTAATAAAATTCAGTAAAAAATCAAAAATAAGTATTCAAAATACACAGATCAGTGTGTGTTTTGCTGGGAATATCCATTTTCACCTTAGTTCACACTGGTGAACTCCCATACAAAGCCAACTCATAGATAGCACGAAAAAGGTACGAGGCACTCACGTGATAAGATTTCATGCGAGATATCAGTGCTCTCGGTGATCGTTAATGTGCGAGAGAGAGACACGACGAGGAACAGAGAAGGAAGGCACTGCGCATGTGCTGTAAAGTCATTTTCAAAGTCAGGTAACCCAACGCGAGCTAAGGATTGTAATCGCCAAACTTAGTCGTTTAATTTCATTGGCTTCATTGTGGTGTGTGCTAATGACTGAAAGGAGTTAGTTCCGTATTTGTTGTATATTTGCGCTTACCTTTGGCCCATCGCTAAATGTTTTCCTAATTGTGCGTGGAAGTGCGCAAAGCGAGCTTTTTGTCCCCTTTTGTGAACAGATACATAACGTCACATACAAATTCAAAGGACATTTTCGGTTCACAAAAATGAAAGTATGTGACGGACAGAAACTATTGTGATTAGTAAAACTGAACATAATTTGTATCTTTATTTTGAACCAAGACAAGAAGGAAATACAAATAAATTTCTATAATGGCTTTCACGTCAAAACAGGCAAATTCAAACTTTGTCAGAATGTAATTTTTTTATAACTCGTGCGTGTATATTAAAAGTTTATAAACATGTTCATTAGCTCATGTCTATTAGATTCATTAGAATATAATTGGCATTTTTCGTAACATCCGTTGTTTATTCCTAATTTAACTTACAAATTGTTCGCGGACATCTCACACAAAATGTGGCAAGGCTACCTATCGAAAGCTAGGAAGTCAATGTATTTGAGATGGCATTTAGTGTACCCCCTCCAAAGTGACATGGGAAAGAACATTTTATTTGATTATTTTTTCTCTCTACTTTTATTAGTATTTCAATTCCGAATAGGAAATGAGAGAGGGTAGGGGATGAGGAAGCTCAAGAAATTTGGTATATATTGTATTCTTCCCAAGCATTGCATCAATCACAAATTTTTTTACGCTTTTTGACAATGAATTATAAATAAAATGTTTACACCGGGCAAGAAAAGTTCACTCCACCCTAAGAGAAGCGAAGGAGTTCATTTTAGAAAGTTTTGACAGAACCTCGCAGAGAGGAAAAGATGCTTGTATATTGTTAATAGAAAGGTATTTTACAAATTCATATACATTTAGGCGGCGTAATTGGGTGAATTCGGATAAAATACATAAACAGACCGTTCTGTTCAAAAATTAAATATATAACCATTCTTTTGCTTTACGAGACGGTTTTCTCAGAGCTTTTCTAAAGTAGATATCTCCTTGGGCCTCTTAGGGTGGCGAGACTTGATGGCCCACAGAAAGTCTTAATTAAAAAATCGATACAAACAACATAGTAAAAGCAAAATCAATTAATGCAATGACCAAGATAACAATCAAGCCCATTTTTTTATTAAATTTCCGGCATTGAAATGCATATCAAATCACTGAAACACAAAACTAAGGCATAAAAATTATCTTATCCGGCCTAATGAACCACAAAGTGTTGTGTTATTCTGAAATTTCGGAAAAAAGTTTGCAACAGTACGAAATATTAATATCATAGAAGGATCTAAGTTCCATCATAGCTGCCAAGAAAGTAACATTGTAGATTAAATATGAGCATTAACAAATTTACGATCTTGCTTTTATCATTGAGTCATTTTTTCCAAACTAATTCAGGTATTAAAGAAAATTTGTGCAAAATTGTCAACAGTATAAAACCCTCTGTTTCAAATTGAATTTTGTGTTATTGTCTGTTATTTTAACGAAAATATTACACATTATTAAAATTAATGTTTAAATGAAATTATTTGTGTTTCCCAGGTCATACAAAATGCTAAGTATAAATTCAATAGTGTATTTACAACCTGATATGAATTATGTTTACTTACTTTTGGTTTCTTTGTCCAAATCTGATGAGGCAGTAGATCTTTGGGTAAATGAGATTTGATGCAGCGAGGACTCGACTGATTGTTAAGAACATTAATCCAATCAGGTGAATTTTCTAGTGGACATTGAAAGCTTGAAAACCTGCAAAACCACATCTCTTTAATGAGTAGATTCATTGCCAGATGCCTTGTATCATAATATTAATAGATGTGGTGAGATGACTGATTTTCATGTACTGTGTGTCAACCAATCTTAGTGTCTGCAACTAGTTGTGATAGTGTTCTTTAGTAGAAAAGTCTCTGATAAAATTAACTCATCTTCAGGGTGAGTCCTATAAGTTTATCACCTCCTGTAGTTTTTGAACGGTTGGAGTTACTGCAATGCAGTTTTCACAGAAGCGCATGAGGGAATAGGGCTAATTGATGTACGAATGTATGTATTCGTTTCCATTTTATCACTTGCATTTTACGAGATATTGAATTAACTTTGTTCTTGTTGTTTTACAAATAGAACCCAACATATTATTTTAGATCCATGACAAGCGTAAAAAAACAAATCCAATGTTCTAAATATGCTCATATGCTGCATAAAACTTTTTTTATTTTATTTTTTTCGACTCGTACTTAAGAGATATTTTGAATGTAACAGTCCATCGGCGAAGGTCACGCAGCGCTCTCTCTCTCTCTCTCTCTCTGCTAACGCGCTCTCGGGGCTTTACAATATCCGTGAAGCACGACTCGAAAAAATCAAAATAATCCAAAAAATGCTGATTTAACATAATAAAATATACATGTCATTGGATTCATCTTTTTAAACTCGTCATGATAAACTAAAAATAGTATAGTTTCATTTTTAAAAAGTTACCTCAATTTCTCGTAAATACAAATGATAAAAGGGAAATAAATATATTCGTATGTAGAAACTAGCCCTATTCAATCATGCACGTCTGTGAAAACTGCATTGTAAGAATTTCAACCGTTAAAAAATTGCAGGTGGTGGTAAAGTTACATGTCTCATCCTGTATACCTCTGATATATCAAAACTAGAGGGAATGTTTGATATACTGAAACTTTTCCTACTTTTAGTGTTATTACTCAACAACTACGCCTTCTTTTAAAACAAGTGCAAGCCAGTATTTAAAGATATAAAACGGAGGGCGAAAATAATGTTAAGAAACAAATGTCTGCCTTTAGAAAGGTTCGAACATAAAGTTGAACTTTTCCAATTATAAAAATTTCGCAAGTTTTAATGAACATTTGCACCAAGTCTATAGCATTGTTATACGTACACTTTTTATATTCGATCAAAAAATAAATTTGCAAATATTTTCCACAAAATTTTGAAACTATCACAGGAATTTCAAGACCTCTAGAATTAGAATATCTTAAAGATTTTCAGAACAACGCGGCTATATATATCTCCTAAAGTATGCACAAAGTTTCAGTCTTTAAAGCTTCTAATCTGATAGTTATATGTGACAAAACACACTCCTCGCTACCTTCACCATTCTGAACCATCTTTGAAGCGGCATTTACAAACCTTAATCTTGATATTATACGAAGAGACAGCTCAAAACAAGGATTTTGCGACCAATCATTTGAGATCGTATTTTTGACATGATGCTAATACTATCCATCCTTATACCCTATTGTAAAGGGAGGACATGTAAAAATATTAAAAAAAGAATAAAATGAAGGATAATCAAGATATTGTAATATTACCAAGAACTGCCTAACGGAATGAAATAAAGTAGGCAAACTCAGCATTTGTATCATACTTATTGCTCATGTAATTATAATGTGTTACAAGCACATAATAATTACACAATTTGTGAGCATTCCAGTACGCCACACAAGCTTTATTCAATTTTCGACAGTTTCCTTTCAGACCGATGTCATTAACATTATTGATGCAGAAACTAATTCCTACTTTAGGTATCCGGAAATACGTTCTACAGTTCTAAAACTTCGTTTGTCGCGGATATTGTCAGAATATTATTACGCTGAATCTTTCTTTTGGGAATTTGTTTTTCAATCCTGAAGCCCACCACTTTGCGTAATTCTTGATTTGTATAGAAAGCAGAATTTATCTCCTATTAAGATAAGCAGGCCTTGGATTCTGATGACCTAAAATTCTTTGAAAATTACCTATAAAAAATTAAAAATAAGAGTAAAATCACCTATACAATGACTTAAAACTAAGGAGAAATTACCTATTTAAAAAATACTCAAAATATTTTATGAATATGTATATTTATTTAATGAATTTTACAATGTTAAATAACATCTATTTATATAAAATTATACTAAATATAAAGCCTTTATTTTAGGAGAAAATGTAATCTTAGCTTCGATCTTCCAACCGTCAGACTTTAAAGGACGAAGTTACCAAAGATTCTTGTAATTTTGAGAGTTCAAAAAACAAGAGTCCAGTGCAGTAGTGAATTTCATCATAAGTTGATGATACAATAAAAACTTTGTTTTAGTGTGACATTGTAAATTCATTAAATATCTACTAACAAAAAACACGGAAATGAAACAATGCGTAAAAATGACAAAAATTATGTAAAGGTTCAGAAAAATGATTAAAAATGACCCAAAATTTTTTTATCACCTCCATGTCGTGATAAGCATTCATTTACAAGTTAGATAGTCTAGAATGCACCTGTGAAAAGATGACATGTCAACAGAATCCGAGCCCTGATAATAGGCAATGTCAGTGTGTCATCCCAAGGAAAGGTGGGGCTCATGTGGACGCAGCCCCTTCCAAGGCCCCCCCCCCTCACTCCCCGAAGCCGATGAAACACCTTTCCAAATATATACTACTGAGTAGTTTTCTTTAGTAACTAAATTTCAAAGTTTATACAGAATTATAAATAAACAAACAAATAAAATTAGAAAACATATCAATTAAGTGGGCATACTGACATTATTGAATAATTACATATTTAATAAAATCTGTGACATTGTGGAATATCTTGTATCATCATGATGCTTTTATATTTTTGAACGTTGCTGATTGAAACTCTTAATTCGATCATGATGGTAGTAGTTAGATAGATAGATAGATAGATAGATAGATAGATAGATAGATAGATAGATAGATAGATAGATAGATAGATAGATAGATAGATAATTGGTAATGAAGGAAATAGAGCGAAAACAATGTACTCACTCAATGAAAGGAAATCTCTGCATGATGTCAGCCTGTTTGGCCTTCTCATAATCCAAGTTATGCACAAGAAGCCACACCATTTCCTGTGTCCATGTGGTACCTAAACAAATTTTAAAAGTTTTCTTCTAATGTTTATTGGGACATGCCTTGAATCTGTTAAAAGAAAGACGGATCAAACATTGTTAAATATTTGTTTGATACGGAGTTCCTTTTAAGGTCTAAATTAGACTCCCTCCCCAGCTGAATCTAGTTCGGAGCCAGAATTGCCGCTATTTTTGCAGAGACTCTGACCAACTGATCCTATGGTTCGAGTCCCGATGGTGGCGGATTTTCGGTAGGAGCTAGATAGGTTGAATTCAACCACTGTCTGTAAGAGAATACTAGCGGTCCGCTGCTCTGATGGGTAGTTTTCTGTGGTTTCGTTATTGAATGCCCGGCGAAAAAAAAGCTTTCAGTATCCGGGTAGTGTAATTGAAACGAGGCTCTTAGAAGAGACCTTCCTATGAGAATTTTAGGGTGGAAATTTGAAGTAGTTTTTAAAAAATCTTATTTAATGTTTTTTGAAAAATGCCCACGATATGACTCAGTATATTTTATTTTTAATGCAGATGGAGTGGTTTAAAGATCTAATTTTCGACACTTCGAATTAAAAAAGAAATATTCAATCTATAATGAAGGTGTACGGTAGATTGAAAGAAATGTTTGTAATTTCCAAAGTTTCTTCTGAGTTTTTAATGAAAGTAAAACTATATTTATGAGCACAAAATTGCACAAAAAAATTGTTTAATCTCTTTTTGAGAAATTGTTTAAAATTTCGTACGAGCTACACAATTTTGAAGTATTTTTAAAATTAAAATAACTTAAAGATCCTTGCAACAGCATTAAAAGGGTCTTAAATTTTGACGTATCTACCAAGTTACATATCAAAATGTTCTAATCTACTCGAGTGATTGTGAGAAACATATCAATCAGCACATGCATGATAAAAGCATATCCAATTTAGCCATGATAAAAGAAACATATATTTGTCTCAGGCACCCTTAAAATATTATACAACCGACATCTCCACCCAGTTTTTTGGAACCTATAAAATTCTTTCCCTCAGTTCGTTCCTTCGTTCAGCTGAGGAAAATTAAAAGTTCTTAACTAAGTGGAGATTCAGCCCACCTCATGTCATGAATCCTAAGTTTTACTGAAACGACGGCTTTTACTCATAATGTAAAGTGACCTATCAAACGGTTTGGAGAACTAAATTCCATACTCACCGCATTTAGGGTACGTGACCACCCAAATGTCATCTTCACGGACGTCAAAGTTTAATATTCGGTCTACATCGTGCCTGTAATAGTCTGGTAGCACGCATTTAGATGGATTGTAGACTATGAGAGGTTCAGTATAAATCAGTTTACATTCAGCTGCAACTTTGTTGTAAGCCTCATTTTGATGCGGAGTGCTGATTACCTTGGGCATACTGCTAAAACAAATTAGGTTTAATTATACATTTTTATAAATATTTTATCTTTATGATCAATATAAATGTTGATAGGGTTTACTAAAATATCAATTTGATATTAATAATTACAATAATTTTGGGACCCTCAACAAAAATAATTAAGTTATATATATTGAATAGTTTTAATTTTCCTAGGATATATGTAGGATGTTATGGCAGTCGTTGTTTTCCCCATTCTCCCACAAATTCATTCTGTATTTGTTAAGCGTTAAAATTCTTCGGTTTTATGAAATTTACAGTTTCTGCGGACAGTGAGATCGGTATACGAGGGTGGCTATCCGCTCTGAGTACTACTGGACCTTTTATGAACTTTATTATATTTATGACATTTATACATTTCATCCAAATCATTACAATACCCAAATTCTGCATTACACATGCAAAGATGGAAAGATTTTGATTTGCCACTCGTCCCCTCTATTATTATATTTGTTATAAATTGTATATTAACAAGTATAGATAATACGTACTACAAAGTGTTGAATGTGATTTCACGGAGAGTGTTTCTTTGAGAGGTAGCGAGATGTATTCACAATTTTATTGAATTTATTTTACCCAAATGATCCTAAAGTCTAGACTTGCTTCGTTTCGTCTCAGCTCTAACTACAGGGGCGCTCAGGGAGAATTAACTTGAAGGGCTTTTTATACATCAAGGTAAATATATTGTGAAAATTTCATCTTAAAAACACTTTTATTTATATCAGGAAAACAACCAATAACAGTGTCAATGATGAAATATTTTATTAGATATGTTTTATTGTTTCTTTTATTCACGGAATATATCTTGGAAGTGTACTTGTATGGTACTCCCCGTCTCACATTAGCTTTTCACAAATAATGATAAAACAATTACTTCAAACGTTCATTGATGTTTAAAACTTTCGAAAATTAATCTGAAAACGAAGGAGGTTGGTGATTTTTGGCATACTTATGAAATGTATTATATCATGGAGCAACAACAGACACAACAATAATAGTATAGTATAATAATAACTCTAAAAATTATTTTTATGATAATGTCAACATTAGGAAGATTAGACATTGGGAAGACACGGCCATACATTGCAAGAAAGTATGTTGCACTCGAAGCCCTTCTTTCTACACTTACCAGTAAAATCGTGAGTGTAAATGCACAATCAACTTACCTTTTAATTGATCAATGGAACAGCATTTGCAAAGAGAACCCAAGACTCTGGGTTTCGTCTCCTTTTATCACAGTGTTAGCGCTCGCGTAATTGTGCGAATAAATGTAAAACATCAACCCGACGTAATTGGCCTTGAGAACGACCGTGGTGCAGCGCTATGGCACATTTGTAATCTCTCCAGGAATTAAACTGGGTATATTTCAGTGCAAGGATGCGATGATTTGGCAAAACCAGGTATCTACGAAAGAATCTACAAATACAGAACTAGTGGGGCTGAAACAGCAGGTACTATCTCGCCCGTATTTTCACACAAAAGTACGCGAAAAGTACTCAAATTTTCGAAAAATTGTACACATTTCAAGATCTAACTTTAAGGAACAGATTTCATAAAGGTAAATAATCTCCATCTTTAATATTTTAGTTGTAGGAAGTCTCCTAAAACATTTCTGAAACCTTAGAGATAGATTTTGAAATGAGATATACAATTTGTTGAAAATTGAGTACTGTTTGCGTGAAAGTACGGACGATAAAGTACGGCTTTAGCATCACTAGTTTAATTGAGTATACTATTTTTATGAGTGATGCTTCTCTTGTGCTAGCTCTAATATAGATCCTTCTACAGTTTTCAGTTTTCTTCTCTTTATATGAATTTTATCTGTACTGATTTCGTGTTGTATTTATCTCTTTTTCTTATTACAAAATGTTTCCTTTTCAATTCATGCTGGTTGCATGTTAACCTGAATTTAATTACTCCTATATTTAATGTGTTTGCAATATTTTTGTTCACATTTTTACATCTATTTAGTTGTATTTCATAAAAAATATTTTTCACGAGCAATAATATGGTATAATAATATCAGATAGATGTTTTCCACTGCTCTAGTAAATTATTAGGTGTTACAAGTACCAGGAGTATAAGGACTTGTTCTATAGTAGTCTGTCAAAAGCTTCCATTAAATTATGAATTTCTTAATTTTTATATTCCTCGCTTTCTTTTTTGTACAACGTTACTTCGTTTTTATACTGACTTTTATTTTTGCATAAAAATTCAATTTACTTTTGGCTCGAGCTAATCTCGAGAACAAATAACGCGATTTCAATGAAATGTTCACTAAAAGTTGTTGTTCCTGATAAAATATTTTGAGTAACTTTCTTCTCCTCATATTTTTATGTTACATAAATAATAGTGTTTATTTGTACAAAACTACAGTTTTATTCCAATTTAAATGAAATTGTGTACACTTGATCTTCGAAAAATGACAATTACTCTGAAGTTGAGATTTTGTAAAAAGAATGTCCATCTTGTTTCCCCAATTCCCCAATTAAAAAGGAATATAAGTGAGTACTTTCAATTTTTAGCATATATCTAGAAAACGGTGAGGGAAATTTACCAAAGAAGACCAGAACTAGAAAAAACCTTGAACTGAAAGCCCGTAAACTAGCTAGTTCATTACGACTACGCAATGACTGGAGTAATTGATGGTCAAAACTGAAAATTAGTGACCGTGAGGGGCAGGATGGGGGACGGAGCATGCCGGGTGTAGCGGGCGGACGGGTGGGATTGAGTGAGGAGTAACAGGAAGGAGTAGGGCCAGAGAGTATTATAAGGACAGGCAGGGTTGGGCAAAATACTTTAAATTTAGTATTTAAGTACTTCCCCAAAATACTTCGTAAATACATACTCAAAATACACTAGGTTTTGAATAGCTAAATAAATACGTATTTAAAACACTTCAAAAGCTAAAGATACAGTAAATGCAATAATATTTTATTATTAATTTTTATTGCAACAATTTATTGAAATTGATAATTACAATAAATTACTAATTGATAGTCATACATTTGTGAACAATAACTTACAAGTCTAACTCAAATGAGCGGAATTTTCTTTTAAAGGGACCAGTTTTTCAAACAAATAATCAGGTTCACCCCTATTTGGGGAATGTATAAAACCCGCAAAGGAAAACGGTTGTTCAACTGGCGCGGATGAACGTAAACTTGTGTTGAATAAACGTACTTTTTGTTGTCGGATAATTGTCCAAGACTTTTAATGATTTAGATTTACAATTTAAAAATGAAAGAATTCAAATTCAACCGAAAGGCATTTATTTTTCTTTCAGTGAGGTTCATTTACTGGTAGAATCAAACAAAAAGAAACTGTCCTTGTTATCTTCATCTGTATTTGAAGTATTCGAAGTATTTCCTTTTTTAAGTATGTATTATGTATTTAAATAATCTGTAAAATACATGTCCAAAATACTCAAAAATACAGTTATTCCTAAAGCAAAATATATTTAAAATATGTATTTCAAATACAAGTATTTAAATACTGTCCAACCCTGGGGACAGGTTAAATAAAATGACTTGCTTTCTAAAAGGCTACAATTCATTCCTTTACCTGACAACAAACAATGTGAAAAATATGACATACATATTAAAAATTAACATATATACGAAAGCTGTATCGTTTACAGTTTTTGTGCAATAAATTAACAAAAGTGTTACCGAATTTTATGAACATTCTCTATATGCCGGAACAACGTCGGGTTACTTCCGCTAGTTAACACATTGCGGCCTGAGAATGATTAAGCTACATGTATATCTAATTTTTTGGCGAAAATAACCATTTGACATGACTCAATGCTCTATTGTCAGATCAAAGACATAAAATCTTTTTGATTTGATTTTGTATCTTTACACCAAGATGTGTGTTGGAGGTGTAGGGCAGGTTCGTGGGTGACCCTAAAAATCTGCAAAATGATTTATTTTCGTCGAAGTTATTTTACGTTCCGAAAGGTTTATAAGTAAATTAAAAATACAAAATATTCAAACTAAAGATTCTTCGTAATACTGTATTGTTACATCCACTTCACTCTCAAACAGATGAAAGGAAAGTCACTCATAACGACAGGTTTGTTAAGTGCTCTTGTACCTACCTGTGTGTTAAGAAATTGAACATTCTTAGCATCGGGTTTTAACATCCTTTGCAAAGTAAATAAACAACCATTGATTCTTCGCAAGTCAAATGTTTGTTAAGAAAAGAAACACGGCGATGTTCAAAACTCAGATTCAAACAATTCACAATAAAAGTAACTCATTAGTCTATGGGATAATTATCGTTAGTTGTAATCATACAATTAGAAAAAAATATATAATAGGTAAATTAACCTTATTTTCCTGGCATTCCACCAAAAGAAACTCTTCTCCGGTAATTACATTTACTGATGATGTAAAGGTGTTGCCACAGGAAGTCAAAGCGCCAACTTCCTCGCCGAACTTCATTCCTTTAGGTATTTTTAGGTTCAGCAGAAATATTAGCATTCATCTTTCTCAAACTACGGTATACAAATACTGTTTAAATAAATATATCGCAAGAAACACTCCACAATATAGTACTAGCATGCCGCAGGAAGAGAATTCATTTGTTTACTATCACATTAATATCGTAAATTTGCGCGTAATTCGTGAGATTGGTGACCGATGAAATGCTGAACAAACCACAAAATATTACAGTGTTATTACTGCCTCGTCCAAACTAAAAATCTCGGCTCCGTTACGTTCCACGTCAATTTTTAACTTTTAGCCTCTGCAATAATTTTACTCTCAACATTACTAGGTACTACTCGCGCAACCTTTCTTGAACGATGGATTGAATAAATGCGGTCGGAGTGGAAGTATTAGTTTCGAAGTCGGCCACTAGATTATTTGCAGTAATGCCTGCTACGTGTGCGGCCAGGTCATCGCTCTGGGTAGGTAACAGCAGGGACACTAGATGGGAGTTTTAGGTGCCTCCCTTGAAGAACCTGGACCTGCCTCAGCCATTTCTTTAGATAATGGTAATAAAGCTGGACAGAAGTTCTCGACTATGAAAGCAACTAACTTTGACTAGCTTCTGTTTCGAGCCAACGAAGTTTTTTAATGCTTGGAATGTTGTCACCAGTGCTTGCTGCAAGCCTTTGCTTTCAACTGTTTATTGCTCAATGGAGGGGGAAGCAAGGTCATCGTTCAAGAAAACTTGCGCGAGTAGTATGTCTAACTATTTTAATGGGCTGTCCGTTGAAAACAATTGAAACGTGCTGTAGCCGTGGTGGAAGGATGGGGATAATCTTGTCTGGCGCACCGATTTTTGCGCGTTCTGAGTACCATCAGTTTACTTCACGAACTACGTGACAACAACAGGGCACTTCGTTTGAAAAGCCGGACAAGACACTCGCCGCCTTAGAGAGCGAGAGATGTTGAGAAATATTTTGAAAGGGGCGTAAAGAGACAATTTTCAACGGTGACCAACCAAACATAACACCATGAAGGTTTCATTGCAAGGAATTGCAAGAGATCGCGCCAGCAGTAAATGATATCCCTTGCGAAAATTTATTAAGGTTTCTGAACGCACTCGCGTAGAATAGAACGAGAACCAATCAAAAATCACCCTTGAAAATATCAGCACTAGCGGAAAGCACCGCTACGAAAAGCTCTCTTTTGCTGCCGACCGCCGATCTGGACGCACCAAAACTGTTCGTGTTGGACGGAGAGGAGAATTTGCCGTATTTCGACGATAAGAAGCTTGAAAAAGTTTTTTTTTGTTTTTCGTCTTGGCTTACTACGTAAGAAATTCATTACGCGGAGGTATTGCAGTCATATTGTATAAAATTCGAAGGACTGTGGTAGCGATTCACCAGAGGACGTGTTCGCCGAAGCAAGGGGTTGCCACGACATTGAAAGGATCTGGGTCGCCGTCGCCGCTTCAAGCTGTGGAAATATGTCTTCGAGGCGACGTGTCGTAAGTCAGAAAACTTCACTATAAATTCTCAAAAAAAAGAACCGCGTAAAGAAGCGAGAATTATTCTACAGAGATAGAATACACCTCACTTACAGACGTAGATAGTCGAGTAATTAAATTAAAATCATTTAAACGCAATCTTTTACAATATTGCAGTCGTAAAAGGAAGCCGGATAGCTAATTCCTGTAAAGAATTGTAAAAACCTGTTTTTTTCATTTTTCTATTAACGATAATATTTGTTCTTTTAGTGTGTGTTTTCAATTTATTGTTTAATCGTTTTCAAATTGTTCAAAACCAATATTAGTAAAAGAGTTATTATTAATTATACGTTCATTGCATAACGACATTTTCTTTCTTTGCTGGCTAAATTGTATAAAGTAATAATCTACGTGAAAGTGATACGTCTTGTATATATTTCATTCACTATTCAAGTGACAATTTTTTGAAGGTGTATGTAAAGGGTATTTTGGTATGTTTCTTTTTCAATATTTTTTGTTTCCATGTATTATTGTCTTGTGTACAGGCTTTTTATTGTGTTTTTTGCAGGGTAATATAATTGTATGTAAAGAGTTTATGCCAGTGTTAAGACGCAACTGCAGTTGTTAAGTAATCACGTAATTGCTAAAGGTAGAGCAAGTGATAGAATTTTTCAATGCAATGTGTAAATGCTAGATAAAATTGTATTCAAGTATTTAGAAGAATATATCCAGAACGCTGTTGATAGTTAAAATATTAACTTGCCTATGTTTCTTTTATTACAAAAGCAGGTTAAAAGACGAACCCACTCCTGTAGGGCAGTTAGGACATATAAAACCACGCTCGTGGCACATAGCGAAGTCTCTAGCCTTTCACCACTGAGGTCCGGGTTCGATTCCCGTCGAATCTCATGTGAAATTTGTTCCAACAAAACGAGTTTGGCTGCTTCACAAGGGCTAGTCCAACCCTTGTGAAGTGTCCTAAACCCTGCCCCTATCCTTACTCCTTCCCAATTCTGGCCGCTGGGTAGTGACGCAGGAGCGCGTAGTAGGAGGCGCGTACGCGGAGATGCTACCTGGCGGTCCTCTCGACAACTGACTGCGACGTGACGCGACCTGACAGTGATAATGGAGAATTACTCCAAAAAGCGCGCCAAGTAACGGAGGATTACTCCACAGCGCAAAGCGCTCAACGACCCGTAAGGGTCTTCGAGACGCGTTGCGTCAAAATGGACGCAACAAATTAAAAAAAAAATTTAAAAAAAAATTTAAAAAAAATAAAAAAAACCATTCCTAATTTTTGGAGTGACATTGTCATAACAAGTCACAGGTCAAGTAATACTACCAGATTACTTGAGTGATCCGCTGTAGGCTTTTTAGTGAATATAGTGAAAAGGTCACAAGCGGTCACAATTGAAATAAAATGTTTTTTTTTATTCCAATGATTTACAACAAGATGATCATTTTAGTATCTGGCTACATTTCAAATTCCCGCTAATGCTGTGACGCACACAGATGCCTGAACCTCATTGGCTGAAGTCGGATACGATGCGCAATAGCTCACCCATTTCTTCATTCACCCATAGCTCACGCGTCAATTCCCTCCATGGTTGTAGCTAAAGATGCCGTATGAGCTGGATCAGTTAAGCCTTGCGGTGATCACGGGGTGAGGGTCCGTGAATTTCATTTCATTATTCTATTCTGATTTTTGATTACGGACATCTGTACTGAGAATTTCGATGAACTAGTAACGCAGTACTGCCCGTCATCAAGCTTGGCGACCGTCTAATGAGTCTCGCACGCCGTGACTTGTGTTGATAAGTTTTACAAAGACAAACAGTATAACACAAATCGGTTTCTTATATTTGGAAAAGAGGACCCTGAACAAAAGCACGCATCAAAAGGTAAGTTATTATCAGTATATGTTTGCAACATGGGTAACTTCCTACGAGAATATCGAGTCGATTCTTTTTCATACGCATTCTCGGTGCAAAGAATATTCGTGGGACGCAGTCTCGTGAAGCCTTTCTCGCTTACGAGATTGCGAGAGAAAGTGTGTCATTTGACAATCTTTTCCACTACTTTTCCCTCCCTTTCTTTCAGTTTTTCAGTCTTTTTTTTTATTTCAAGGAATTTGAGAGAGCCCCCTCATTGGAGGCCACTCCATCAGCTCAGGTTAACTTGGGTCTGCGTATGAGTACACTTATTCCAAGAAACGTTATTTCTAGTGTACATTTTTCTTGTAAGAAGGTAGCATTACGAAAAGTATTGCTGAACAACACACAGCCGATAGCACAAATAAGATTTGACCTCGGTTGTTACAAGCGTGGCTATCGCCTCGGTTTATGAAGTTCAAACGCAACTATTACATGGTGTTTATCAGCCTAATGATGCTGTTAACTATAACCGCGTACAATACAAGTTAAATAATGGTTACTTACGGCAAAAATGACATTTTCGTTTGCAAGTAGGAAATGTTACGACATGAAGCCGATAGATCTAGTGACGCAATTCTACGAGCAAAATAAAAGCACTTTTACTACATGTGTCCAACACTATATTCTAAATAGCCTTACTGACATTCATTTCATTTTATTTTATTTTAATTCAAGTACACAAATCACTTAATGATACTTAAGGTCACTAGTAGGTGATGTGGTCAGTTGAAAGTTTATTTTCTTTGTTGCATTCACAGATTTATCTGAACATTTGAATAGTCCCATTAGGGCAAAAAATTGAACTTTTAGCACACTATGCAAGCCCTGCGAGAACTGTTTTTATTTGTGGCTGTCTATAAAACGTTTTTTTAAATAAATGATTAAATAATCCAATTAATTGCACTAACATTTAGAATACTACTTCAATAAACACTACAGAGATTATGCATGTCCATGTTGTGGTTGTACTCCTTGTTAGTCAATTTTTATGTCATTGATTTATTTGAAATAAATGTTAATTCAAAAAATTTTTATAAAACGTAGATTCATCTTGGTTATTATCTGTGCTGAATTTACGCTGCTTCAGTGTTTCCTATTATTCAGATGTAAATGAAAATCGAGAATTCGTTTCACAATAGTGAATGTGAGAAGCTCACATATTCTAAAATAATACAATTCTTCAATCTCATGTATTTAACGTGATTTATGAATGTTCAAGATAGACGAAATAGTACAACTTCAAACTTTAATCATAGTGCGGATAACTAGAGCCAGCCAACTTCTTCTGTGACCAGGTGTCGATCAAGGAGATGATTTCCTCCGGCAAATCTTTCTTCCAGGCACCGCTCTCTCCCTTGCGCATGTAGTCATTCTTCACGTTGTGCTTTCTGAGATACGGTTCCATTAATTTCTCATAATTCACCGCTGGATTAACTTTCATTTTTTCAAAGCTCAAATGGTCCGCCAAATCTTCTAGTTGTTCTTCACTGTAGTTCTTGTTCAAAAATTTGCATGTCTTACGAATAACGGATGGAAGATCCTGAAACCAGAGCAATTAAAAAATATTCGTGTTAAGAATAAACGCAATGTACTGAAATAACAGTACCTTTTTCATATCTTCGTAAGTACTGAATAGAACGTTCTCTTCTTTCATGGCCCAGAAATCAAGGATGTGTTCCCAAAACGCACCAAAGAGAACTGTAAATTGAAGAAGGAATATAATTCATGAATACGAGTTTTGTAAAGTTATTATACTTCAATTGTATATCTAAAAGCGGATCTCGTGTACAAGAAACAATTTATTGATACCATTCAATTGAACTTTCTAGTGTTTTAAACTTTGATTGTATGGACTTTATGTGAATGTCTATGAATTTGGTTTGTATAGTTGACAGACTAAATTTGTTCTAGAAACCACCTTTCGAATTTGGAGAATATCCGCCTTATGAACAATATTTGAGTATAAATTTTGAGTACACTTTCCAAATATTTGAGCACACGTTAGTAAGAAATATGTTTAAGGAATTAATCATAATAATATCTAATAATTAACTTCAGTCAATATAATTCCAGAACTTGAAAATTCACTGATATATGCCAAGTAATAAGACAATCACAGTTTAATATAAAATAATATAACAGCCTTGCCAAAAAAAAACAACAACATTAGGACACCTAAATTTCGCAATCGTTTTAAACACCTCTATAGTGTTTACTTATGAACTTGCCAACACTCATTATTGAGTGGTTCTGGCATATCTTCAGTACTTACGGACGTCTTCCACAAAAGCTCTTGCAAAAAGATCGAGAGACCCGTCGTACCCATACCATGTTTGATGATGATGGAAGTTAGAAAGTAAAACATCTTTTGGATTTCTTGCTACGTACACAATCTGAAAATAAAAGCACATTTTTACTTTCTTGCCCTTACGAAGGTACATTTTGACTTTCTCGGGTTTGAAAAGAAACTTCTTGAGAAGAGGAAGTTGTGTAATTCTGCGCGAAAAAAGATAATTTTCGGCCGAAAAACTTTTTGCACGGCCCTGGCAACGAAAAAGTGGACGAATCTACTTGATAAATTTAGAAAAAAATCCTCTAACGGTTTAGCCAGAATCCTTGTTTTGTGGGTCTTTGATACTGATAAATTGATTGACGGCAAAACGCCTCTCTGTGAACAACCCTAGTGGCTAAACCGTTCATTTGATTTTCTTCAAAGTTGATTATTCTCAATATATCTGGCTGATGTCGCGGCTCCTTGAATTTGAAACCAATATTTTAATTTTGGAGGGTACTTTACATGAAGCCCCTGGGACATTTTCAAAATTTTAAAAAAATAGCGCCATCGATTTCAGTTAAATTTTGATGTTCGATAGTCTGGAGGATGTTTAAGACAATGGCGCAGGTCTGATGTTGGTTAACAACCCTGATTTTTCAAAAATTGAAAAAAATTAAAAAATTTTCGGCGTCTTCCTGCAACTGCAATTATAAAGATACAATTTTTTCTTGTGTGTTCATGTATTCATCAAAAACAGTTCATCAGCTAAGGTCAGGTTGAATTTTTCGAAAATATTTTAATTAATTGGGTGTCAAAATTAGTCGCCCGCTCTGAATATCCTGCGCTTCGTGATCGTAATTTTAGATATGCTTTGAGGCAGTTGGATGATACTTAAGATATGATGTTTTATTATTTCATATTTCTTTGTTCGTTTCTTACGTTGGAGCTTTTGTTATACGTTTACAAATTAGGTTTTAAATGATTTCTAAAATATTATTTTAAATATTAATATGAAATAAAGATTTCTAGCCTTCAGTCGCCCCCTCGCAGTTGAATGTTACGTAAGTTATAATTTGTATGTTATTTCATATTTCATTTTATTATTATTATTTATTATATTTATATTGTATTAATGTTATTTCATTTTAAATTGCGTCATTTAATTGTGTTAAACGTGAAAACGAATAGATGATCGGTCGTTGTTGTTTGTTGTAACATATTGTTGTAACGCCACACTGATAACAAGGCGATAGCTGACGGCTGCCTTTCGTTCGCGGTAATATGAACTAACACTTTTATATATTTGTAGAATATTACAATGCCATAGTGTTTAATAATTATTATTATATATATTTCAATCTATTAGCATTTGTTTGCCAACGCCATCAGTATCATATTATTTATTAACTTTTATTTACTTTACTTTATCGCATACTGCTAACGAAGAATGTTGTAAGACTAAAAAACTCATCCCATATGTTTGTTAATACACTGCATACGTTATACAATGTATTCAATGCCAGAAATATATTTTCGTTTGAAGTTTTGAATAAAAATCTATTGTTGGAAATTATTTAATTTTAGCACCAAATGTTCTACGATTTCAAAGAGTTTTACAAAAAATTATGTCTGATGTGTTATTTCGGAGAGATTGTGGTATGAATAGTATTACATAACCATTACTAAAGGAGAGAAAGTACGTGCTGTTTTAGCACCGCCAGCTTTTTAAATTGAGGCAAGGGGATGGACACTAGATACAACTTCAGTAAATTACATATAATTCTTCCAAATAATTGGTTCTACAATTCAATAAAAATAGTTTGTTGTAGTGGAATCGATGTTTGTAGTGTTGACATACCAAAAGAAATATGACCCACAGTACAATAGATCACGTTGAGAATAAAGAAAGCTGTCCTAGTAATATCTACTGAATGAAGAGTAACCTGTATATAAAATGTAATTGACTGTTACTGAATTGCTTTTCTGAAAATGAGGTTAACAAACCCATACAATGCTGTTCCGGAACCTCAAAAACACCAATTGGAAGAGGTGTGAACGACGAACACCAGAATAAATTACAATATCATTGATATTTCATGTATTTAAGAACTTCTGCTACATGAATTTAACAATAGGTTACAGTCATTTTCTGAAAATTTGGGTTAAAGAGTTTGAGAGCCGTGACAAAGGCTAATATTTTGAATAGTTTCAGTTCTTGCGGTCCTTTCCATGGGGTTACAAATAGTATCATCTTTTTTTAAAGAACTCATTCCACGTACGTTTTGTTTTATATACACATATGATCTCCACAACAGATATAATACAATATTAATGTGTTTATGAGAAGGCCTGTACGCAAGAGAACCCCGTAGTATCCACGAATCAATTACCCATGGTGACAGTTTCGAATCTTTTGATAAACATTCAATGAGCATTGAAAGACTAAACTAACACTTAGGGTTAACGAATGTTCTAACAAAGAAAATCATAAACGATGAAATACTGACTCCTTAACTCAATAAAGGTAAAAGAGAAAGAACTTCGCCTGAGACCATCGTGACACTGATCCCACCTCATATTGGAGTCTTAAAACAAATTATTTACCTACGTTATTGTTGACGGAGAAAAAAGATTGTTACACACTAAGAAGCAAACGATACTAATTAGATGACGTACGTTATACTCGTTTTTAGTCAATACTTTTGTCGTTTTCTGGGAGAAAAATAATTTTGGATGTTTTCCCCAAACGCCGTAGTAGAAGTGTAGAACCGGTATAAAGTCGAAAATTTATTTGATGTACACCAAAGTGCGTAAACATTTTATATTGTTGAACACTATTGTTTTTAAAATATGCAGTTAAAGGAATCTCCGTTTTGATTACTTCGCTGAACTGAGTAGCCACACAAAATCAAAGAATCAAGATATATTTAAAATATCACCGACACTTTGACTGTTTGAGACTGTACCATTAAAATTATTAAAGTTGATGTACAATTACACTTCCTTGGTAGAGGAAAGAGAGTTCTATTTTAAGATGCAGTAGATCGAATACTTGAAATACGTGAAATAATCTTTGTAAATATCACATGTTAAATGAATTTTCTGTTCGACTACATATTGAAAGACAATTATCTACCCGGTTTACGTGATTAACTACAGCATGAAAAATAACAATAATAATAATAATAATAATAATAATAATAATAATAATAATAATAATAATAATAATAATAATAATAGCACTTCTTTTCTAGGAAACAAAGCATTCTGTTTGCGAGAAGATGACCGAACAAATAAGAGTATGTATTACTTACCAGACACACCGGTACCTGGGGATTCTGTTGAGTTAAAACTAACATTTTCTTCTATTAAAAATATCATTTTTTCTGATTGATACCGCCGTTATAACTCTAACGTAACAATCTTAGTACCTTGTTCTAGATGTTGAATGTGTTTCCCTTTGTTATCTCTTCCACGCGATGATTTCTAAATTTTAATACTATAATGAAATTTAATTAATAATTATAAAAGGTCTGTCCCAAAAGCAATGTGTTGCAATTTTTTTGACGCCACTTTTAGTGAGAGAACGGTCAGACTAGTTTGGTTAAGGTAAGGGGAGGTTTAGCTTTTTAATGGTTCCTAGTTCTCTGGGTTCTCTCCGTGCTCTGGGAAAGAAAAAAAATTGTGAATTCCTGTGCAGTAGTTGTGTCGTTCTTACGACGGAAAAAACTTTGGATGAAAGATATACAATCAAATTTTGCATTACACTGAACAAGATGTCGATGGAAACGTTCAGAAATTTCATCCCCATTTTGGACACTCTTATCACTGGGAAGGAGACGTGCATCTTAGAGTACGACGCCAGGAGCGGTGGCTCAGTGCATCGACTGATGTTGCTGCAGCGCCTCTCACCGGGAGGTCCTAGGATCGAGTCCCGACGGCGGCAGGATTTTCGACACTAGCTATTCAGATAGGTCGAATTCAGTCGCTGTCTGGATTCTGGCGAATGCCGGAGCAGTACCCTAACAAACGGTCCATGGACCACGCGCGATCTTTCCTACCTCTTCCTTGTCATATTCTCATACTTTACACACACACACCTACACTAACATGCACTACACCATCACACATGCCGGGAAACCGCGTGGGGACTTAGTACTTGTCTTGGCTGGGGCGATGCCCCGCTGGTGGGAGACACCTGGTTGAGGAATCACCCCGTTAGACGACGGTAGGTCGGCACCGGATCTGGCCATCCAGTGGGGGAAGACCACCGCCACCTCCCGAGCAAAAACACGTACTACACTTACGGAAATAATGACCATAGTAGTTGACGCGCCCGGAATCACAATCAATCAGCCAATCGAGTACGACCCGGAAACAAAGGGGCAGAGCCTGGAGCGTCACACCTTGGCGCCTCTAGTTCATACCTCCTGGACACACCGTAAACGGGAAGTTCTACAAACAAGGGCTCCAGAGACCGAACGACGGTGCCACCCGCGTCCGAAAGGAGATCAGTGCTTCCTGGAAGCATCCCGGCACACATCGCCTTAGTTCGGGAACTAGCTGACACGCCTCGGTGTGGCAACGCTTCCACAACCGCCCTATAGTCCCAACCTTGCTCCGGCGGATTTTGTTTTCCCTCCGGCGAAAAAGGTCTTGAAAGAAACGAATTTGAAGACTTTGGATAACATCGAAACACGTATGCGGAGAGTTCTAAAGGACTTCGTCGAGGACTTCCTGGGAGAGTACGTGGCAAGGAAATCACGCTGGAAAAATGTGTCGATGCACAAGGGTCTTACTTTCAAGAATTTTAAGTTGCTGTACGTACCTGATTAATAAATTTGTTTTTAAAAAATACTACTTTGGAACATACTTTGTATAAAAGTTTATGTTGCTTATTGCATAACAGTTTAAGAATTAATTTTGGTCTGTTTGGAAATTTTTGCACACTTTTCAGTTCGAAGATTTGTATTGCCCTTACAAAATCAATAATAAATCTTTTTGAACTAAAAATAACAATCTAACTTACTTTCGGCTTTTTGGTCCAGAGCTGAAGAGGTAATAGTTCTTTTGGTAAGTGACTTTTGATGCAACGAGGGCTCGGTTGTTGGTCTAAGTATTCTATCCAGTCAGTGCATTTTCCTTCCATGGGAAGAGCAAGACATGAAAGTCTGAAATTAGAAGAAAAGTGTTGGCAGATAATCTTCTTTCAATCTGTGTATTTTTTATATCATTATCGTATATGGACACAATACGTATGAATTATGTTTGTATTGAGAATTGTTTCCAAATCATTGAAAAAAATGTTCAGTAGATTGACTTCAAATTATGTTTATATGAAATGATGAATATAACATCAGAACTTGACATACAGTTTTTGAGATGCTTCAGTTACACGAAATGTACAGTGCCTGCATGCAAAACAAAAAAAAAACATTGTACAAAGTCTTCTAGGTTCTTCACTTACTCAATAAAGGGTCCTCTCTGAACAATGTCATCCTTCTTAGCTGTTTCAAAATCCAAGTTGTTTATCAAAAGCCATATCATTTCTTGAGTCCAGGTAGTGCCTATAATGTATAGCAAATTAAAAAGTGAAAATATTCAAAGTGATGTAGATTCACAAAAGGTCAACCTTTTAGGGTAATCTGTTGCAGAGATGCAACGAGAAAAGTGTTTTGCATACCTTATTTTTCCCCAGCATCTATCGCGTGTATCAAGCTGAAAATAAATACAGAGACAGGGAAACATAGTTCAATTTGAAAGGAGTTTTGTCAACGAATTTTGACGCCAAATTCATATAGGAAAAAAAGAAATAAATTTTTGAATTTCGTTTTCGACGTGATAACTTTGGAGCACTGTCTCAATTTTCCCCCTAAAATGTGTCTTTATAATATTCTATAAAATATTTTTTTCAGATTTTTAAACAATGTGGACGGAAGTGAAAAAAATTAAAACATTTTTTTCAGTTTAAATTTGTCCCAAAATGTATTTCCAAAACCTTGTTTCACCAATGTTTAAACAGTTTATATTAAAATTTTGAAAGGTCTTGCATGATTTGGAACTTTTTGCTGACAAATATTTGTCTTATGTGGGAAGTATTTATATTATCAACATAAAATTATCAAACCCCTGTTGTTTTTAGATTTATCTATTGTTTCTAATATAAATCCAATTACTCGTATTTAAGAGTATTAATCATTTATGTTTATAATATAAATCAAATTACTTAGTTGTATATTTATTAATGATTGACAATTAGACAATAATAGACAATGAATCGTTGACAGTTTCTTAATTAACTGGGATCACGCATTTGTTTATATACAATCTACTCCAAATTTCTGATTTTTTCAACATTTCTATTTAAAAATACCTGTTTAACAATGTTCACCAAGTAACTAGCGTGTGTCAAATGTGTGTTAAAATGCTCGCAGCTATGTGGGAACAGCATTCGAGGGTGCCACTTCCGTTCCTACGTTGACAATATCGTGTCCCTCCCGATATTCCCACGGTGGAAAAAATGGGTGGGCTCCTCCGTGCACCGATTTTTGCTCGATCTGCACAGCACCAGTTTTTGTCACAAACCATGTGACCACTGCGTTTGAAAAGCGAGCTCAGTCGTCGGCCATCATGTTTCATAGGAAGTGTTCAGAAACATTTTTTAAGTGGCATAAATGGACAATTTTTAATGGTGACAGACCCAAAATAACACGATGAAAGGGAATTGCAATAAAAAATGTAATATATGAAAAAGTGCTTATCTGTTTCAATGACTTGTAACTGTGATAATTGTGGAATTTAAAATTCACGCTAATATTATGAAGCACACTGGTGTCTGGAGCTCATTGGCTGAAGTCGGATGCACAAGAGGTCACCCATCTCTTTCCACCATACATTTCCACCATGTTTCCACCAAGTATATTCGGATTGAGTTAGATAAATAATACGTAAACGTTTTTTTCCCATCACATTTAAGCACGAATTTCAAATTTTTAAACTGAAAAAATTGGTTCTATTTTTTTTTCACTATCGTTCACACTGTTTAAAAATCTGACAATAATACATGTTATAGAATGTTTTAAGACCCATTTTAGAGGATAAAAGTGAAACAGGACTTCAACGTTATGACGTCGAAAACGAATTTCAAACATTTTTTTCTATATGAACTTGGCTTCAAAATTCGTTGACAAAAATAACTTCAAATTGAACTATGTTTCCCCGTCTCTATATTTTTTCAGCTTGATACACGCAATAGGTACTGAGAAAAAATAAAACATGCCAAACACATTTCTCATATCTCTGCAACAGAGTGCCCTAGAAGACTGATTTTTTGTGAATCTACGTCATTTTGTATTCTCTTTCACATGAGCATCGCCATTATCAATTCGGTTAGGAGGCGCTTTTCACCGCCTTATTCGGCTACACCCTTTAGTGATGTTTTGCATCGCATTATCAAAGAGCCAGCTACTAAAGTATTAAGAAACAATTTTGATAATTTTATCACATCCCATTAACGAGCGACTTTCACCGGTAAAACACTTGTATGTGCACAAAAAATTGGACGAAGAAAGGAGGATGAAGTAGAAGTAAACTGGAAACCTCTGAAATACAACTCTGATGGCATTTTCTCTTTGAGTCATACTAATTTGTTCACAAGTACCTTACTTCACGAAGATTTTCTTGCTTATTACACTTTTAACAAGCAAACTGGAACGTTTTTACTTAGACGACGAAGACTGAGATGACGAAATACAATTGATGATAGATAGGCAAGCGTTACCCAAGATCACGTCCTCGAAAAGACATAAAGTGCCCCAACAATCATGGCTGCTGCGGTCTTCCCATGTTGTTGAACGTAGAAAAGGGTCCTACATCTTTAGAGAACCTCAAAACTGTAATTGATGTTATCCATTGAATTTATCACATTGCATACTTAGCACCCTTGGATGATTGGTAAATGCCAATTACTGTCTGTAAACATTGAGAGAAGCTATTGTGAAAAGTGATATGTCTAAACTAATAAAGCTCTTAGGTATCATGTTTGTTTTCTGCGATGTTTCAAATCCATTGAAATTATGGAAAATATTTTGCTTTTTTTCTGAAGATTTAATTGCAGAGTTTTTACGTGGTTCATAGTTTGATATAAATATTCGTATAACTAAAAGAAAACCGTGTTTAGTCTACTTCAAAACGTTTTTTTTCATTACGTGACAGCTCAAATTACCAATCTGTGAATTTGGGTTGACGACGCCTCGTAAGTCTGATATGAATAGATATTTATTTTAACCATTTAACTCGATTGTTTTCAAATGGTTTAATGGGTAATAGAAAATAAGGAATCAAATTTAAATTACAAGCAAAGGAAAATTTATGAACAGAACTGGAAAGAGTTTATACAACCGCTTGCCCTGTTATTTGCAATGCACCAAACGTCACAGGCAAATATTCCTATTTAATGTAATTGTGTCGAAAATCAGAAATAAAACGCAGATTGCAACGCACTTAAGTCATCAGCGATAATCAATACTTTTTAATTAACCTGTTTAGATTAATTCAAGTTTCTACACAAAGTTGTGGGTGCAGCTAGTATTTCAATAAAAATGTATTTAATGAAAAGTTACTGAAATTGTAAGCAAAACCTAAGGGAGATATCACTCACCGCACTTAGGGTAGGTAATGATCCATACATCATCTTCACGTATCTCAAAATTTAATATCCTCTGTGCATATTGCTCATACCGATTTGGTAGAACACATTTGGAAGGATATACAAATGACATTTGCTCCGAGTAAGTCATTTTACAATGAGCTACAAGTTCATCAAACACAGGATTCTTAATCGGAAGAAAAGATACATCCATTTTTCTTGTAGTTTATGCAAGTAGATTATCGTTCACAAAAAGGCGAGTATATCTGAAACAAAGACACAAATTAAAATTTTTTTAAACAAATACATTTATGTAATTTTAATCAACAACATTCAGTAATTCGTTCAGTGATGACGTATTTATTAAGATAATGTACCCCATGCACAATTTTATCTGACCCGTAATGGAGAAGAGCGAGTTACAAAATTCTACTGATCATCGTCAATTGCATAAACAGGTTCATGCAGTTTTTTAGTGCATAAATCTCAATTTATATCTCAACATGACTTAAATTTGCTTCACAATTTTTCAGTAATTCTTTCTTTGACATTCTTTAGTACGTGATTTCTTACCTCCGGTATTTTTATTTAAAAACAATTGTATTTTGAATTTCTCTGAAAAATATATGTTACCATTCAGCTTAACCTTTCATGAAGAAATGACAAGTTTCACACATTTGGGACATTTTAATAAGTTCTCACTATCACTTTCTTGACAAAGAAATATGAGAGATTTCCTGATCCCTGACACAGTTTTATTTTATCATTAATATACTTAAACAGCTATTAAATGTCTATTTTTTGGAAGGTACACTGTCTTGCAAGTATCCACGCCCAGAAAATAATGTTTACATAAAACGACCATAGTTCGGATATTGGGGTCAGTGATGATAACATCAAGAGAAATTATCTTGTTTTGCTTCATTGGACAAATGAATTAGATTAAAAGGTTAGACCAAAGTACTCGTTAAAACACCGATACGATACTGTAGATTCTTTAGACCCTTCTCTCTCTTATTTTGGGCTTTCTTTTACTTTAGGTTTTTCAAATAAAATATCTCGTCGGTTGTACTTTACTCTAACTCATATTAACTACTCTAACTCATAATTTAAACAACTCTAAATTAAATATATATGTCATACAAGCACCCAAAGGCCTCGAGGTTTAACCCTTTGGTCTGCGAGCTCGCTTTCTATGAGGCGATCCCGGGTTCGATTCCCGGTCGGGCAAGATTATCATGTGCGTTTTTCTTAAAATGTCACAGTATATGTTGGGGTGTGGCAATGAGAAAACTCACTTCTCAGGTTGAGAAGACCAGAAAACGGCGTGGGGCTGTCTTCGTGCTAACCACCCTCTTAACGCATGGCCGGGATGCTGCTGGCAGGTCATGGCCCGTACGCGGGCTGTCGCACCAAGTACAGGCAGACAAGCACCCACACCTGTGCCAAGATGAAAGACACCTCTGTCCCAGACACTGCATTTGCACGCATTCATCTTTGTTACAATCACTGCACTCATTTTCGACATGTCTGAATGTCTTGAGTACCTCATGTCTGAAGATGTTAGAACTCACGTCTGTACAGGTTGAAGTGATTCTATTACAAATACCTTGAATTTAAAGCTGTTTGAAAGTAAAAGGAACAAACTAGGCAGATTGTGTGTTCCCAACGTTTGAAAATTGGAAAATAAAGAATAGTCTATTAGTCATAGAGACGGATGAGGTTTCCTATTTCAAATCAGTCCACAGCTTTTATAGCTTTGAAACATACTGCAATTACGCAGATTGTTTAGACTGCCGTTTCATACGATTTCATGATTATTTGAAATTGAAGCAAACCCTACGACGGCCAAGAGAATATATTTACAGCATGAGGAATTAAGTCAATCACTACATAACCGATTCATATGAGATGTATGCAACACGGCACATATTCTTTGCACCTTTGAAGATCTAAATGAATGTGTCCCAAAATATTCTTGGCAACATTTTTTTCTTAAAGTGGTTCAGTATTCTATTACCAATCCAGTAGTATTTACAGTCTAGAATACCGTTATTGATGAATTGATTATGTTTAAGATTAATTTAAGTCTGAATACTCAAGATCATCCTAAATTGATGCGAGAAAAATTATATTTTCTTCAAAATATGTGACATCATTCAGATACCAAATCCCCAACAATATCTAAACAAGGCCACTCATCATTATATAATTTCGTAAAACTCTTGCAATTTTCCCCATTGCATTCGTTAATGTCTCCTGCCTTTTGTTCCACCACATAAACGGAACTATTCGTGTCCAGAAGAAACCACTGTAACAACTCCTTATCTGTACTATATCTGACTACTCAGCCACATGTCTCAAATAGCAATGAACTGGAGTGTTTACTTTTCATCTGTTATTGACCTCTTCACTTATTAAACCCAGATTTTTGTGGGCAACAACGGACTTATTACATTTTTTTAACTTGGTTCTTAATCTCACTTATTTCGTCACTACTATAGCTCGTCTTGGTCTGACTGTCACTCCTTTCCTGGAAGTAAGCCCCTTTACAAATACTTTCCTGGAAGTAAGCAAGGAGAGGTGCTTTGTCAGGCTTAAGAGTTTAATGTTTGGCAACTATACTTGTACTTTCGAAATCTACCTAGTTTAAAATGGCCATATGATAACCAAAGATCAGGAATTTCTGAAGAAGGAAATCTAACTATCGCAAAGGTTATACAAATAATACTCAAACTTTTCCACGCACAACAACCTCCAAATACAAAATCAATAGGCCAGATTTATCATAAATATTTTCAAAATGATATACTAGCTGCTTTTAAGAAGTTTGTTTTGAATCAAATTTATTCTTAAAGTTGGCATGAACTTCATTCTACGACTAAAATGAAGAATCTATATTTTCCGAAATACAACCTTGTTTTTGCCTTTCATACTGCCATGCGTCAACCTTGAGGTAACACATTTTCATTGTAACGTGTTATGGGATCACTGAAGTTCATGATCTAGAAGCTGCATGGTTAGGAGAATATCATCTTCATTCAAAGCTTTACTTAGTAGTTATTTATTAGCGATAATAAAATCCCAGTCTGAGTTGCACAATTCTTTCAATTATATTCCTTAATTGAACGCCAAAAACAATAAAAATAGTTTAGCATTTAGATAGAGAAAGAAAATATACAAATAGTGTTTAGTTATAAAGCAAGAGGTGCCAGATTTGTAATTGAAAGGGTCTAAGTATGACTCTCCCCGGAGGCTCGTTAATAATATTGAGAAATAACAATTTTATGCATATAAATATGAAAATAACAATTAATATACACGTAATAAATAGAATATCAAAGTTATTTAAAGGATAATGGTGAAAAAAAATATATTAAAATCAACACTAGTGGCTTTAAGCAGTGAAGAAGCTCATCTTTTAAACTTCATTAAATATATTAACAAAACAAATCATTTCTTTCTTTCTTTTTTTTCTTTCTCTTTCTTTTTTCTTTCTTTATCAAATAACTACTGCACAGTTCAGGCCTTGAACTTACAAAGGAGTTATATCAATATTGCCGGTGTCTTTCAGGCAACAGAAATATTAGTTTTCAATGGTAGAAAATCCAATGCGCATAATTATAACTCTCTGAATAACTAATTACTCTGCAGAACACACTTTTCTCAGTTGAAAAAGAAATGAAAATTTAATGGCTAGCATGTTTCGAGACCTTCTTTCTTTGCATTGTATCAGATGCTTTTCCCGAATTCGTTTCATTAAATTTTGAAAGAATGAAAGTTTTTGCCGCACAAGCAATCTAGACGAAAATTATTTGTAATTACTTATATTGATCTCCCAAACTTTTATCCTATTACCGGTAAAATGTACTGTATAATAATGTATAATAATGCCGATAAAAGAATAAAATTGTTAGTTAACAATATCGCCTTAAAGGCTGTGAAATGTCTTATTTGTTTCATTATTAATACAAGATCTCGTACAATAAATTCTATATAAGTTTGGGAATTGTAAAGCGGATCTAGTTAAGAGTAGAATTGAATGGCGTTCGTCTACGAAAGCAGCGTCATAGCGCAGGATGTCCAACTTAAGTAATACTGACTTACTACTTTTTAGTGTGGAATGCTGTAGATGGTATTTTCTTTCTTTCTTTTCTGTTTTTTTGCGGAGAAGTTTGGAGGTATTTTTCCTGATCGTAACGAATCGACTCCGACGTCGCAATATCAGCAAATGAAAAGGAAAAACGAGCGACGGTAAAGGGGACATTCTGTTTCGCAGTTCAAATGAGAAAGTCGCATTTAAATTTATAAAACAGCATTTTGGCGTCAAATGCGATGGAAATTATGCCTTGAACAGTTTCAAGGTAATTTTGTGTTAATCGTATAGGGCGTAGTGGGGAGCCTCGTATTAGATTTGTACTTGCGTAACGAACCATCAACTCTCCTTAAAGTTTAAGGTTTGAAATGCAACGTCATTTCGCTTGCGGGTCCGTGTTGTTGTTCATGCTCTCGCGGAGGTTCGTTGATTTCATCACGTTCGTATGATAAGTAAGATTATGTAAATAAGGAGAATATGTGAATTCTGTGTTTCGTATTTCTTGGACTGAAGTTGGCACTATCACTCCAAGTGGTGCTCGAGTTGATGTCGGCGAACAAATGAACATCGCTCTCCGTTCTTCACCAGACCTGCCCTAGAATTCTCATGAGTATCACTTTCACGGTTGAAACACCTAATGTACACATGCAAGCAATTTCTTCAGCAGTAGTTCATTGCTGCTTGGCCTTTGTTTCTTTTGTTTGCTTTATGTAGCGCATGAAAATTCCGTGAATCAGTGCAGTTTTCTTCTGTCGAAGAAACAGAATTTTACAAAATGTAATGTGTATATGTATGTAATATGCGCATACGGCTACCATAGCAATAAAATTTGTAAATATAAGAGCAATTTATTAATATCAATGTATTAATAAAGCAATTTAGCTATACCAATTTATTTATTTATTAATATTTCTGATAGCAATAATTTATTAATAGTAATTTATTAATATCTGATTTAACATATATAATAGAAACGACAGTTGTGATACCCAATGCCGTAAGTAATTTAATGTTGCGTCTGATTCTATTACAAGTATGGTGTCTTCTTTCAAGGAGAGCTAATGTATAACATTTTATACCAATTGCACTGAAAAATTCTCTGATATTTCTTAGTAAGGCGAACTCTTGTACCTTATAATATAAGGAAGCATTACCCTGTAACATTGACATACTATCTGCATGTTGTAATTCAGGCAGTTATTGGCAGTCCGACTACTTTTCATATCTCAGTCGAAACTATAGGCGTACCAACCGCAGCACATACGTTCTTGTCTTACTGGGAAGAATTACGGAATATATTATAGTTGTGCAATTTCTGCAATACTAACAATGCAGTCATCACTTGAATGAGACCAAACCAATTCAAACAAAGTGCCGTGTTATAATTAAATCTATAATTATTCGGAAAGTCAGGTAGTGTAGTAATTTCTTACTTCTACAAAATAAACATGATTAAATGACAACTGTGAGTGTTCGCTGCTCATTATACACACAAGCAAGGATAAGCATGCCAATGACACAAGCTTGCCTTCATTGCATTGAAATGAGCTTCCCACTTTTGAATGACTATCTGCAATTTGAATATCTATAAGTTAACCATTTTGAAGTAAAAAAGTTAAGAAATTCCCGTCCATAAACATTCTACAAGTGTATAAACAACCAGAGCGTGGAGGCCATCAAATGTATCGCCTTGTGACTGCATTATATTAAGGTGACCAATCTAACGTCTTTTGTCATTTAAATATTTTATTTAGAACACAATAGAAACGTGTTTTCAAAATTATTGTTTAAAGCAAATCATTATGACAAATTTAATGATAAAACCTCCTTTCAGATTATTATTTTGTAGACCTGTCTTGTTGAGGGCACCGCAAACTGCGTTCAAATTCTTAGGAAAATAGTAATTTACTTACTCTAAAGAGATATTTTTCGTCGAATTAATTTCGAAGGTCATATTGTTCTACCTTTTTTTGGTTTTTAATATATTCACAGTTAATGCGTTGCATTTTGTAGAGTCGTTAATGAAAAACCTCTTAAATACATTCAAAAGTGTGTTCAAACCTATGTACTACTTTGTCCTTGATAAAAATGACACCTTCCATCATGAACACACGGCTTGAGAAAAATCTACTGTCATTACTGTAATGTCACAAGATAAGCGTAAACCGTAGCATTGCTCTTAATTTCCAACTTGACAATAATTTTAATTTACAATAAGTAACCACGAATAGAGTAATGTGAATGGATTTACATAATATATACACCCTTGTTGCTAGTAATGTGAGCTATGAAAAATTATCTTGTTTGTTCTAATGATATTATACAAAAATATAAATAACAAGTTGATTTAATCAGCATTAATAATTTTATATACACTGAGGTGAGAAAAAACATGGGATACCTCCTAATGTCATGTCGGACCTTCTTTTGCCCGAAAAGTGCAGCCCGATAAAGTGCTCGACGTATCATGGGCTCAACACATTGTTGGAAGTTCCATGCAGAAATATTGAGCCAGCTGCCTTCGCAGCAATCCATAATTGCGAAGTGTTTCTGGTGCAAGGTTTTGTACCCAAACGGACCTCTCGATTGTCCCAAAAAGGCTCGATGGGATTTCCCATGTCCCCAATGTTCGATGGGATTGATGTCGGGCGATAAGGCTAGACAAACCATTCGCTCGCGTTCTCCAGAATGTCTTCTCAATTATTTGCAGAATGACTATTAGAATTTCTCCTTTCATGTGTTACGCCATGTCCCGTGGCTGTTTTTGAAACTTAGTGCTAAATACTGTTTAATCTACGATTAAGTGATCATTCGGACCCAGCACGAGTGCGTTGCACAAATCCTAACGTGCATAACTAGTTATCAGCATAACTAGTTATCGTGCATAACTAGTTAACATAAACTGCTAGTTATCAGCAACAATCGTGCCACGTGCTGCAATAAGAAATGCATACCTCACCACACTGTTTCTAACAATTCAAGTGTTAGTTCTCCACTATACAGTGAATGCGCGAGGTGCTAACTACCCAGTGCCAACCGAAAGTCCTGACCCGATACCGTCATCGCGGGGCCTTCTGATGCGTGTGCTTTTTATCACGCGAGTGGGCTTCACGCTCACAATAACACCCGTATTATTGTTTTTCTCTTTCAGCAGTTCATATATTCATTGCCATTTATGTGCATGTGTTCAATGCATGTTACTGTAAATTTTTCCGGCAATGCCATGCTAATTGTCACTTAGTCGGGAACATTTTCAGTGTATTTTCTCACGTACATTTGTTCATGGCGCATTAATATCATTTTCCATCTTAATAACACCTACAGTTTTTTAAACTGTATAAACAATTACCTTTACAAGGGAGTTCATTTTTAGACAACTAATTCAATTATGTATCAAGTCATTCAGTTCGTTCATACTTTTTAAATCAATTTCTGTCTTTAAATTTATATTTTATAGTTGTCCCCACAGTGTATGCTTATATTTCTTATCCCCACAGCATGTATGTTCGCTCACAAATATACTGGTCGCTCGAAAGCTATCGTGGTAAGAGGTGGAGTAACCAGAAATTATATGGTACCCCCAAACAGTCCACTGCTCTCTGGTTGCTAGCTCCCCCCGTTACATTAATATGGATAAGAGTGTACTATAGAGCACCGGTTTGCATGTACATGGCTATAATATTTGTTGCCATTACATTATTTGTAAATTATTGTTTTTCTTTTTCTTAAACTTTTTCCTTATTGATAATTTCCTTCTTCGATAAACTGAAATAATTTTAGAGCCTTAAACTTTTTTGAGACTGTGTTGATTTAGACATTCTCTCGATGTTATGTCTTATCATTGTGACTTGCTAAGCATGCCTATCTTTGATTAGTGATTCCGGGTGCATCAACTGTTACAGTCATTAGTCCCGTAAAGGTAGTATACGTTTTATCGTGGGAGGTGGCGGTGATCTGCCCTCGCCTGGATGGCGAGATGCGGTGGCGAACTGTGTCGGCTTGCGGGGATTTTTTCTCAAATATGTGTTTCCCACCAGCGGGGCACTACCCCAGCTGGGACAACCTCTAAGCTCCCGACTCGTCTTCCGATATGTGTGGCAGTGTAGTGTAGCCTGTGGGTGTGTGTGTAAGTAAGAAAGATGAAGGAAAGATGGCCCGTTTGTTTGTGAACTGCTACGGCATTCGCCATGTGTTGATCGGAGAAACCAGCGAAAACTACCGATCAGAGCACCCAGCCGCCAGAACTCTCCAGATAACGGCTGAATTCGACCTAGCTGACCAGATAAAGTCGAAATTCCTGCCTCCGTCGGGATTTGAACCCCAGAACCTCCCAGTCAGAGGTTCAGCAGTTACATCAAATAATGAACTTGCGATTCTCTATATTGTTTCGCAGGAATTAGTTCTACTTCCAAGATGCATCAATATTTACATCGAGAATGTATGTTGGTAGCCCTTATGTTTTCCTCATTATTTTTATTTTAAAACAACTCATTATTTTCATCTGTATTTATTTCTGTGCCTTAACTTTGTAAGTCACAACTCGGCGCATTATTTTAACTTATAAATTAAATAATAAGACAAGTTTCGCCATCACCTCTTATTTTCTCACTCTCAATTTTTTTTTTTTAATTTATTTTAAGTCGCATCAACGGCTAGGTCATTAGCGACTAAATAAATACAATATATTATATTTTACATTGTCAATTTTTAGTTTTTACAATATTGAGGTTACAATTGAGGTTACAGTACAGAGATGATATGGATATAAAAACATAAAACTTAAACGTGAAAATTACATAATTGTTAATTACTACAAAAAAGGAATAGAAAATTACGTTATTCTAATACAGTTAAATATTTCCTGAAATACCTATTTCATTACAAAATTTTAAAACATTACTTTGGTAAGTATTATCCCTTAGAATGGCACTAAATCTTTCCTTATCAAAGAATTGAGGTCTCACAGAATTGAATTGGGGACATTCCTGGAGGATGTGATTAAGGTTTAGCGGGCAATTGCAAGAGGTACATACTGGGATGGAATTTTTCTCTAGTATATGTCTATGGGAAAATTTGGTATGGCCTGATCTGATGCGTGAAAGAGTTATTTGTTCACGACGTGAGAGATTTTCATTAGTTTTGAGGGCAAAAAATTCACCAATTTTCTTATGCGTTGTGCTTGCTTTGAGATTGTTCCATTGGTTTGACCACATCTTTTTCATGACTTTGCCAGTAAACTTCACGTAATCCTCAATTGTGTAAGACATTTTGTTGTTTACTTTCTCTTCAAAGTCAATAAGCAACATAGGTGTGGGTGATCTGCTAATCGGAGTTCTTGCTTCTACATTCTTTGTAATGTGGATCACCACAGGTTGAATACACATGTCAGCTGTCTCTTTGCAGATTTCAAGCAGGTTGGTGAAGATTAATTGTAGGTAATTACTGGGTGAAACGTTAATGCCATTCGGTATATATGTTGATAAAATAATACATTTTTTAGTTGGGTTGGATTTGACAAGGTTCATTGACATTAGGAAAGCATAATTGTAAGCGCTATTTTTACTTGCAAAGTTCCTAAACTTGATATGAAAGGTCTTCCATGGAGATTGGATGTATAAGCCCATTCTGTCTGTTTCCAGCGTGTCTTGGATGTGGATGACATCGTGATCTTGATATTTATTGAGAATCTCGTTGAGGATAAGATCAGCGTCGGAGTCGTTCAAGTTAGAGTTGGAGAGATTCTTGGGAAAGGAATCGACAGTAAATTTTGGTGTGACCCAGGGAGGATATTTAGGTGTTCTATACCTTCCCACCGATATGTTTGGGAGGTTGTAGGCCCTGATTATATCTTTGGTGCTTTCGTAAAAGGTTTTTGGGTATGATTGTAGGTGGATGGGAGCAGATCTGATTGGTGGGTTAATATCATTGAGTATAATATTGTTATTGGATGAGGAGGCTTTGCTTATATATTTGATAGTCAGATAATCCCGTCGAAATTGCAGGGTTGGTTCCGAGGCTTCGATAAGGGTGCTACCTGTTGGCGTTGTCTGGAAACATCCAGTACATATCCTAAGCGCTCTATTATGTACAGGATCCAATTTTTTGAGTAGGTTCTTTTTGGCTTTGTTATATATTATGCACCCATAGTCGATTTTACTACGAACAATAGCTTTGTAAGTGAGGAGCAAGGTATGTTTGTCTGCGCCCCAGTTGTTATAGTTCATGCATTTTAGTAGATTTGTTCTTCTTTTGACATCAGTGATGAGATCTTTAATGTGCTCTTTCCAAGTATGCTTACAGTCAAAAATAAGACCAAGGATTCTAGTTGAATAGACTCTTCTTATTGCTACCTCTCCCATTTTTAAATTAAGATCTCCAGCTATATTTTGCCTAGATATCAGGATGCATTCGGACTTGGTTGGAGATATTATGAATCCTGAGCTTAGCGACCATTTATGTATTGAGTTCAATGCATCTTGTGTAATTCTCTGCGTAGATGCGAGGTTCTTTCCTTTGCTGAGGATTATCATATCATCCGCATACTTGCGAATGATCGTAGGTGATATGATATACTGACCAGCATCCTTAATTGCGATCAAAAATAAAGTTACGCTTAGGGTGGATCCTTGTGGAAGTCCATTCTCCAGCTTGATTATTTCGGATAACTGGTTGTTAGCACGCACTTGAATACATCGATCACTAGTAAAATTCATGATAAAACTAAGAATGTTACCATTAATGCCGATATCTTTAAGTATCCATATAACTCGAGGTATCCAGACCATATCGTACGCCTTTTGGACATCTAGGTTGACGGCAATGACATGTTGTCTGTTGTGGATGGCTTCAGTGATGTAGGTGTCCACGCTAATAAGATGTGAGTAAGTAGAATGCCCAGGTCTAAAGCCAAATTGATTATCTTCAATGATGTTATAGTGATTTAAAAACCATCTTAAACGTCTATCAATAATCTTTTCAATTATCTTACACAGGTTACAAATTAGGGAAATCGGGCGATAGTTAATCGGGTTGGATCTTGCTTTGCCAGGTTTAGGAATGGGGACAACAGTTGCTGTTTTCCATTTATTGGGGAAGGTTTTATTTTTAAACATAAAATTAAAAATATTTAGGAGGATTTCCTTGCCTTCTACAGGAAGATTCCGTATGAGGATGTTGGTGATACCATCCGGCCCAGGTGTCGAGTTATTTGTCACATTAATAACTTCGTTTACTTCCTGCATTGTTATTGGAACATTAAGTAGGTCAGAACGTGCCGATGGGTTTTGGAGGTAGTTGTTATAGGAGTCTTCAATTACATTTTTAACCTTCAAGAATTCTTTATCATAATTCGCTGAACTAGAATTGGATTGGAAAGTTTTAGCGAGCATGTTGGCAATTGTCGCAGAATCATTAATAATCTTGTTCTGAGATTGTAAAAAAGGGATGTTGTTAGTTACTTTATTGCCATGAATGGACTTTATTTTCTTCCATGATTCAGACATGTTGTTGTTTATATTGATTGATGATACATAATTAGTCCATGACTTCTTTTTCGACTCTTTGATAATGCTTCTGGCGTGGGACCTAGTTTTCTTGTAAGCGGTCTTGTTCTCTAAAGTTCTTCTTCTTTTGAATTTATTGAAGGCACGTTTAGCTGCTTTGATAGCTTCCCGGCATTCGTTGTTCCACCAGGGGACTCTCTTCTTATTAGATTTAACCTGATAAGAATCAATAGCTTGGTATGCAGCTCCTATGATAATGTTGGTAAAATCTTGGACTATGTGATTGATGTCTGATTCATTCTCATCCAGATGAAAACTAGATGAGGCAGAGCTAACGATTTCTTGATACATGGTCCAGTCAGCTTTGTTATAGTTCAGCTTGCTGGTAGGAGGGAAAGGTGTGTCACCAGAGCCGGGTAAGTCAATATCAATAATGATTGGATAATGGTCACTGTCGTATGGATATTCAAGGACGTTCCATGAGCATTTTGGAGCAAGAGGGGCCGATACCATTGTTATATCAATGGCACTAACT
Source organism: Teleogryllus occipitalis (assembly GCA_011170035.1). Classification (NCBI taxonomy): domain Eukaryota; kingdom Metazoa; phylum Arthropoda; class Insecta; order Orthoptera; family Gryllidae; genus Teleogryllus; species Teleogryllus occipitalis. The sequence goes on along the minus strand of BLKR01000609.1, from coordinate 176,734 downwards.
TTGCCGTTACTGGGATTGATGTGGGTGGGTCCTCCTGTGTTTATAATTATCAAGTCAGAGTCTTCTGCAAATGCTTCTATTAATATACCTCTTCTGTCGGTCTTAAATGAGCCCCATACTGGATGATGACTGTTTAAGTCCCCCAGAATCAATATGGGTTTTGGTAATTGTTTTAGGATGTCGCTGAGCTCCAAGTAGTCAAGTTTATGGTTGTTAGGGATATATAAGTTACATATATTAATACAAATAGGTGCTACAACCTTCACCGCAACTGCCTCCAAGTCAGATTTTATCATAAGGTTGTCAGCCAAAATTGAAGCTTTTAAATATATGGCTACTCCACCAGAAGCATGATCAGTGGTTCTATTTTTAAAGAAACATTGATAATTCTTAATATTAGCTGAGTGATTAGCTTTGAAATTGGTTTCTTGCAAACAAATGATATCTGGGTCAAAATTGTTGCATAATAGTTGCAGATACTCAAGACGACAATAGTATCCATTAATATTCCATTGGAGTATCTTCATTTGTTTGCTTGAAATTTATTTAGCAAGGGGGAATGGTGTTTTTTAAGAGACCTGAGTTAAAAAATTTAGTGTCAGGTAGTTTCCATACTGGATTCAGACTCAGATGTGTCTGATTCCGGTAGGTGTTTCTGCAGTTTTTTTATTAGTCTGGTGACTCTGCCTTTGATAATTCTATCCTTTAATACAGGGTAAATGTCATTGAGCATTTTTATAACGGCTGGAATATCATTGGAATAGTCCTTTACTATGGTTAGAGGATCAGCAGAGCCCAGAGTATTTTCTAGTAGTAAGTGTAATTGATTTGCTGACAGAGGAAAAGAGTTTTGATTCATTTCAAGCAGATCTTTAGTTGGGCTGAGCATGTCTTCAAGTGTTTTATCAGGATTGCTATCTTGGTCCAGTTCTTCATGTTTTGAAGAATTCTTTTTCTGTTTCTTTTTTTTAGTTTTTTTAACATTATTATCTTGATTATTATCTTTAACATTATTAGTTGCTTCAGATAGGGAAGAGGATTCATTGGGGAGGCTTCTTTTAAGAAGGGGAGGAAAGTTCATAGGGTCACTGGTGGAGGGGGCAGTGGGTGTTTCAGTTATGGTAGGCTGTACTTCCATATTATTAGAAGGGATAGTTGGTTTGTTTGTATTGGGAGTGTCCAGAAGGCAATTCTCTTTGGGGAGATTTTGGGGGCAGTTACTAGCAGTATGGCCTTCCATTTTGCAACTGAAACAAGTAATGTTTTCAGCAGAGAAAAAGATTCTATATGGTGTACCTTCATATACAATCACTGATGACTGAGGGAGTTTGTGAAGTTCCTCAGGTTGGATAAATGTTTGCCTTCTGAAGCTCATAATGTGACTGAGGTTAGGGTCAGACAGACCAGCTCTGATGAAGGATATACTGGAGGTAGTTTTAATGTCATGATTCTTGAAAATATTTGTGATTTCCTCGTTTGGAATAAAAGGGTATACATTTGATATTATGATTCTCTTGAGTTTGTTAATTAGGGGTCTCACATTAACAGTGGTATTTTTAATGATCAGAGTAGGGTATTTGTTAGTTATAAGATCAGCATTGATCTTCGAGTTCAGAAACACACATATTCTGTTATTGGATATTCTTGATATGAAAGTAATGGCACTGGGGGGAACAATTTCGGTTAGTTTACTTATATAGTCTTTGACAGTTAGATTTTCGCATGCGTCCAGTAGTATAGATTGTTCTTTTGATGGAAAACTCACAGTATTTGCAGCTCCGGCGTACGACTTCGTGGGTTGCTCTTGGAGGTTAAGTGACGGATTCATCTTGAGGTTGGCTGGTACTTCTTTATTCATGTGGATACGTTGAGCCAGCCGGCAGGCCGGCCAGAGAAACGCTGTACACTGCTTGGAACACTGATAGCACTTTAAATAACACTGTTAGGTAATATTAATACTGAAGTGTTTTGGTTCGGAGATATAGTGTATCGATAAGCTGACAGAGCGCAGCAGTAGTTGTTGCCTCTAACGCTGTCGAACTACGACTCCCACTCTCAATTATTATTTGTTCGTCTTCTTAGGTTTATCTCTTATGGCACGCCATGATCATGTCGTGGCTTGCCATGATTAGAGACATCTACAATAACTGAAGTTTTTATTGCGTCCGGTGTAATATCTTCAAGTATCCAATATGTGTGTGAGAGCGATGGGTCAGCGGTCTGCCAAGTACGTTACAAGAAACCGTAGTAGTACTACCTCAAGGCAACGCCTCACGGTAGACCACGGATTCCCAACCTTGTTCGTTCATCGAGCCGAATCGTTCAAGGAATTCTTGGCTTCATCAACCCCTTTACATTATTATATATAATTTAACATACATGAGCATAACACAAAGAATAGCATATAAATTTCTTAATAAAAATTTTCTATACCAGTATTTTCGTAATTATTTAAATTTTCAATTATGGGAGACCCTTCCGCTTCTGAGTAGCTGAGTTTCTAATCTTCGTTGTTGATCAATGATTACAAATGATGACTGTTTTTTCAACTTCCCCTGCCATTATTCCCGATTGCATTGCAGGGAATTTTTGTTCCGAGGTAGAATATCATTGTAAATACATAGTTATAATTTTTTGAATTTTCTAAACATCTTAAGCAATATTATGTCTTTGTGGCCATGGAAGCCCCGGTGCAGAAAGTCGAAATGAGGCTCCTATCTGCAAATGTGAAACTAAAAGTTTTAAATGTAGTTGGTGGGCCTTGTAATTATAAGGATGGAGCAATGGAGAAAATTTGCATGTAGTGAAGTTTGTTTAAGGAGACAAATAGAGGAGTATTAGGAAAAATAGAAAGAAAGTGAGGAGATAAAAGAATTGAATTTCTGCATGCAGATAAAATTCAGAACATAACTGTAGAAAAATGATCTGAAAAAGAATATTATAACTTTTAATACTAATCGTTTTATAATACTAATCGTAAACTTATTATGATGTGCTTAAAGTTAGTTTTTTTGATATTTATTTGATATTACCACTACCCGCAATTGGCACCATACAATGCAACAACGTCATTGTTGAATGGAGACAAGATGGGAGAGGTAAGATAAGATGGCTTGATTTACTTAACGTTAATGTTGTAATGTTCTCTACGTCCAATAAAATACTATATTCAACTTAAGTAAAGTCGTAGGAATATATATTCAGATATGCATAAGGTAATGATATCGTACTTTCGAATGCATTCAAAAAGCGATGTATTGGATGTCCTTTAGTTTCGGATGTTATATTTATGAAAGAAATTTTCCTTGCTTGTCTGTCTGATGAGCTGGAAATAATACGAACAGTTACAATTAATGCGAGAAGGTATGTGCTGTTATAGAATCACTAGTTTATTTATTTTATTATTATTATTATTGGGGACAATGATAACACTAAGTCACGCCTACGTATGAAAATAACTATAAATGGAAATTACTACTTCAAAAAATGTCTGTCTTTGGTGCAGCTGTCTGTCCATTTGATTTTGTCACGCTACGCCACTTCTTGGGTATCCGCCCTTGTTCTCAATTATGGGATGTTCCTATCAAAGTTCTCGCAGTGGAAAAGAACAATGGATTATGGAAGTTCATCGTGACGGTACGTTTTCGCCATTTACGAGCGTGGCGCTTAGTAAATAAGTTATATGTATCTGGTTATCTTGACGTGTAGAAACTCCACTTTAAGAAGAAATATTACGTTTCTGTAATCGTTATAACTAATGGCTGAAGGGAAACATGAAAATCGTCTGCGATAATTTTAATGAAGCATGGCGTTAATGGTAGCTGCAAGAGAAACAATGAATTGGGAGAAGGACGAGGAGGAGACAAAAACTAGCATAAAAACTATCTTGAATTAAAATATTGGGAAATTTTATTTAATAAATGAAATTTTTTATCTCTATCCCTATCACTCACACACACGCGCGCGCGCACGGGCACCTTGAAAAATACCTTTAGAAAACTATTAATTTTAAAGAGGTCTTTCTTATAAAATCATCATTATTATAATTATTGATATTTGTTGAATACAAATTGTCTGTTTCCTACTGTACAAACCATTTTGCCATTTTTAAAATGCCTACTTAGCCAAAACCTCACTACATTAAACGCCTGTTGCTATTTCCGACCCGTATATTGAAAGTAATTCGGAAGATCCGGCCATTAGGGAAGTGAATATTAGACGAGATATCCAGTAATGCTATTGGTGGCATACAATACACATTTTCGGGAATCAACATTGTATATTTTGAAAATAATATAAGAGAATGACAGACGTGGTAATGCCTCCATCCAGCACTGATAAATACATTTTCTCATTTTCCCTTCTCTTTTTGGGTCGCATTAGAGGTGATTCCTCTGTCCTATTTACACTTCTTTTGATCTTCCGTTGTCACTAGATGCATTTGAATATTAGCACGTTAAAGTTTCTGCACCTAATAAGGAAATATCCAGAATTTTTAAATGTGGATTTAAGAAATTTGGTGTAAATCTGTTAGGAAAAGGTGTAATAAAGTACAGAGTAATAAAGAACTTAGCATCTCCTATATTACACTATAGTACGCTACAGCGCTACGCTCGTGGCACATAGAGAAGTCGCTAGCCTTTCACCACTGAGATCCGGGTTCGATTCCCGTCGAATCTCATGTGAAATTTGTTCCAACAAAACGAGTTTGGCTGCTTCACAAGGGCTAGTCCAACTCTTGTGAAGTGTCCTAAACCCTGCCCCTATCCTTACTCCTTCCCAATTCTGGCCGCTGGGTAGTGACGCAGGAGCGCGTAGTAGGAGGCGCGTACGCGGAGATGCTACCTGGCGGTCCTCTTGACAACTGACTGCGACGTGACGCGACAAGACCGAAAAGTGATAATGGAGAATTACTCCAAAAAGCGCGCAAAGTAATGGAGGATTACTCCACAGCGCAAAGCGCTCAATGACCCGTAAGGGTCTTCGAGACGCGTTGCGTCAAAATGGACGCAACAAATTAAAAAAAAATAGTATTATTATTTACTGCAGTGAAATTCACGGGCAGTTTTACGTTTCTACTCCGTGAAGAACTACAGCATTTGTTACGTTTGTAGGATGTAACGTTTGGGCCTTGAAAGTGCTTATAGTGCCTAAACAACGCTAACTTTACCCCTGTGTTTATTATCATTCGAGAAAGGTTTGAGAATCTTTTTGGCGTAATTGTTTCCAAATACTCCATTTTTCTTCAAATACCTTTTTTAAAAATTAGATTTAACCATATCAATGGACATACCACTTTACATGTGTTAATTATTATAATTACTCACGCTAACATTAAAAAAAAAATTTCAAAAAGCCGGACACTAGGCCACATTATCAGGATATATTGAATGGCCCACCTCTCACTTTTGTTCCGAAAATGATTCATTTCATTAACATATATACGAGTAAATTTACATACTGTAATGGGACAGTCGCCCATCTGGGTTCCGCGACGCAATAAATAATATTTTATCATAATATTTTTCACGACGCCTGTGGTAACATGCAGCGGGAGCTCGCTGAAAGCTCGCAGGATTCGGGCACAAACACCGTTAGTTGGCGCCGCCGACGCGGGTGGAAGAGGATACTCCTTTGTCCTGCACCCAGCGTCAGGTATGCGGTGACGCAGAGCGGGATTTTCCTAGACGACGAGCGGAGCAGCGGCGTCTCCCAGGAAATCGTGACGTAGGTGATTTCCTGAGAAGGCGCCACCTTGAAATTTGCAACGGAAAAGCAGGTGCAACCACGATTGGGCGCCCGTGCCGCATGATGTCGGAAGCCAATGAGGGCGGACATCACGCGGGCATGGTCACGTGGCCCCCGCGAGCCGAGGAGTTCTCGAGGCATCGTGAAAAGATTCTTCTGGATCGAGCAGCGGTAGCGACCAGACGTCTGGGACCTCCGGATCGCGCCGTCGTAGCGGGCAGACGCCCTCACTTGAGAGTCGTGCAGTGAGGCTCTGGCCGCGTTCACGTGCGTGCCACGTATCATCCGCCTCGGATGTGTGCTTTTGCCGCGCCGACCAGGGCCACAGCCATCAGCGGGTCACAGTCAGTTTAAGTGGCCGCGCCGCCTAGCTTTATTAATAGAGGCCGTGTAGTTGGGCCTGGCCGCGCCGCACACCGCGAGAGCTCGGCCGATCAGGTTCTACCCCGGACGGGCCATCGACAGGTGGACGGCCTGTGACCGCGGCTTGACCGCCATCGTCGCCGCCTACACCGCCCAGGCGTTCATCCGAACGCTAGCGGGCCGTGCCGGCTAGAGATCGCCCGCACCGCCGTCCGCCACCGCCGCCTCCGCTCAGGCGCCTCGCCTACCCGACGCCGGGGCACCGCACCTGCAGCGCGCCGACCGAGCCGCGCGCGCCGCCCGCGCCGCCGCCGCTCCGGGTTATCGATACCTGCCCGCCAACTTCGTCCTTTCCTGGGGCGCGCAGCGTGCCTGGACGGCAGCCGAGCGCCGCCTTTCGCCGCCCTGCGAGCGGCGGGAACAATGACCTGCGCTCGCGCCGGACGATTGTGAGGGGATTGAGGGGCGAATGAACGCCGGCAGTAAATATTTAGGTTTAAGTTAGGTTAAGTTTCTTTTCTGTCTGTTTGTTCATCTGGCTTCACCAGAACTGAATTAAGTGATTATTAAATTAAGGTTAAACTGAGCCTATGTCTTTCAATGACTACTGCATGCCAATGCCCACGCCATGCATGCTCCCGCTTGATCATTTTAGGTTTGCAGTGGGTGTAGCCGGGCCAGCTAATCCGCCATAACGGCGCCAGGTAAACAGGTCGAGTCAAGGTTGACCCTGGGAGCACCTCCAGTCAGGGGGGGTGTTATAATGAATGGCGCCCTGCAACGTGTGGCTCGATGGATCAGATTAGGTGAATCGTCGTCCTTTTCTTGTTTTATGTAATTTTATTGACGACGTGCCGCCGAACCTGAAAAATCGGAGTGGACTTTGATCCATGGGCCGAACTTACGCAACCTCGACTGCGTTTTCCTGGTAGCTTTGAATTGGGAACGCATGCGTGACCGTGGCATTGGCATATGTTTTTGTCTTTGGCAAATTGCCAATCTAATTATTTGATTTCTGTGTTTGATATTGTTTATGGCTTTGTAATTTTTCTTTGTGTACTGTTTTTGTTGTGCCTGTGTATTGTGTACTGTGGCAAGTTTTTCTCGTGTGCGCGAGTGCTTAGCAAGATGTCCGACCACGAAAGTGACCGTGAGGGCGAGACGTCCGGAGTCGAACGGGATCAGGGCGAGCTTTTCGCGATGTTGCGGTCGCTTATTATTGAATCGCGCGAAGCGATGGCGAATCAGCTCGCCGAATCTCAGGAAGCTACGGCGAATCAACTCGCCGATTTTAATGCAAAGTTGGTCGCGTCACAGGAAGCCACGGCAAATCAGCTTGCCGGCTTTAAAGATGACTTAAAGCAGGAAGTGACCGAGAAACTTGACAGCATCAGCGCTGAAGTTAGGGAACGTATTAAAATGGAGGTGGGCGCGGTTACTATTAAGCTCAATGAGCATATGGCAAAGTGCGCACAAGAGTCTGAGGCAGTATCCACACGAATCGAGGCATTGACCGCCCGGTTAGATAAGAGCATCGAAAACGGTAACATTAGGTTTTACGAGTGCGAGGAGCGCGTAGGGGCGAAGCTCGATGAGCAGGAATGCAAGATTCGCAACCTGCACGCGCATGTAAATTCGGCGACTGATGAAACCGCGAGTAAAGTCACGGAACTTTGCGACGGAGTTAGTAATGCCGTACTTGAAGTTGAGCAGAAAGCAGCGCTGCCAACTGTAAAAAGATAGCTAGGCTAGATGGGAAGGTAAACGCGGAAGTCGCGAGGCTGGATGGGGCCCTACTCGATTTACGATCGGCGAGTGAGAGCTCGCTGGAGAAACAGAGCGAGGAGGTAAAATCGCTCATTCGGGAAAGCGTGTCCGAGCTCCGCGAGGAAATCCAGTCACCCGCGGGAGTTCAGGCGAGTGGTCAGGGCGGAAGAGTTCCGTTCCCGCCGCCGCAGAACCTCGGTTTCGCGGGAGCAAAGGGCGAGCATCCGTGCGAGTTTTTGAGGAGGCTCGAAGACTATTTTGCTTTATCGGAGGCAGTGCCCGCGAGATTAAAAGCAAAGTTCGCGCAGCAATTTTTGTTCGGCGCCGCATTGCAATGGAGCCTGTCCATGTCCAGGTTTCCGGAAACATATGAGGAGTTTCGGGAGAAGTTCCTGAAACGGTTCTGGGGCGAGGAAACCAAGTTCGCGTTCGAGCGCCGCCTAATGGAGAAGCGATGGTACCCGAAAATCAGTTACTTAGATTATGCTGTCGGAAAAATTGCCGCGCTTCGCCTGTGTGACCCATCCATCTCGGATAACCGACTGATATGGATCATCACGTCCCAGTTTCCGGAAAGAATCCAGAACTCGTTAAATAGCGCGAGACTGGAAAACATCCACGAGTTCCAAGAGCTACTCGGAAAATTTGACCAGGCTAGAGTTTCGGGGGGCAGTGAGGCCGAAAAGGAGCGGTCGCCGCCGCAGGAAAACCAGAGATGGCCGCAACGCAATGATGCGCGGATTGATCGCGCAGGTGATAGGGGCGAGCAGCGTCAGGGCGGGCAGCGCAATGAGGCTGGGCCGGCCGGGGGCAGAAATGATGGCCGTCGCACGGAAAACTAAGTTCGTCCGAAGTAGGGAGGCATCGGATTTCAGGACGTAACGCGGGAATGCAAGAGATGCCAATTTTATGTACTATTGTTGTTGATGAAGTTGTAGAGGAGATAGGAGATCGCGGTTGCAATGATGTGAGAGCCAGGAAGTGTCCGATTATTGAGGCTGAATGCGAAGGAAGGCGTGTAAAGATATTAGTTGACTCTGGCAGTGAGGTTTCCGCTGTGTCGGAGAGGTTATATTTTAAATTAAAAAGTGATCATCCAAATTTGCCGGAATTCCCTCTTCTTAAGACGCACGTGGTAGGAGCTGACTGTAGGAAAAGCCATCCAATTACGAAACAGATTTTAGTCACTATCAGCCACGGATCTTTCCAGTTTGATGCTATTTGTCTCGTTATTAGAAATTTAGCTTATGAGCTCATTTTAGGTGTTGATTTTATGTGTGAGAATCGAGTGTGTATTGATTTCAAAGAGAATGTGTTAAGGTTTGACCCGTTATATCTAATGCCGTTTACAGGCGGGAATGAAGTTTTAATTACTGAAGAGTTCAGGATCAACAGTTTGAGTAGGGGCGAAATACAAGAGCGTATTCCCCAGATTATTGACAGTAACGAGAGTCTGACAGCAGCCGAGAGCGGTGAATTGCGGGACTTACTGCTCAGTAATTTAGAAATTTTTCAACGGCCAAACGAACCAATTAAAGATTTTCTCTTCCGTATTCAACTTGCCGATCACTCACCATTTAAGTGTAGAAATTATCCCGTTCCATTTGCTTTAAGGGCGGAGGTAGATAAAACAATAGCAGACATGGTTGCAGAAGGCATAATTAAAAGGGCGTCCACGCCTTATATAAATCCCCTGGTGATAGTTAAGAAGAAAGATGGCAGTGTTCGTATTTGTCTTGATGCAAGAAAGTTAAATGAAGTCAGTCTGCCAGATCACGATTCAGTCGTGCCAATTGATGTGACGTTAGGGAAATTTCATGGTGTAAAGTATTTTTCAGCTATTGATTTTGCTTCTTCTTATTGGCAAATCGCCATACACCCAGACGACCAGAGGTATACTGGATTTCTATACGACGGATTGAGTTATGTTTGGTGTCGTACTCCTTTTGGGCTCCGAAATTCAGGGGCATATTTCATTAGGTGTTTGGATCAAAAACTGCCAGATCACGTGAAAAGATTTGTTACGCCTTATATCGACGACTTAGTAATTACTCCACAATCCTTCAGTGAGCATTTAGCCAGCAGGAAAATACAACTCCTATAATTTGGTTCCTTTCCGCGAGTAGTTTTCATTTTTTTTATATTTGTCAATTAGATTCTTAATATCAGTGGTGTTGTTAATTTCAATTTATTGTGTTGATCAGATGTTGTATTGTCGGTATTTAATTGTTGGCATTAATTTTCTTGTATTGCTTCCCTGTGTTTGATTCGTTGTTTCGTCTTGTTATTCGTCGTTCTCGTAATTTAGTGTGTTTAGGATTTAGTTCTTCTGGTTTGGGGTAGTTCCGTAATTGTTTATTATTTGTCTTTATTTGATGTTTTCGTATTTTCTCTCATTTATGAATTGGTTGTAGTTTGTTTAACATTTGATGATAGGTGTTTTCTAATTACAGTGTGTTGTTCCATTTTTGTAATAAGTTTGTAGTTGTGTTTGGTTAACTTCGTCGTTTCTGTTATTGTTTTTAGTGTTTCGTCGCATACTGTTGGACTCCTGTCTCCATTAGTTTTTTTTTGAGCCATGAAATCGTCGTTTCTCGCCGATTTCACAGCTAGACGGTGGAGGGGGTAAATGTAATGGGACAGTCGCCCATCTGGGTTCCGCGACGCAATAAATAATATTTTATCATAATATTTTTCACGACGCCTGTGGTAACATGCAGCGGGAGCTCGCTGAAAGCTCGCAGGATTCGGGCACAAACACCGTTAGTTGGCGCCGCCGACGCGGGTGGAAGAGGATACTCCTTTGTCCTGCACCCAGCGTCAGGTATGCGGTGACGCAGAGCGGGATTTTCCTAGACGACGAGCGGAGCAGCGGCGTCTCCCAGGAAATCGTGACGTAGGTGATTTCCTGAGAAGGCGCCACCTTGAAATTTGCAACGGAAAAGCAGGTGCAACCACGATTGGGCGCCCGTGCCGCATGATGTCGGAAGCCAATGAGGGCGGACATCACGCGGGCATGGTCACGTGGCCCCCGCGAGCCGAGGAGTTCTCGAGGCATCGTGAAAAGATTCTTCTGGATCGAGCAGCGGTAGCGACCAGACGTCTGGGACCTCCGGATCGCGCCGTCGTAGCGGGCAGACGCCCCCACTTGAGAGTCGTGCAGTGAGGCTCTGGCCGCGTTCACGTGCGTGCCACGTATCATCCGCCTCGGATGTGTGCTTTTGCCGCGCCGACCAGGGCCACAGCCATCAGCGGGTCACAGTCAGTTTAAGTGGCCGCGCCGCCTAGCTTTATTAATAGAGGCCGTGTAGTTGGGCCAGGCCGCGCCGCACACCGCGAGAGCTCGGCCGATCAGGTTCTACCCCGGACGGGCCATCGACAGGTGGACGGCCTGTGACCGCGGCTTGACCGCCATCGTCGCCGCCTACACCGCCCAGGCGTTCATCCGAACGCTAGCGGGCCGTGCCGGCTAGAGATCGCCTGCACCGCCGTCCGCCACCGCCGCCTCCGCTCAGGCGCCTTGCCTACCCGACGCCGGGGCACCGCACCTGCAGCGCGCCGACCGAGCCGCGCGCGCCGCCCGCGCCGCCGCCGCTCCGGGTTATCGATACCTGCCCGCCAACTTCGTCCTTTCCTGGGGCGCGCAGCGTGCCTGGACGGCAGCCGAGCGCCGCCTTTCGCCGCCCTGCGAGCGGCGGGAACAATGACCCGCGCTCGCGCCGGGCGAATGAACGCCGGCAGTAAATATTTAGGTTTAAGTTAGGTTAAGTTTCTTTTCTGTCTGTTTGTTCATCTGGCTTCACCAGAACTGAATTGAAGATTATTAAATTAAGGTTAAACTGAGCCTATGTCTTTCAATGACTACTGCATGCCAATGCCCAGTCCATGCATGCTCCCGCTTGATCATTTTAGGTTTGCAGTGAGAAATAGATTTGAATTAATTCTGAGTAATCTCCACCTCTGTGGTAATGAAACCAGTGATACTGGCGACAGACTTTATAAATTGGGTAATATACTTAAGTATCTAAATGAGCGCTTCGACAACATGAACACTCCAGATGAAGTGTCTTGTGTTTTGATGAAATAATGATGCCTTGGAAGGGAGGATTAATTTTTCTCCCATTTTCCCCAACAAGCGTCACAAATATTGGTTCAAAATATACAAATTATGTCTGCCCCACTGCTACACACATCGATTTAAAATTTATTCTGGGAAGGAAAGTATTTTTCCGTCGGATTTACTGTCGTCTGAGACAGTAGTCATGCAGCTTTGCAAATCTGCTCTAGAATTCTATCTCGTCACTAGCAAACAGATCTCGGAGAAAGAAGTGAAGGGAACAACACTTCCAGCGTCTGTAATGATTGCGGGGAGTGCGAATTTACGTTTACACGTTGCTACCAACATAATTTGTGTTGCAAGCGCTCTCACCAGCAAGGTGCCACTGCGGAGAGGCTTTCCTGGCGCGCGTCATTACCAAGAGTTCGAAATCTGGAAAGCTAGATGATCCAAATGGAATTATCTGTCTTCTTGAAGCTGGGCGAACTGCGGAAACACACCAATACGAATGCCACGTGCGGAAAATATGTTAATATTCGGTATAGTACTGGTACGTAATATTCTTTCAATATTCCACTGATCAAATCGCAGTCATGTTTATGTTTCAGACTGAGTCGAAAGAAATACATTGTTTAATAAACAACATTCTTGTCGTGGTAACGAATTCAACGCAGAACTACAGGCGAATTGCCTAGGCGAGCTAATGCAGAAAAATCACATTTCCGATAATGTTTACAACAATTCGATAAAATGTTATTAAACAAAATATTTTGAAAATTTTTCAATTGATACGATGGTTAACTTTTCGTTTTCTTGCAATATGTACTTTTTATTCTATTTGTGTTTTAAAAACACCTACATTTTTCAGCATTATTTTGATTTTGGGACCCCAGATAACTTGGCCGAAATCAATATTTTGGAATATCGGTGAGAATTGAACTCTTTTCCATTGTGGAGAATTTCGGCCAAAAAGTTTCCATAGTTTTTTTAGAAAATTTGGTTCAAACATTTCAGAAAATTCGCCAATTCAGTTCAATTATACTCAGCGATTATGGAGAACTTACGGACATTTCAAAAAACATCATTAGAAATACTTTGAAATTCATGTGTTAAGAAACGCATTGAACAAAGAAATACATCTGTAATGTGAATTTTAAGGACGGGAGAGACAAGTAAAAAGTTACATTCCTGTAATTTTTGAAAAAACAAAAGAATAGAGTAGTATGGCGTTTATTTCATCGTACAGGGTACATTTAGCACTAACCCAACCAAAAATTTAAAGAAAAAAATTGGAGCCGTTTTTGAGAAAATTTTGAAAATGCTTAGGGGCTTCATGTAAAGTACCCCCAAATATTAAAGAATGTTCTTCATAATTTCAAAGCTTCAACTACATCCAGATAGACAGGGGATTCTTCAATTTGGAGAAGATTGTACGAATGGTTAAGGTGCTAGGAGTGTTCAGAGACGGACGGAGACATTTTGCTTCCAATTTGTTTTTCGGCATCAAGGACACACAAAACAGAGATTCTGGCTACACCCCGTGCTAGAGGATTTTTTTCTCTTAATTTAGCAACTGGTTTTGTGCACTTTATCGTCACCAGAGCTCGACAATGCATTTCTTTCTGCCGAAAATCCGCCCTTTTGTCGCGCAGCATTACACAACTTTCTCTATACTACGTATATTACTCCGTATACCGTGTGGCCCACCTAAGATGTTACCTTCAATTTTCTCCTGAACCGTTGCAGATACTGAGACGCGGTTTTCACTAAAACTACTATATGCAAGGGGCACATATGGTCATACATAATATTATTCTATTGCATTTTTTATTGCAGAGATATTGACCCGACTTCGATTTTTTAAATGAAACCCTATAGATTTTTTTAGTTCATCATAACAAGCGTGAAGAGACGAGTTAATAAATATGCATATCGCCATATGTTACATAACAAAATTTTCGAGAAATTAAGTTTTAAAGACACACGCCGACTGCTGGTCTCCGTAATTTTAACAAGAAATTCCGGGTGATATGCGGCGAGGCCATTCCCTTCCGTTGCGTCGACCCTGCGGTAAATGTAGTGATGCAATGTGCAAAGGAGCTCACGAAAACCCCTGATTTGCTCTTTAAGACTACACCCTCTCAGTCCTGGAGACAATGTATTCACCCATAGCCATGTTCTGAGCAAATCTGTACGCCACCAGGTACTATTTTTTAATTAATGAAATACTACAAGATTTGAGAAAATATTTGAATTATTAACCGTAGAGAAAGCAAGGGGAGATTGGAGAGTGAACATGTTCTGAATTAATAAATGCGTGTGCTGTCAGAAACAAAACGTTTACTCTTTGAAAGACTAAAAACCTCAGCCGGTACAAAAATATCGTGTAAATAAAAGTAAGAAAAATACTTTAAAATACAGAAACAAAAGGTAAATTAACAATTCTAGAAATAGCTTGATTTATATCTTGATGATATAAACCATCTGAAAAGTTTACGCGCTAGCGTTAACAACAGACGGTTTGTTGTCAATAGACTTTTCAGTGTGAAGGACGCACAAAACAAATTCTGACTACAAGCGTATTAGAGGAATACGATTTATCCACTACATACAGGAGCAAGATTTATCCACTTTTACGTCAGCCGAGCCCGGCAACAAGAGTTTTTCTGACGAAAATTTGTCGTATTCCGGCGCACAGTTACGACGCTCTATCTTCTTACGAAGTAAGTCAAGAGAATAAAAAACTTTTTCGTAGTTTTTGATAATTTTTTAATAGATTTTTCGAGCATTACATAACTTTTTCTGTTTTACGTACATGATGATTATACTGCTTGATGAGAGCACAAAAAACATTAGTCTTTTCATGGATTCCGGTGAAATCGATGATCTCGTGAATTGGATCTCGCGTACGATTGCCCTCGACAAGGGGAGGGTGCGAGTCCCCGACGTCGTTACCGGAGCCGATTAAAATAAAAGCATGTGACGAGCAACACGAGATAGGAACCGCAAGAGGGCCTGGGGAAGGGGGTGGGTGCGGGTCAAATTCCAACGCCGCGTCGCGCCGCGCTCCGTGCTTCACTGCGGAGCGAGCGACCAACGCGACCCGGCCCTGTGGAGGAGCTCAGCAGCAAACATGACCATCGACCCGGTGAGATCACTTGGAAAGCTCTTCCGATGTTTTATAATTATTGTCTCCCGTGAATTGATTTGACTTATTTTTCGTCAAAAAGCAGTAAAAACTATTAAGTGCCTTTCGGGGGAGTAGTGTAACCTGCGCACGTTTTTTCTTGACTTCTAGAATCCCTACTCAATCTTTTTACTATAGATAGTTGAATGATGAATAAAAATATCAACGAAGTGAGGTTAGAAACATTTCAAAATTATAAATTTTCGCTCCCTAGTAATACGTGAGTAATACTTATTTGCATCGGTAAACGAACTACAGAGTTGTCTTTTTAGTATTGCTAACAAACAGCCACCCACACCGCCGGCTGAACTCTCTCCGCAACTAGCAAACGGAGAGCTCATCAAAACGAGCGCGTAGTGAAGCTACATGCCCAGAGCGTAGGCAAAATTACATCGTAGATACATCATAGGTGAAATTGCATTATTCATCAGTTCGCAATGCATTCGTAAACCCAGCTTCATATTAGTTACAATAAAGAAATAATACAATTATTATTCTCTTGAAATGTCCAATTTGAAGGTACTACTACGTGATAAAGTTAAAATGTAATGATAATTCATTAATTAAAAAAATATATATTTTACAAAGTGTCTCTGACGCATCATGTGATGTAGACGCTAGTTCTCTTTTGGCAGTTCGTTTGCAGAAATTGATGATTTTTTTGGTAAAATTTGCAAGTTTACTTGAAAATTTGTGAAACAATAATTTTCAAAGAAAACAGGGCCGCGGTCCGGGAGAATTTCACCAAATGACACTTCAATAACATTTTCTTGCGGTGTCATGAGCGAGGTGGAGAAATACCTACATATTGATCTTTCGCGCTTCTGCCTTTATTAATGAATCAACACGTCGACTGTCTTTTTGTTTTGTCAGCAAGAACTCATTTTAATTAAGAAGCAAATTCCTTTTAGAAAACGAAATTTACAGCATTCTTTCCTCGGCGTTTTTGCTTGAATATATAAATGATATTTGCATTTCGCTATTAAGAGGACAAGCTAAAATGTATGAAGTACTTTACATTAAATATTGCAGGAACTGAATAAACAGTACGCGCCCAGCCAATGGTCCCATCGTTACGCTGCAGATGTTGTAGTACAAAAACACATTGAAGTAACCGGGAAAGGTATGTACCTGCCCTCTCCATATTTTTCGCTTTTAGTTACTTTTGTACAGCATAAGATGGTTTTCTTCCTATTCAGATAGGGAACGTATTGTAAAACCTTTTATATCAATAATTTTTGTTTTGTTTTGTTTTTTCAAATAAAATACTATTAGTTTTTTATTCGAAAGGCTAAAGGCACTTTTTTATGTCTAATAGAAATCTGCTAAAATACCTCTTTATCACCTACGAATGATCAATAATTCTTTATCTCCTCTCGTGGGCTCTCCGGTCAATGGCGCAACCACTTGCGAGACTGGTGGTGGCGCAAAAAAACACTGTAGAGCTATTTGTTACAAGGCCTAAATTAAAAAATAAAATTTTAGAGGAGAAACGAAAACAGTTTTTTTTATTTTCTATCGATTTTTGAAGCAGTCAGCAGTATTCAATTTCAAACTATGTACCCAACTCACATTTCTGAAGAGCATACTTAAAAGTCTAGTAATATTAATAATTAATATTATTGCTGCTGAGGTTGATACCTTGTAATACTTTGAGAAAAAGATGTTGTCTAGAACCCATATTTTTAATTCTTAAGATCTTTTCGATCGCGTAGCGATCATCATCAGAGCTAATCTTGTTGGTCTGGGCGGAAAACGAATTTCTGCTTGGAAATTCTGCTACCAGAACTTCGTTTTCCGCTCAGATGCTGTAAGATTAGCTCTGATGATCGCAACGCGATCGAAAGGATTTTAAGAATTAAAAATAATGGTACTAGACAACATCTCAAGAATTCAAAATAATGATACTAGACATCTTTTTCTCAAGGAAAATTTAGTAATAAAAATGACTGTCCAAGAAGTAGTTAAAATCGGTGGACACATGTCCTCTTAGCAATTTTTTTAAGACAGCCCCTAGTAAAAGTGGTTGCTTTTAGGACATGCAAAGCGAGCTAAAAGTTCAGCTCAAATCTTCAGGCAAAACTGTGAATACCACAAGGAAAACAAAATAGATTCGCCACTTCCCATCAGCTGCTTCTGACCTTTTCGCATCATCTGACTTCTGCATGTACATAGGAATTTGAATGCTTGAATTAAAATAAAATGAATATCAGTAGGACTGTCTAAAAACGAACGTATGTCAAACGCGGTAAAAGTGATTTTATTTTCTTTATATCGTGCTTACATGAAATTGGGGGATACTAAACTAATCTTATTTTCTATCTTAGTCTTCATGTTACAATCCAATCACACGTTTGATGCTATTGCTGTCGACATTCTCTGTCTAGAGCAAAGTGGTGAAGGGCACACATAGCACCGTATTTATTAACAATCATCAGTCACTTTCTGGAAAATAAAGGAGAAAAACACTACATAGAAAGACACTATACTTGAGTTTTCTAACGTGGCATTTGTGGGTAGTATCTCCAAGATGGAATTTGGCACGGCTTTTTGCGTCACTCTGTCCTGTCGCTTGATCTGCAGCACTGCTTGATACGGTCGCGAACATGCGACCTCTTGCGGCAGGATCAAGAAAACGCAAAAAGATCGTGCCGAATTCCATCTTGGAGATACCATCCACAGAGGCCACATAAAAAAAAAAGTATATTTACACTGCTCAACATTTACCCACACTAACACATGCATCAGTTGCTTTGGAGGGGCGTACGCGCTGTTGTTCCAACGCAGGGGCTGCGGAGGCGGTGGTTTGATTGATTGATTGATTGATTTTTTCGTGTTTCCGGGCGCGTCAACTAGTGTGGTCATTAGTCCCGTTAGTGTAGTGCATGTTTTTTTCGGGAGATGGCGGTGATCTTCCCCCGCTGGATGGCGAGATCCGGCGTCGACCTACCGTCGGCTAGTGGGGTTTACCCCTAACCAAGACTCTCCCACCAGCGGGGCACCGCCCCAGCCGGGACAAGCTCTAAGCTCCTGACCGGTCTCCAGGAATATGTGGTAGTGTAGTGCATGTTAGTGTAAGTGTGTGGGTAAGGGGAGAGGATAGGAGAAGGAAGAGGAAGGACAGATCGCGCGCGGTCCGTGGCCCGTTTGTTAGGGTACTGCTCCGGCATTCGTCTGGTGTTGATCGGAGAAACCACAGAAAACTACCGATCAGAGCAGCCGGCCGCTAGAATTCTCCTCCAGACCGCGACTGAATTCGACCTAGCTGAAGAGATAATGTCGAAAATCCTGTCGCCGTGGGGAGTTGGAACCTAGGACCTCCCGGTCAGAGGCGCTGCAGTGGCATCAGTTGAAGCATTGAGCTAGCGGGGGCGGTGGTCATCGCGAGGCAGCTGAGGGGGCGGGGCCATCCGCTGCGCACCGGGATTGGCCCAGTCTGTCCTCGTGGGGTACAAGGTCATCTCGGCCGATGTGCTGGAAGTAGCAGATAACACTGCCCGAAATTGCCTCGGTGATAATTCACTCTTCACACATTGAAACTCTCGGGAGATTCAATTTATCGCTGGAGAAAAATCTCTTCAGGGCAGCGCCCGTCTCCACTCACCTGTTGCCAAAAACCCCCACTACGACGCAGAAACCTCACAGCGCGGTAGTGCCGGCCCAATAGTTGCGCTTGGAAGTGCGTCTACAGTCGAACTCTTCTAATCTGAATACAGCAAATCTGACATTTTGAATAATCGGAAACAAATGGAGGAAAAAATAAACAAAAAACACATGATTTTTATTAACTTAATTTATGAACGAAGAAACGAGAACACAGTATGACTCAACCCAATTCTGGAAACTAGAATACCCGTTAACACCAGCGACACAAACTGTGTCTTCCACTCTTCTAAACAATGAAGCAACTTCTATCGCATGCGATCGATTGCGTAGTACATACTGTACTCCAGTTTTTGCCACTTCCGCATGTCGCTATGTTACGTTGCCATTTTCTCACATCGCAAGCTACATTGCACTGTATCTGGAAATCCTATTGAAGTATTTGCATATGTATATTATTTTTTTCAGATAATCCTAAAATCTCCGGATCCGAACAGACTATAATTACATAGCATCGTAGGCTTTCACGGCCGGAGTCTATAATTAGTTTGGAATACCGGGGTTGAACTGCATTTGTTCCTCTTAAACGGATTCATCCGCATCGGCGACAGCGCCTCAACAACCAACGCGGTGTGGTCCCCAGCCACCACGAGGTCAGGGCAACGACTTGGTTTTCGTACAGCGCTCCACCGCCCTTCTCCTCGCGACCGCTGCTCCCTTGAGGTGCCCGAGTTCTCGCTTGCGTCGCAGCTGCCACAGCCGCGAGTGAGAGGGGCGCCCCGATGTCACGTGTGCGGGAATTTGCGGGTCCCCATCAAACACGCGGCATCGGGGGTAAAATTTGGAAGTGCTGTTCGGATGATGTTTAATGGTTTAGAACTGTTCAGCCGAGCTCGAGGACGAACCATCGTGCACGCAGCCTCGGGAGCAAAATTCGTAAGCGCTGTGTGGGTGACGTTTAATTGTTAGAACAGTTCAGCCGAGCTCGAGGGTCGAACTTGTAGATCGGTGGCCTCATGTTCACCCCGAACCGAAGGAAGAAAGAAGAGATCCTTTCTTGGCCCTCCGAGGCCGAAATGAATATGCTTTGCAGTGGGAGCTTACACCTGTACGCAGCCGGGTTGATTGGCGTTTCCGGGCGCGTCAGCTGCCAAGGTCATGACTCCCGTAAGTGTAGGACATGTTTTATTGCGGGAGGAGGCGGCTTCCCTCGCTGGATGGCAAGATCCGGCGCCATCGGCTTCCGGGTTTCCCCCAACCGCGTACCTCCCACCAGTGGGGCACCGCCCCAGCAAGGCAAGCTCCAAACTCCCGACTGGTCTCCCGACATATGTGGAAAAATAATGTAAGTAAGGGGTGAGGATAGGACAAGGAAGAGGAAGGAACGATCGGGCGCGGAGCTCTCTAGCTAGGGTCGAAAATCCTGCCACCATCAGGATTCGACCCTAAGACCTCCCCATTAAAGACACTGCAGTGACATCAATAGATGTTGGGAGCCACCTAGGTCGGCACGCCTCTTGGTAATGTCTACGCCGTCAAACCGCGCCCGCACGAGCTACTTGCCTGCCTGGGGAGCCCGGCGCTCCTACAGGCCCGGGCAACTTCCCCCGACTCCGCAGCCATTTCCCCTTCAAATCCAGAAAGGGGTGAACACGCGCAATCTGAAGCGGCGCTGGGCAGTGAATAGTGGCTTCGTACGAAAATATGTGTCATATTTTTTTCTATCAAATAACCTAATATTGTATTATGTTTACATTCTTCACTACTTATGACTATTTGAGGTTTATTTTCTTACTAAATTCTCCCTTATACAAACATCTTTGCTGTATGACAAGAATATGTTTGAGTGGCGAATTCTTTCCTTATTTTCGTTTTGTGTTGGGTTATTAAATCATTCAGTAATCATTCATTAATTGTATTTAGCAATAATGTGAAATAAATTATCAAGTCTCTGTAAGTTAATAATTCTCGTTTACAGAAGGACAGCGCTTTTAACAGACAAGAATATTTATTAATCCTTCTAACCTGAACATAGAAATTTCATGCTTTTATATCACTCTTAAGTAAATAGGATGACAATGACCCAGAAGTCGATGCGACTATAAATAAATGAAAAAAAAAGGGATTACAAATTCAAGTTTTTTTGGATTCAATTTTTTCACTTTTACTCTCAATTGAGAATTTGAAATCGGACTGACCTTCATTTTAATGGATCATTTCTTTACATTAAAGAGAAAATGAGAATTAATATAGCTAAATTTGTAACAAAAACTGTCAAGTAACTTCTCCCCAAGACTGTCAAAGGTCAGGTATCGCACAAGCCTTACTTTTCAATCTCCCGCCAATTTCTCTGACGCAGTACCCGCGATCTCTAGTAAGCGTGTTACCTTGCCCGTGACCTTGACATGCCTGGACGCGCTGTCTCCAAGCCGCCGTGATCACGTCGCCTCCTGGGGCCTCGACAGCGGTCGTTGCGTCCGCGGAGGCGCCGACGTGGCCCTGCGGAGCAGTTTGCGGCGCCCGGGGTCGATTTCCGCCCGCAACGGGGCTGAACTCCGCTACCCCGCTCCCCAGTGCCACTCATGTCCGCAGGGGTGGCCAAGGGAGTGCGTGTGGAGGGAGAGACCTGTTATCTGTTAGTTAATGCCTTATTTTTCGTGGCGAGACTCGGGCCATCAGGCCCGCTCTTCCGTTTGACTACGCAAATTTCACTACGCTCCTTTCACCATCTAGCGGAGAAAGATATTATCCTGGGCGACGAAACAGGCGCTTTGAATTTAGCACAGAGGCGTCTTTTAGGCTTGAGGATATTTCATATGCGGTAAATCTACTACATGGGACAGTCTGTTTTACTTCCCCTCCGAAGGAAGGCGTATGAAGCATTTTTTCGCTCTCGGTCGGGTTTGGTTGGGTTTGAACCCGCAAACTTGGGTACAACAGCCCGGTACGCTAACCATTATACCACCGAATCTGCTGTTCATCTGTTTCACTTCTGATGGTTTCGGAGACCTGATAGCGGGAAGCCCGCCTTTATGGGTGCTGGGCAGCGCGCTGTTGCCAACAGCGACCACAAGGACCTGCGGAGTGGCTTTCAGATCGGAGGCAGTAGCGGGAGGCTGCACATTGGCGGGCAAGGCGCCTGGGTCCTCCTCGTTGAGACGGCCCCACACATTCGGCACTCACCGAGCAGCGAGCTGCTGCTCGCCCAATACCAAATAGCTGATATGTTCGGCGAATGTTCGCACCCTTTGATGTGTCCAAAAGAGCGACACGCGGTGGGTAGGGCGAGCACCGAATGTTCGTCACTCGGAAAATAGTAAGCAATTCATCCACACTACTCGGGATTCGGCGAGCGGTTGCTCGCTGTTCGCCGAATTACGAATGAGTGGAGCCGCCTTTAGGCGCGACCTCCAGCCAGTCGGTCCCGCGAAGCCGTCACCCGGGTAGCCACCCTCGCTCCTCCATCTTATTCGGCCTCGGGGCGGCCGGCCCATCTACCTGCAGCTCCCTGACCCGCCGCACCTACGGGCGGGGCGGGGGCCGCCACATTATTACGTTTTACCTTCGCGCTACGGAGTAAGGAGAAAGTTACGTAATACCGCGCGAAAAAACGGCGAATTTTCGCCAAAAACTCTTATTACAGGGCCATGGTAGCAAAAAAGCGAATATAGTTGCTCAATTTAGAAAAAAATCTTTTAACACGTGGTGTAGGCAGAAACCATGTTTTGTGGGACCTTGATACCAAAAAATCGATTGACGGCAAATCGTCTGTCTGTCCGTCCGTCCGTGAATATGCTAAACCGTTCCAAATTTGAAAAAAAAGGCTCCATGGTTTTTTATTCATTTTTGTTGTTCAATAGTGTGAAGAACGGTTAAAAGAAAGGTGCAGGTTTTATGTTCGTTGAAAACCTTGATTTTTCGAAAACTGCGAAACTTTTTCAGTCTTCCTACAACTAAAATATTAAATATAGATATTTTTTGCCTTAATGAAATATGTTCCTTAAAAGTAGATTTTTAAATACGGTGACGTACAGTGTTTCGAAAATTGAATATTTTTTCGCGTAATTTTGCGTGAAAGTACGGGCGAGAAAATACGTGTTTTTTATCATCACTAGTTCTGACGGCCGCAGGCGTGGGAGGCCGTTGGGAGAGCCTGCGGAGCCACTCAACCTGTGGCGGTGAGAGGGTTGCCCGGCGCGAGATAAGTTGAAATCGTGTGTCGCGTCTGGTGTACCGATAGGTACTCCCACATGCGCGTCCAAGCTTCTACGTAGCATCCCGACAAGGCGGCACCGCCCCCGCCGTCAACTTTAGAAGCGCAGTTGAAGGCACTCTTGACATTATGGGGAAAGGAAAGGAACTCGCGTAATATAAACTGATTTCTAAGCACCTCCCAGGTTTCAATTAGGTTGAAACCTACATGGCGGCCTAGTTCATTAGCAGCCTTGCTCGGCTGTACCTACGGAATCTCTGCGCCTCCCACGTAGAAGGTCGTGACCTTCTTCCGCGGGACGCCACAACAATGGATCGGCACTTACTAGGTTTATCCTCAGGACACAGCCGTAACTCTGCTTTGAGGTAATGAATTTGTATTTTAAACAAAAACTACTCATTTTTGAAAAGCTAATTGAAATGAAACAAGGATACATTTGGTCCTTATCACTCTTGTGGCTACGTTTGAAACGTCTGGGAGAAATCTGTTTAATCGTCGTCCTCATACACAATAACTTTCATTACATACATTATTGTCATTGTGAACTACAAATGATAACATAGTTTCTAATTATTTTCAATGTAAAATATATTGTAAATTTACTTTGTTCAGAATAAAAATATTACATTACATTAATTACTCTTTTTAATTAAAATATTAAATTAAATTAATTAAATTAAAATATTAAATTAAATTAATGAAAATATTACATTACTCTTTGCGCTTTTAGACTAGCTCTCGCTCCAATGTAAGTAGTTGCATTGTTCATTTGAAATGATGTGAGAGTGTGATGACGCAGGAGAAAGGTGTAAGATGTCCAAAAGAGTTCCCATTGACAAATGGAAAAGCGGTGTTTGGTTATAAATAAAATTATACAAAGTACTGATAATAAAAGATACCTTCACTTCTCTCTTGATTAGCAGTCTATACGTCCTAGGTTCTCTCTTTAGTATTTCTGTCACCAACTTTTACATTTGTAAACTGGTAAAAATTCTAGATTCACTCCGACAACAGTAAATTTAATGTATTTGAACGTGCGCATTTAAACTGACTTACAAGACACTTTTGTTAATGTTTCGTCCCACACACACTCTCCTTTATTATCTGTAATTCAAACAGTTGTTTTATTACCCTTTATCACATTTCCATTCCCGTGCATTACTAAACAAGTTCTAGTTATCGCTTCTCACAGTACGTGAAGGCCAACTTGCGTAATAATACATGTAGGACAAAAATAGTACATTTTGAATGCTGTTTGTGTAACTTTTACTCGCAGCTATCTTTATTGGCTCTTTTGCATTGAACCAACCTGCATTCACAGTTCCACAGGGTCATCTTGCACAAAGCTTTGATGCAACAAGAACATAGGCACGTGGCATAGGTGGTATCAGGAGTCTCAAAGATTGCGTTTCACTGGTTTCTCCAGTATTGCCATTAATATCGTGAATTTTCTGTTTTGAATGTGAGCAGTATATCCGAAAATTGAAAATAAAAATATTTTAATGGATGTGGTCAAATTAAAAAAAAATCATTTGTCGGCGTAATCACAGTTCAGCAATTTTTACTTTCTTGTGTATTTTTCCCTTTTCGTATTACATATGTATATTATATATGTAATACTGCAAAAGACAGATGTTGACGAAAAAACGTGTTTTAAGGGTCTCTGATCGAAAAAGTGTTTTTACTTTCTTGTATACTTGTAATAAGAGTATGATACGTAATGCTGCAATAGCCGACATCTAGATTTTAACGAAAAAACGCGTATTGAGGGATCATTCTACGGGAAAATGTTTTATGATAGTATTAATTATTTTAATATATTTTCTTAATTAGAAAAGTAAATGTTAGTTGACGAAATTAAGATTAAAAAACACATTTTTGGCTTTAGAGATGTAAGGGTGATCGAAGGGGCTAAAAACGTTTCAATTTTTTTATGTTCGTCATTGTTGAACTACTCATATGTCATTTGGTGTTAGGGAACTTTTACCATCTTATCCGGGAGTACACTTTCAGGTCCTTTGCAGAGCCAGATCGATCCAGGGATATCCATTTTGGGGAATACCTAGATATAGTCTAGAAGCGAGTGTTGATTACAGGCAGACGTATTTGAAACAAACAACTTTTTTTTAATATTTTCTTTGCGCCAAATCCAAAGTACATTTTTTTAAAAAGAAAAGAGGAATAAGAATGTAAAAAAATGCCTCCAAGAGTTTTGAACCAACTGAATGTGGAATTTATTTGGGACCTAGAAAAACTACGATTTACCAATTTAAGACCCCGCCCTCTTTCCTTACCTCCATTTTATAAAAAATGTATTCTTACATTTCATTTTTCTCTGCATACAGTATTTTTTTTTAACATAAGAAAATATTAGGAATAGCATTTTAAATAATCAATATTAAAAACAAAAATAAATTTAAGTAATTGTTGGCTCGAAATTTGAGTTTTTCTCACCATTTAAAGACGAAATAATCACAAAATATGTCTTTTTTTCAAAAACTTTCAGAAATTCTACAACAGAAAACTAAAGGTGCTAAAACAGCACACACATTCGCGTTTTGTTGGCACTGGAGGCAATAGGCGAAGTGGGTCAACTTATATGAAAGCGAAGCGGTCCTTTGGTGACTAGAATGCGCCGATTGTTATCGGTGAGGTCGGTTATCCCGTGTCACTGCGCGCAGCTCTTTTCGGAAGCGGTCGGTTTGATGCGCGCGCCCTTTCTGCGGCCACAAATTCGCCCACGCACTTGCTACTTGTGTCCCAAAGGCGACGCCCTGGCCTTCCCTCTCGCACGTGAGCCGCTGAGCCCCGACAGTGAAACTACCGAGCCCTGGAGCGCCGCGGATTCAACTCGTCGTTCTCAGAGATAGCGTGCCTGTTACGAAATGTAAATGTGGAACTTGATACGAGAATATCAACTCGTAAGGGATAGAACAATTGAGGTCTGTAGTGGGTTGCTATGGAAGCAAGTTTGTTTTGAGAGAAGCTGGTTAGAGTTCGTAAGAAATGTAACCCTCACTATTAAGTCGTGATATTTAAAGTGAAATACTTGTTTAAATACCCAATTAGTGACGTTTTCAAGTATTTGGGGAAGGAATTGGATATAATTAATCGGTGGTTCACGAATACGGAACAAAATATAAACAGAAGCGGAGCAGGTAACAGTTTGTCGATTGATTAGCCATCCAGAACTTACGAACAAAATATTTTCATTTTGTTGGAACTTTAAGTGTTCTTATTTGAAATTCAAGTGAGGGGAACGGACAGCGAAGTGGGGTAAGTGACAAGCAGTGGCAGCTGAATTATTTTGGAAGTACCCACGATCGCGGGCGCTTTACGGGAGCATACACTGATGTCGGAAGGACGTTTATTACATACGTAATACTGCCGTTTCAGTAAATACATGCACTTTCGGGCAAGATATGTAAATACATGTACCAACATGCCAACGTTTTCGGCACTAACCTATATGAAACGTAAACATATCATTGATTTGACTAGACAGAGTTAACTCAGAAAAACATGTAATTACATAATTGTCCAGACCCAAACTTTGCTGTACCGGAGTAAAAAATGCATAGACAAAATCGAGAAAAGTTTGAAATGTTAAAGGGGCTTCGTGTAAAATACGTGGAATTCACTGTGTGAACCGTTGCATGGAATTCATTTTGTTGCATCTTGATATGGCGGGAATATATTTTCAGAAAATGCCGAAGTCTATTACTATAACACTCGACGTAGAAATCATATTCATCAGGTGACAGTATCAACAGCTCATTACAAAAAATTCACATACAATACATGTACATTATTTTACAACACTTTGCCAGGTGACATTAAACGATTAAATTCAATAGAAAAGTTTAAATCACAAATGAAATCGTATCTGCTGCATAACTGTTTCTATACAATTAGAGACTATACTGAGCATCACAAGAAAAGTAACATTAATTTTAACAATGATACATAATGCATTATTTACCATTTGGACTGTATAAATAAGTATAAACAACGTGTAACAACTATTGTACTACAGCTTCCGGGTCAATGACCCCCATCTCGATCAGGTTTTTCGTCCAGTTTCCCTGATCCATTGAACAAATGCTGAGATGGCCCCTTGTTTTGCTTCTGGACATAAATGTAACTTCATTTTCTGTGCACGTCTTCTAGAATTCAGTGGGAAACACAATTATTCAAATTATCGTTTCCATGTTGTCGCGGCAGGAAGTAATAAGAGCCAAAATTTATTGCTTATTTATCCTTGAAAATAGATTTTATTACATGGGAGTTTTTTTGTTTGTTTTTTTTTCTCCCTTTCAAAATTCAAAATTTATTGCTTATTTATCCTTGAAAATCGATTTTATTATATGGGAGTTTTTTTGTTTTTTTTCTCCCTTTCAAAATTCAAAATTTATTGCTTATTTATCCTTGAAAATCGATTTTATTACATGGGAGTTTTTTTGTTTTTTTTTCTCCCTTTCAAAATTCAAAACTTAAGTAGCATATGATTTAGTGTAGGGATCACAGAATTTTGAAAATGTGCACACAATTCACTTTTCCCCATAGCCCGTCATACGCAGTTTTTAACTGTTTTTTGACGTAAATAAATAAATAAATAAATAAATAAATAGATATCTCGAAAAATATCGACCCCTTTGAGATCAGTAATATTGCTTTCCTTCATCTCTCCGGATTTCTTCTCTATTGTGTATCAAGTCGACTTTTGCACTCCAATATTGCTCTTAAATCAAAAGACATAAGTTTTGAAAGGTTTCTTAAATATTTTTCGCTTACCGCTTCACTGCAGCTTGTTTCTGAAATTACAGGTGCTAATTTTACGAAAACGTTTTTCACAGCTTCGTGAAGTTTGTTCTTTAGCATTAAAAAGCAGAACATTTTTTCATAAGATACAATTTTAATGAGTGTCGATGATATACTATATCATCTTTGATCTTACATATCACTTGGGCACCATGTGATCATTCTATTGAAAAAAATGTGCAAAAACTTTCACTCTCTGTACAGGTGTATATTAAACTAGTACCTCTTGAAACAATATTTTATAGTTTTTGCTGTTCTAACTAGGCCTGTATGAAACTCAACCGAGGACGATATTTCTCTGTTTCAGCCAGTGAAGAAACGAAAACTAAAGTGCCTTGCCTACTGGATGTTCCCTACGGATCAACGGAAGGTCAACGAGCTGATATCTTTGGAGGAGATTCTCTTCCAAAGGGTAGTATCATACAATATTTCCAAGTATTGTGTTTCATAACTTACCCGTTTGATTTCGTTGAATCTTTATCCACACTGTTGAAATTAAGAGGCTGGGCTATGCGTTAATTTCTCTGATGGACCTACGAAAAACTCTGTATCTGAAGCATAAGAGAATATTTTACTGCAGTATGACGATCTGCCCAAACACAAAAGACTTGCCCATTAATCTATGTAGATAACATATAAAATGGTTCATGATGAACAATACTTTAATCTTACCATCCAGACCAAGGATGAGTACAGAAAAGTTGCGAGTGGTATGAAAGTTACGAGAATATTTCAAAATAAGGCTATCTTATCCCCACGAATAAATTTCCTAATTGTGTTGATATCGAAATGACATAAAACACGCCCTATATAATCTTGACTCTTCACATCAATCAACATTTAAATGCATCTGCCAACTTGATTCATTTCATTATCCGAAATGAGGGGCATGCATTAGGTATAGACACTGACAGGTGTGGTTGACGTCACATTCCCCCCATCCTTTCACACACAAAATATAATGCACACAATACTCCCGCCAGGATTCAAACTCGGGTCTCGCAGTCATGTTTCTTTCTGGTTGCCATTTCTCCACCCTCGGGATCGATATGTTTATTGAATCTTTAATAACAATTTTAATCGAAAATTAAAAGTAAAAAAATATAAAAAATGTATAAAATTGTAGGTCTTTAAATTGAAATAAAACAGAGTGAATCTCCTGCCGTCATACATAATTTTTAGTGAAACCGATTCCCGTAGCTTTCAAACGAGTTCTCGACAACCTCTGCAAACAACGTCCTCACCATCGACCCCAAACGTTAGGCCTTAGTCCATTATACATTCATTCGTAAACACCGTTAAATATTCATATCAAATATATTACGTAACAATGAACACAATAACTTCGAGGTAACTTCAGGAAGAGTCCTCTAATATATTCAAAATTTTAATTATCGTTTATTTACTATTAATATTGGTGTTTTAAATTAAAAAAATAGACTACGAATGAAAGAGGCCATTCACATCATTCAAAAGATTAACTTTATCTTCCGTAGTTTGTATGACCAAATATTATCAACTGTAGTAGTCAGACAAGCGACGAGGGAAGAACAAAATGTGGAAGTTTGTGATCCAGGTTTTTTCGACCTGCACAATCGACGTTGGGTTTATGAATTATTCTTTATGGATTTGATCATTTTCGATGAACCATGGGCATTGTAATGTTATCGGAGGATTTTGAATAATTTGTAAGATTTGGAGCTATACCGCCCCGTATTGGACATACGCATGATAAGAAGGTATTATAATACATTTGAAAATTGATTAGGCTGTTTCAATATTAAATGCAGAATTTTTATTATTACTGAATATACAGTATATAATTTTAATACAGATTTTAGTACTGATAGAAGTTATATTATATGCCCCTCTTTTAACAGAATTATTAACATTGTGAATTAAATAGTATATAAAAATTATATACATATTATAAATATAACTATATATAATACATTGTGATGTACTTGTGATTCCGTGGATTTGGGTATGCACCACCTACAGATCAGTCAGGGACAAATTTATATTTCCTGTAGGTAGAGGGGACCAAAGGCGCAGGTCTTTCTCGCATTGTCCCGCATACCCTCACACAAAGAAACATTATTGTGTCAATAAAACAAAACATTTAATTGTCTAATAAGAAAACACAATTGCAGTTGTTCCCTGTACATCACACATTAAGCCAAATAAATATTCTTCTAATCATGATAAAGGAGTTCTTAGCTGTTCTTTTAAACATTTCTAATAAACAAGTAACTCTCTGGCATATGCAGAGCTCTCGGTTTCATATACGATCACCCCCAGAATAAACAAATAAATAAATTTCTTAGTTCTTGAGCAAATAATTTTTTTCGAAGCGAGTGCGCAAGTACTGCGTTCCCTATTGTCAACTGTCAAGGCATTAGATACGGAGTAGGGTGAACTTCTAATGCAATTTCCTGTATTGAGAATTTTCAGCACATTCATGCACGTCAAACATCATAAACTATAAAAGATAATGATACAATTCTTCTTACGGCTTTCAACCCATAATTTTCTCTAGAGAAAGGACTAGACTGTGTCACTTAAAATTTCAGTACAATGAACTAAAATGTCCAGAATATGTTTTTAAACCATTATTTTTCTCAAATAAATCCTGTCTCTTAATTTTTCACAGTACTTTTACCAATCTAGTTCATTCTCTAGAACATACATTTGTGATTAATTTACAAAACGAATTATCAAAAGATATCGGCTTATTTGTGAGATACGGTGTCTGAGGTAAAAACCTACATTTTGGTCAATTAATGATAAACAAATAGAGAAAAATGTTTTCAAAAATTATTTGATCTCTAAGAATATATAGAAATCAAATACACAAGAGAAAACAAAATAGAAACTATATATTTGATATTATTTTCTCAAGTAGGCAGCTATCTTAATTTCGCTACGGCATTCCCCGCACTTACACACACGAAAGTAATGAACTTTACAATTTTATACACATTCTGATTCTTCTGCTTCGCACAGCCCATTCTTCCTACACAATCGCACTTCAAACATGCTTTCGCGCTCTTGCCTTCTCATGAGCAACTGTTACGGAATATCTCCACTCTCTAGAAATTTACACGTGCGTTTATAAATTACTTGTGTACTCTTGCTTTGTGTGTTTGACTTACAGTAGTTCTTCCGTTAAAACATCTACGACTAATTATTTTTGTTGTTTGTTTTTGCTTATGATTTCAGGAGCTCCAATTCTGGTTTACATTCACGGAGGCTATTGGCAAGCTCTCAACCGCCAAATATCAAGCTACTGCGTACAACCTTTGTATAAAGCCGGAGTGAGAGTAGTTGTATTAGGATATGATCTTGCACCTGCAGGTACTAAAATGTTGGATATTTTTAATGTAAATTTCAGTTCGGTCATTTTAATTTCAGGTTTAATAATGTCATTTCATTTTAATTTCAGGATTAATATTTTAATCTTGAAATTATATTGTTATGTGAAATCGTAGGCTTCCGCGGTCAGAATCATGAAGATTATCTTGGCTGTCTCGGCGCAGACCAGCCCTGAAGAAGATGTCGAAAAAGATGATCGAAACGTCGGCAATACAGCCTTCAACGCGGCATCACCCGGACAGCCAAGATAATCTTCATTATATTATTATGTTTTTTCAGGTTTTCTAATTTTCACGACGAGTAGGCGCAATGGACTCTTATAGGCAATTTACATAAGAAAAACCTACATTTATTGACGAATTTTGCAAATTAAAAATATTGCACGGTATTTCTTTTCTGAACGCCTTTGTTTTTGTATAATGGTATGTTAAAGGAAAAAATAACAATATCAGAACAAGTTTTTGTAAAAACTAACTTCGAACATATGGGAAAATTATTATTACAATTATTATTAATATTACTAGCAAAATACCCGGCGTTGCTCAGGCTTTCTTCATATCCAATCCATGCGAAAGAGGGAAAAGAGCAATTTTATATAAACCACTGTGTTTAAGATTATTTCTAACATAATCGGTTCAAATGTTAATAAAATACTATAATTTTATTTCATTTTACTTTACAGTACATTGATATTAGGTTTGTTATCTTACGAACTGCTACTGGCCTCTAGCGAATCAATTAGGTACCAGCTCTGCTGCACCACAACTGGCCTCTGGCGGAATAAATTAGGAACCACGTGCTCTTAGCGAGAGGCTAAAAGTGGTTGCGATGCATTTATCAACATATTATTTAAATTATTTGTTTTCCGCATTTTTTTGTGTTAATCATTACCAAACTTTGCAAGATTACTGCGACAATTCTGAAGAAGAGCCTGTGAAAATTTCGTCCGCGTATTCATCCGCTACTTTTTGTGGTATCGATGTCAGCTGCATTCGTTGAATTCACTTGTATTAGGGCAGATTACACTTTTTATTACTACAATACTCTGTTCACCTACACAAAGGCAAATATGAAGTGAAGTATCCTTCTCTTAAACACTAATATTAGAATAAAACACCCAGAAATGTATCATTTTGTAGATTACGCTGAACAGTAACCGCACATGTATATCCGCAACGAGCAAATTCAAAAAGAATTCTCTAAATGACCAATAAAACAATGGATAGACAGGCTCTCCACCCGATTCTTTACAAACCTACCATCCTGCCCTGCAACCCAAAAATGTAAATTAGGTTCCACTTCATCCCTGCATCCAAGAATTAAAAGTCGGCAAAAAAGATTCCAAAGACTTACTTCGACCTCCGTAAACTGGCAGAAAGAAAGCAGTTAATAACAACGACTTAGAAATAAATTCGAGTTGCTAGAGGACCCTTCCTAGACAATCCTCTGTAATTAATTAACATTTAATTGTAAGTTAAAAATATGTAAAAAAAAGCGGTATGTTACCAACTTGCATTGTCACCATTTTTTAATAAGAAAACGTTTGTGCCGACTTTTTACCTTTCCAACTGTTAACAAAAGACCAAGGCTTGTGACAGGCTCACGAAAAAGGGCCTTCGTCGCGAATACAATGCATATTAATTACAATTAGGCGGGAAATCCGTGTTATAGCACATAATGGATTGAAGCACTACAGAGCTTCTATCAAGGCGAAAAATGAATCTGCTGTGATTATCCGCAGAGGAAAATTTGCTAACACCAAAAACACACGAAGCATTTTGACGCATTACTGCGTTAAGGTTAAACATTAATTTGTCCACGTACCGTGTATTTTTCAATTTGTATTAAGTTAATATGTTATGTATTTAAAACATACTATAAAAGAATTTCATAGCAACGTAGTAATGATGCCCAATTCCGAATTGTTATAACTTTCAATATACGAAAACAGAATGTAATATGGTTAAACGGAATGTAATGTTCCAAGGTTTAGCAAACTTGTTTGTACCCTTTTAGAAACGATTATAAATGATTAGATGATTCGTGTTAGAATCGTATCCAAGGGGGTGGCATGGGATTACCTTCCCCGCCCTTGAGTAATGCTCTATCTAAATACATAAGTTTTCCATTTCCTGATACAATATTACATGAATTGTACATAATCAGATCGTTAATAATATAATGTTGTAATTTGAATGTGTGTGCATGTCTTGCGAGATAATTTGCATCAAATTAAGGCTTTGCCATTAGGAGATATGTGTTGTGTATGTACCACCCCTTAGGTATTTCCTGAATCCGCGTCTGACGAATGACGTTTTTCACTCATGACATTAGAAAATAAATTTGAGCATTCTATTAAATAATGTTACACTAGTATTACTCTACTACAATAATGCTACACTAGTGTTACACAATGTATTACACTAATATAGGCTATAAAATATTTATAAAAATTGTATTACATCAGAAGGTTAATTGCATTGTTTATTCTATTTTTCAGTTAAATTGAACGAGATTGTAGAAGAAATAAATTCATCGGGAAAGTTTATACTGGAACTGGCAGAGAAGTATAATTCTAAGTAAGTTTTGATTAAACAATGCAAACTATAAAGAAGATTGCTGCTTAGGAAAGCACGTTGTAAAGTTTAGGGGTCAGTAGCGGCTAGACTCAAATGGTGGTGGGGCACAAAATTTTCAACAATCGGAGGGGCAGCCGTATGCTACCTAATTCTCAATTTTAGTGTGAAAATGTTTCTGACTTAAGCGGCTTTATAGAGGCCCTAGAAGTAAGCACAACTAATTCATCCAAATTCGAACGAATTTATTAATACTTTTTCCACATTTTAACATTTTGTTAATAATTTTGAAAAAGTTGAGATGTTGTTCTGAATTGTTTACAAATCGTTTGGAAATAAGAAGCAGGAAATTTTGAATACATGTTTGTGTTGATATTTGCATTATTAATGGCTTGAAAGAAACTTTTTGAGATTTTTAATGCCTTACTCCATGCTTTAATGTCTTTTGTGAATATTATTTTTAAAGAAAGGAGATATAAATCTATTTTCTTTACTAATCATTTTTAACGCAGCAACACCTGAGTTTAGTTTGGTGTTGATACTTGAATTATTAGCGGATTTAGAGACGTGTAGCTGTGCTAACATCCATTGGGAGATAATATGCACCATATTATGTGTATTTTTCTACAAAATTATCACCGTACTTTAATGTACTCCGTGTAAAAACAATTTTTTTTTGCCGTTCTGATAGCCGATAACATTAAGACAGTAGTGCAGTAGCGTTCTCGGACCAGAGGATTGCGGGTTCGAATCCCACCTCGGGCATGGATGTTTGTATGTGTTTGTGTCGTTCGTATGTGTTCTCCCTACAGTTTAAAGATCAAAGAGGTCGCTATATGACCCAGATGTTGAAAAGCGACCTTAAAAAAGGTTTTTTCTTTTGCAGAGAAATTATTTTAGTTGGCCACTGCGCTGGAGCTACTCTTATTCTCACTTTGTTAACTTCAAAGTGGTTCCGTTCTTTACCAGAGGAAAAACAAAAGTTATTTACTGCTGTGGTATTGATAAGCGGTCTATACGATTTAGCTCCTTTGGTTTATACGAAGCATAATGTTGCCCTTCAGCTTACTCAGTGAGTATTAACTTTTCCTGTTTCAGAGCGAGGCAGTTTATATACCTCGGAATAAATGCTTGCAAGTTATTATGAATACTTCACATGGCGTGCCGATTCCAATTAGTAAATTTTGTAGTGTCACAACTTCTCTTTCTAAATTCTCTGCTCTCATTCACTTCCGACTCTAGCCTGCGAGTCCGGCCCGGGGAGTTGGCTTGAAGGGTCTGTCTCAGATAAATTCTGTGCCTTGGAGCAAGACAATGGTAAGAGGTTTAGAGATAACGTTAAAACGAAGTTTATCATTGTCTATGAGTCACGGTTTACAATAATTTAACTTAAAGCCAACTTTAATGCATTGAATGTAACTTTGACCTTCATTTGATCAAATTTAAAGTGCAAATTATCTCATATGTTTAAACTATTATTACTTAAGTATGTTGATGCGCCTTGTTGGGATAAGGCGCTGAGTGTGTTGATGGGGTGAAGAACAAGGAAACAACAAAGTGATCATAATCGAAGGTAGAAAACGGTCGGATTGGCGCTAACAGTTGTCTTCACCCAAGACACAGAATTTCAAACAGACGCAGGAGCAGAAGAACTGATTCCACGTATCAGCATTAAGCATTTATAACGAGCACATCGGATCAGACAATTGATGATGGTATTATTCAAATGCTGGTTGTTTGAAGATATAAGAGATTTGGATTGTCAGTAAACCGATTTAATATTCCTAATTAGTTCAATTTACTACAAAATAGATAATACTAAAAATTAAATAAACGGTTGTAGAATATCACGTGAAGTATTCAGCAATTTTCCTTCAAATGTAATATGGTGTTAGTAACAGAAAATACTTTGAATCGGATTGTTTGTGGTTTCAAAAAGTGTGACTTATATCCGGATTCTGGTTTGTAATTTGAGCCAACATTTTATATTAATCTACGGCATCCCCTCATACTTTATCTTGGGATCTTCGTATCATATCAGAAATGTGGTCTTGTTGCCCTGCGCTTCAATCAGACTTTCATAACTTCTTTTTACTTTTCCTTGACTTCACTTTGTATGGATCAGCAAAGTATTGGATTCAATCCAATGTCGATGGCCCATTAGTCTTATACGTCTCGAGGGCCCCTTAGTAAAAATGTATTGTTTTATTTACCATGCTGTCTATGTATGTGTATGTGGATGTGTGTCTGTGATGGGTGGATGTATGTGTATGTGGCTGGGTGTCACGTAAAACAATGACAGATTTGAAGCTTTAGAGAGCTTCTATTCAGAAAAAAATATTGTGCCTCATATATGAGCGTTTAATTCAGGAAAAAATACTTTGGAATTGTGAAATCTATATATATAAAAGAAAGTCGTGTTAGTTACACTATTTATAACTCAAGAACGGCTGAACCGATTTGGCTGAAAATTGGTGAGCAGGAAGCTTAGAGCCAGGAGACGGACATAGGATACTGTTTATCCCGTTCGACCGCGTTCCTGTGTGAGAACGCACGTTTTTGCACGTTTTCGCGTGGTTTCGCATGTTAGCGGTCATTGTTGCCTGTTGTAACCCATTGTTGTAACGCCGCACTGATAACAGAAGGCGATAATGATAGCCGCCTTTCGTTATATCTATATATATAGTCGTTAGTTACACTATTTATAACTCAAGAACGGCTGTACCGATTTGGTGAGCAGGAAGCTTAGAGCCAGGAGACGGACATAGGATACTGTTTATCCCGTTCGACATCGTTCCTGTATGAGAACGCACGTTTTTGCACGTACGCAGTGCAACAAGGATAGTACAGTTTCTCACAGTGAGTGCGACGCGAGAAAAAGATGGGACCCGCAGTTAAGGCGGAACAGAGTTCGCCGGGTCAGCTAGTTAAATATACAATATTCTTTCGGCTATTGATTTTTTTCATTTTGACTTAATATTTTGATTTGTGTTAGAATTAGTATGTCCATGTGTTCTACTTCTCTTTTTTATTAATTTCCTCGTATTTTCCCTTTCATATAAGATTATGTACGGCACCTAATATATGTGTTTTTAGAACCTAATAATATAAAGCATAGTCCTTACTTTACTCAAAATACATGTTAATAGCAAAATATTTTTCCTTAGAGAAGAAATAAGCTTGCATAGTCCGTTGCATCATCTCCACCTTCTTCCAACAATTTCAATGGAATCGCTCCATTTCCTCGCTGTACTAGCAGAACACGATTCGCCAGAATTTGTTAAACAAACTGAAACATTATTAAAGGTGAGTTATTTTACATTGTGTATTAATACTTTAATAACTATTCTTTTTTGCTTTTAGTTGTGATATTCATGATTAGAAATGTGTGATATTTATGAATGATTTTATAAAATATGTATTGTCTTTAATAAACGTAAGAGTGAGGGGA
The DNA here is from genome assembly GCA_011170035.1 of Teleogryllus occipitalis. Classification (NCBI taxonomy): domain Eukaryota; kingdom Metazoa; phylum Arthropoda; class Insecta; order Orthoptera; family Gryllidae; genus Teleogryllus; species Teleogryllus occipitalis. The sequence goes on along the minus strand of BLKR01000609.1, from coordinate 139,573 downwards.
GATTTTTAACAGCGAATTTTGTTTGGAAAGTGAAATAAATGAAACTGTACTTAGGTGTGAGTGAGTGAACTTGGTGAAATTACTTTTTATTATTACATTTTATTAAATCCAGGTTTTTATCATTTACTGGCAATACTTTGCTGATGATATTACTTTAAAAGTACGTTTATGCAAAAGAAACTTATCAATATCAAACATAATTTTTAAAGTTTTGTTTGATTCTCACTAAAGATTATAATTACACGAAACAGAAAAGAAATGTAATTGAATTTGTATAAACTCATAATTAATATATTAAATAATATTTTTCATATTGTACAGTGTTAACTTGAATTCTCCCAGATTTAAGTTTGTTGAAAAGAGACAAAAATGGTCCTAGAAGTAAATATCCGAATAGACTGGCGCAGTTTCATTTTAGAAAATGGTATTACAAATATTCATTCCCAAGCAAACAGTGGTGACGTTTAATCGATTGATATTGAGCGCGTCCACTTCTAAGTTCCGTAAGTGTAGTTCGTTCTACCCTGGAAAATGATGATGTTCCTCATGGAACGAGAGATCAGGCCCGACTTACTCGCTGGATTGCTGAGCTCTAGGTATCTTCGCCAGTGGGGCTCAGCCCCAGCAGGAACAATCTCTCCGTTTCCGACACGTCTGGTAGTGTAGTGTGTAATGGAAGGGGAGGGGTCAACGAAGAGGAAGAAAAGTTCGCGCGCGGTCCCTGGCCCATTTGCTAAGGTAATGCTTCATCATTCGCCTCGTATTGATCGGAGAAACCCCGGAAAACTACCAACCAGAGCAGACAGCTGCCAGATTTCTCCTCCAAACAGCGGCTGAATTCCACCTAGATATGAAGCTAGTAGTCGAAAATCCTACCACCGTCGGAAATGGAATCCTAGGGCTACCCGGTCAGAAAAATGCAATGATTACAATTGTTGTCCTGAGGTACCTCAGTCGGACAATGTTGAGGGTACGTTTCATCTGCAATGCAGTGGTAAAATTAATCTATGAAACTGCAATTTTTCGACATTCGTTAGTGGGATCGTTCCTGGTTCATTTTCGTTCAGGAGCTTATTATTCGGTAGGGTTCTGATCCCCCTTTAAAATATGGTAAAAACCGTTCTGGATGACGGATGTGAGTAGAGCGCCACTGTGTAAAGGGTCGCGAATTCTAATGATGGCCAAGGCTTCATCTTCTAAGGTGGCCTTGCAATCAGGGTCTCAGAATAAATGCTTCAAACTTCTAACTCGCGCAGAGGGTTGTAGTGGGAAATTTCATATAATGAAGTTATGGTACACGTGTGAAATATTCCCCTGGTTGGAAGGCAACTCTGTACGCGTAGCTGTTCGACGGGTCCCGTTCTGACGCTTTCAAGGAGATTTCGTTTAGCCCATCGCAGGTTGCCTAGCAATCAGGGGTAAATACAACGTGTATCCACGCAATTTCTCACTGAATGTTCATTGGCCAAAATTATTCTTTTCTGTCTTTCTACCTGTTATAGATGGATATATTGATTAGTGATTCCGGACGCGTAATCTGCTAAGGTCATTAGCCCCATAAGTGTAGTGCATGTTTGTATCGCGGGAGGTGACGGTGATCTTTCCCCGCTTCACGGCGAAATCCGGCGCCAACCTACGTCGACTTACGATGATTTTCCTCAACTTGGTATCTCCCTCTAGTGGGGCACCACCCTAGCCGGGATAAGCCCGAGCGGTCTCCTAGCATGTGTGGTGCACTGATTAACATGTTTTAAACGCCCTTTTGATACATTCTTTTTATTTTTCAAAAATTAAACATCTTTTTTGCAATATCTATCTCTCTTTATTTATATTAAGGTCGTCTTTTATACATTATTGCATTTGTGAGTACAATTAATTCAAATTATTTCTTTACTAAGTTTCTCTACATCTAATTTTTTATGAAAATGTGTTTAAAATTGCGTTTTATTGGAACCGCTGAAACAAAATTTTCTCAGCAACAACTGCAAATTTTTCAATGAAAATTTGCCTAAAGGACCAGGATTCACTCTTATAATATTATTTCTTTTACTAAGAGAAGATATGTTAAATGTGACTATTTGCCATATTTTTTTGGAGTACTATTTATTTTAGTGTTTCCAAACTCTTTGAAATGCCACTCTCTGTAAAGATACTTTAAACGATATAAATAATAGAAGGTAAGCTCCCTTCACAATTCAATTGCAGCAAAGTGACGGCGTGGATTTCCTTTTAAAACCATATCTAAAATATTTGTTTTTATCTTGATTAATCTGCATTATATTTCTTTGCAGGCTCTGAAAGAAAAAGGCAGCAAGAAAAACGATTTGCTTGTTGTAAGTGGAGTTGATCATTTCGATGAAGTGGAAAAGCTTGAAGATGAGACTTACTTACTCACCAAGACAATAACTAAACTTTTCAAGAGCAATATCTAAATATATGTGTATTTCTCATCAAATTTCAGAATTTGAGTACGGATAAAATATATTTTTTAAAGTAAAAAAAAATTATACCTTTTCATATCATCATTTTAAATATATGTATTAATTTTTCAAAATAACAGGTACGTAGTGTTTGAACTATTAAATAAAATTCTCAATAATTTAGTCTCAATTTAACATCGTGATTTATTTCAAAATCAGATCTAGTTTACTTACCGAGTATCAACATTATTTTTGGTCGTCGTTTTTTACAGTACCAACCTCATAGATATTAAAAATGAAATTTGGATTCATTAGCCAACACAACAGAACTTGCCTATTTTTAAAGCAGGTACAAAGAATATCCAGGAATGGAAAGGTGCCGTATTTTCAAATCGCACTTTCATTACATAAATTTCTTGTAAGATGCAGTGATACTTCGCCACACCTGTCGAATTTAACGACGAGTAATTGACATAAACCAACCTGAAATATAATGTGGAATATAATAAAAATGTGGAATATAATGAAAAATACTACGAAATCAACTAGAAACCCCGTAGAGAATGTTGTTTTAAAATATAACGAAATAAATGTGAACGATCCGGCAACAGTGGCTAGTCTATTTAAAAAATACTTTTCGAGAATTGCTGCCGATCTCACTGAGGGTCTTCAGGCACAAAATTCAAAAACAGACAGTGCACCCAAAATTTTAGACACGATGTTCGTTTCCGAAACTTCTTCCTGTGAAATTCTCAAAATAATCGGTAAACTAAAAAATAAATATTCGTCCGGTTTAGATGAATTTCCGTATTCTTTGTTAAAGACTTGTGCGTATGCCATTATACACCCGTTAACTCACATATTTAATGCATCCTTATGCACTGGAACGTTTCCAGATATTTTCAAAACAGCTAAAATTAAGCCACTCTTCAAAAAAGGCAACAAAAATGAAATTCAAAATTATCGGCCCATTTTTCTTCTGTCAGTTTTTTAAAAAATATTAGAGTGACTTTTTTTATGTACGAATGGAAACCTTTCTCAGTAAACACGACGCGCTTTCAGATTGCCAACATGGATTTAGAAAATCAAAATCAACAGAAACAGCTATATTTTCTTTTCTTAAAGATGTCGCCTCATCATTGGATCAAAACGAGGCACCTATTGGATTATTTTTAGATCTCTCAAAAGCTTTTGACGTCATTGATCATGATATTTTACTTTCAAAATAACCTTCATATGGAATCCGTGGTATTGCTCTAGATTGGTTGTGTTCGTACCTTAAACATCGATCTCAGAGAGTTGAAATACTGGAATGATGGAACATTACGTACGAACCTTTCCGACTCTTTGCCCATTGCACGTAGAGTTCCTCAAGGATCGATTTTAGGCCCTATTCTGTTCCTACTTTACGTAAACGATATGCCCTCGACGATTCGAAACGGAAGAACGGTTCTCTTTGCGGATGATACGAACATCCTTTGCAATAAAGAAACCGTAAATAGTACAATATCAGATGTTTCAAATTGGTTCCGAAATAACAAATTAATAGTAAACGAAAAGAAAACGGTTTTAATGCAGTTTTCCATTTCAAATAAACAATTCTGTGCTCCATTGAAAATGAATGGTGTACCATTGACTGATGTTAAGACAAAAAATTTTTAGGTCTCTCAATTCAGTCAAACCTTAAATGGAATGTCCATTTAAATGAATTGAACACAAAATTAAGTTCATTATGCTACGCGTTCAGAATTCTTGGAAATTCAGTCAGCCTTCATACTGCTCGTTGTGTATACTTCGCGAATGTTCATTCCCGCCTGAGATATGGCATAATATTCTGGGGAAATACATCTTATAGCTCCCAGACTTTTAGATTACAAAAACGAATTGTACGAATAATAACCAAATCCCACCCACGTGATTCATGTAAGCCTCTCTTCATTAATCTAGGAATTTTACCATTACCGTGTCTGTTTATTTACGAATCAGTGGTTTTTGTCAAAAATGACTTGCTTAAGGGCGGGAATATATTTTCAGAAAATGCTGATGTCTATTACTATAACACTCGACGTAGAAATCATATTCATCAGGTGACAGTATCAACAGCTCATTACAAAAAATTCACATACAATACATGTACATTATTTTACAACACTTTGCCAGATGACATTAAACGATTAAATTCAATAGACAAGTTTAAATCACAAGTGAAATCGTTTCTGCTGCATAACTGTTTCTATACAATTACAGACTATACTGAGCATCACAAGAAAAGTAACATTAATTTTAACAATGATACATAATGCATTATTTACCATTTGGACTGTATAAATAAGTATAAACAACCTGTAACAACTATTGTACTACAGCTTCCGGGTCAATGACCCCCATCTCGATCAGGTTTTTTGTCCAGTTTCCCTGATCCATTGAGCAAATGCTGAGATGGCCCCTTGTTTAGCTTCTGGACATAAATGTAACTTCATTTTCTGTGCACGTCTTCTAGAATTCAGTGGGAAGTACAATTATTCAAATTATCGTTTCCATGTTGTCGCGGCAGGAAGTATTATTCCGAAGGACAACATGGATAAGAGCCAAAATGTATTGCTTATTTATCCTTGAAAATATATTTTATTACATGGGAGGGTTTTTTTTCTTTCAAAGTTTAAGTAGTATATGACTTAGTGGAGGGATCACAGAATTTTGAAAATGTGCACACAATTCACTTTTCCCCATAGCACGTCATACGCAGTTTTAACTGTTTTTTGACGTAAAATAATAATAATAATAATAATAATAATAATAATAATAATAATAATAATAATAAATAAAACCTGAAGTCCGTAAAACGCATTCTTCTATTGTGTTTCTAAAGTAACTCGGAGACTGTGGCCTTCGAGATTTACGTAAATCATCGCGTATGTCGAAAACACGCTATCGGTGAACACATTTTTGTTCAAACTTTATTCTAAACATGAATTTTCGTCTTTCACAATTTCTACTAACTTTATCCTATTCATCGCCACTGTTGAGCTGCACCTCAATCGCCGTACGGTTGGCAAAACTACTTTTAAAGTACAATTTGTTAAGTTGGCAACAGATTTCAACAAATGAAGAATGCATGCCGTATAGATTATCCATAAGTCTCTCCCATCTCTCCGAAGCATTAAATTCTACTTCCTGGGCATCTAACATAATAGTTGTCCAACTCTAGAATATGAATTCTCGTTCCGTACACCTAATCTTAACACCGTACTGAAAAACAGAAATAACTTCTCTCCAATAGATGAAATTTGGTGGCTGTCGGAGACAAAAGATGGTCCACTATTTTCTAAATCCAGTTTGTTAGCTTCCTTGGGCATAACAGTGCGATATTGAATGTGCGAAGAAGGTAATGATAATATATTATTTTCATTATGTACATTGATTGTAACAATGCCATAGATATTAGGGGTTGTCTGTTGCATGTTTTGGTAAAACGATCGCTTTGTTTCTTTTGGTAAGAATTGGCGTACCCGTGCGAGAACTCTCGCATGTAAAACCCCTTACTCAGTAGCGACAAAGTTATGTATTGTTGCGTGAAAAAATGACGAATTTTAGGCAGATATGACCTTATTTCAAGACATGACCTTAATTCAAGATCTATATTTGAACAACATATTTTATTAGGGAAAATCTATCTTCAATATTTTTGTAGGACAACGTCAAACAAATTCTGAACGTTTGCAATTTTCAAAAATTTAGACGTTTAAAGGAAAAGGAAACGTATGTCATTTTAGTGTTATCTGAGGAAAATGTTAAAGCAAATAATGTGTATCAATTTTGGACAAAATTTTGAAAATGTTAAGTCTTCATATAAAATATTCCCAACAATCAATATATCCGTTTTTAAACACATAGAGCCTGGAGTTCATTCAGATCGATTGAAAAAAAACCTCTGAACAGTTGAGGCTCTAGCATTCACCACAGATGGACAGACAGATGTTTTGCCATCATAATTTTTCTGTATCAAGGACCAACAAAGCGAGGATTCTGAATATCCAACGTGCTAGGGGATATACTACATAAGTGATCCCTTTTTTGTTACCTGCCCAGCAATAAAAGTTTTTCTGTCAATATATGTATGTCTGATTTCCGGTGCAAGATTACAATACTCTTTTCTTCCAACAAAGTAAGGTGAGAAAATAAAAGCATAACAAATCAATTTTTTGCTATGTATACAAATAATCTACAACACTCGCAAGTTAATACTAATTTCCTTGTTCGAGTACCAAACGCAAAATAATGTAGATTTAATACTCGTACAAAAATCGTATGTCATGAGTAATAAATTGGTACGATTACTAAACGAGTTTTAAAACTGTTAAACGTTTAGTTAAACGTTTTAGAACATTATCTGTTCTAAACTGTTCTATCTGTCGCACTCACTGTAACGGACTCCGCACTGCATTGCACAGCAACCACCTGCAAAGCAGGGGCGTGAAACATCGCGGAGAAAACAAGTAATGATTTCTGCGCCGTCTACGAAAAGCTTAGAAAGAGCTGAACTAACATGTAACGTAATTTAATCCAAAAAGCAGTTTAGAGCACCCGTGTTGTTTTGATTCGATATCTGCTACGCTCTTTACTAACCAGCTATTGCTAGTATTTAGAGCGTTATGTCTTTTGAGAGAAGTATGTCTTGTCGCGATATTTATTTTCACTCTGTTCTTCTTCAAATGTTCAAAACAAATGTTCCATGTCCAAAGTTTTGTTTTCGGTTTTTACTTTCTCGTATACACTTACATACGTAGTATGTAATGCTGCGGAGAATTGTTTTCGAGATTTCAACGGAAATACACGTTTTCGAGTCCCAAACCGAAAATTTGTTTGTTTTTTTAATGTCCGTCTGTCTTTCCGTCTCTCTGTTCGCCTTTCCGTCCGTCTGTGAACAACTCTAGCGCCTAATCCTAATGTTCAATTTTGTTCCAAAATGAATATTCCTCGACCCATCTGGCCCGAATCGAAGCTCTGATATTTTTAAAAACATTTCTTTAAAGTTTGAGGGTACTTTTCATAGAAGCATTTCCTTCGGACATTTTCAAACTTTTCTCAAAAATTAATTCAATTTTTTCTTTAAATTTCTTGCAAGAATAGAGTGGAATATGCTTAGAAATAAGGAAATTAATTTCTCGTACAGTTTTTGAAAATAAAAGTAGTTGTCTGCTAAATTTTGAGTAAAATATGGACAATATTAAAAACAAGGTTTTCTCAAAAAGGTTCCAAATTTTCCAAAGAAAATGTAGATATATGAACAGGTTTTATCCTTCTATAATATCCTTGAAGTCATAATTCAATTCTACCATTAGGGATTCGAAAAATTGAGAAAACTTGAAAAAATATCTTGGGGACCATACATGGCAGCTGAGAAGAGAGTAGGGCAATACCAAAATACAGAGATAAAGAAGCTAAGTCGTACGAGGAAATTCTGTGCTATTCTGCTACCCCAATAGTTATATATTAATCTTGGTATAATTATTTTAATAATATCTTGGGATGACTCCGTCTACAAATTGGCAATGAATTGGAAAGGTAAGTAAATATTGTCCCTCCACGTCAGTACGGTATTTCTATTCTTTGAGATCGTTGTTTTAGGTACGAAGATATATTGTCGGGAGCCATATTCCGCATTCCATAAGAAGGTAATTTAAAAGCAAAATATTATACCCTAAGACGTTACATACTTTCAAAATATCTAAAAATATTCCAATATGTGCTTCGATCCATTGATGGCACATATCTTTAAGAATATAAAATGTATCTGTTACAGTAGATTTTGATTTTCTAAATCTATGTTGATAATATGAAAACGCTTCGTATTTACTGTGAAATTTTTTCCAGTAAATTTAAGCATCTAATATTTAAAAACCTGACAAATAATGAAATAATATGAAATGAACTCTCTGTTACATGCAGTTTGGTGATGGGAGTTTTGCAAGAGATTATTGAAATTTCATTAATTAAAAAATTTCAAAATAATTTTTATAACTTAATTTAGCCGATATAAACTGTACCAAAAAGCCTGCGCATCATTGAAGCCCTAATAGTTTCAATTTGAAGTGGATGAATAAGGGAGAATCTGTTTCATCACGTGTCGTTCGAAGAGACTCCTGCGAACTCTAGGGAGGGTTGTTGGAAGTATGTAAGGTGTTCGACACTGTTCGAAAAGTCTTTACAGCGAGACCACTGGAAGGGAAGGATTAGGAGCGAGTTATTCCTTTTCTTAAAAATTTATTTAACACTTGTTCAAAAGAATATGCTTTTAAAGAAGTTCATATTGTCAACAAAAACAAGCACTATTAGTCCAACTGAAGTTTATTCTAAAGCTTTTTTTCTACGATCGTATAAAAATGTGGGCTTTTTACCTCCTCCTACGCGTGCGTAAAGTTAGTCATTTCTTAAAACATCTGAAAAACGTGTCGTCATCGTGCGTAAAAGATTTTTTCACGGTGATGTCACAGTGAGAGAAAGACTTTTACGCACGGTAGGTAGGTTACATGAAAAGTAAGAAAATAGCACACATTAATGACAAAACAACTTTAATTTCACTATTGTTAAACTCTTCCCAATAACAATTAATCCATAATTAGTGCGTAACTGCTAACACACAATATAATATGAAGCTCGTAGCTACTCTCTTTGATGTACATCAATTTCTCAACTGATGGTAAGTTTTTTCGTAAATACCTTAGGAACTTTGGGTAATAAAGTAGATACTGCAACGTTCGCAAATTCGAACAACTCCTGTGGAATGTCAGCATTGCTATTAACAATTTTAAATTCATAAATTATTACTGCGATGTATGTACCAGTTATACAATACAAACTCGTACGATACAATGCCTCACAAATTTATGCCTCAAAAGCCTAAAAAAATTATGTAGCGAAACCAGGCCCTTCTGTTATACAAACGTTTACGAAGGTGGGAATTCCTTTCGAATAAATCATGAAGAGTAGAGATGAAACAAATCATGTTTTGTTATAGAAACATTTTTACACCTATCAAATAATCGGTCTCAGCAAAAAATACTCAATATCGATCGTGCAAAAAAAGCACGATAACTTCACACAATATAATAATACGGAACAACTGTTTGTGAATATTTCCACAAACGGAAATCCCTACATCCATCAGCCGAAGTTTCGTGATTTTCATGTGCTGGGAATTCTATATTACGCTCTAATAAATTCAAAACTGCAATATGGAATTCAAATAGGGGGGAATCTTTAAAGTGTATATAAAGAAACAAAGAACAATTCAAAACAGTTTTATCCATATTATTCACAAAAGAAATACGACTAATTATTCATTTCCTCTGTAGAAGCAATTACGTATTTTACCGTTACATCTCTTTGTACATAAAGTGCCTCAAAAGTTATATGTTAAAGGGGGAAATAATTTATTCAATAGAATATTCCGCAAGTGTAGGGCACGTAACAAAGTTACTAATCCAATTAAAAATGCTAAAAATAAATGAATCTGTAATAATAAGAGCTTTCGTGTTTATTGAGTCTCAGATGTATAATCAATTACCGATTACATTGAAAAAAAATGAGTGCTTGAATCAGCACAGTGCTTTTCAAGCACAATATGAATATTTGGATTTTAGTACTCGATGATATTGATATAAATAAATATTGCATTAAAACTGTTCTCTGTGGAAGTTAAGTTACATTTGTTTATTGAGTTTTACTTTTATAATGGAAATATACCTGTTTGATCTCCGTAATTTTTTACTTATATTCTATTGTAGTGCTAGATTTTTATTTTTTATATATTCACATGAACTTCAATTGTAAGAATTGAAAAATCAATTTAAAATCAAGTAAAATAATCACGCCACACAAAAAGTAATAATGTAGAATTGGGCAGATAGTAATTTATAAAACCAATATTGCTAACCCCCACAAGTGGTTATCGATAATTAGCAATTCCAATAAACTTCAATGTCCATGATGTTTGTAAAACAAGATATGAATAATATTATTATTTTGTACAGCATGCAAGAACTAACACATGAGTTGTTTTAACCACCAAGTTGGACGCCACCTTCAGCATATTATAAAAAAAAGTTCATCAGATATGTTGAACACTGGTATAATCACTAAATTGTACATAGGGATTTTAATATTTTTGTATTCCTTTGTTTTTATTACGTAAAATTTTATTATTTATGCTATTGTCAACCTTTGTTTCATATCTACATTGCTCTTGAAAAGGCACATGCTAAATGTGCGAAACGAGCTGATAATTAATATATAAAACTCAAAAGTCTTCCTTCCTGGTATCTACATGAGATTGATCATATATGGTCCAAAACTACCTGAAACGAGCCATCTATCTAATCATTAGACTAGGATCAGTAGGAAGAAACACAACAATTCAAATGTGATTACTATTATTGTGAAGTGGGATGTGGGCGAATGGGTTGTGGGCGAGGCGAGGGCTGTGTGAGTGGCGAGCCCTGCAGCGGCGGCGGCGGCGGCGCACACGAACGCAGCGCAACGCAGTGCGGCGCCGTCTCCTAGCAACGATCAATACACAAACACGACAGCGGCGCACAGTGGGTCGCTCCGGCTGCCGAGGCAGGGACTCTGGAGGGATATTGCTCGCCCCTAAGGCGCAAGAGGGGGCGGAAATGATCGCTTTTCCCTCATGAACATGTGGTGGAAAATTTTGTGTAACGGAGTTTCAAATGTAACATTTGTCCCTGATTGGCAACGCCTCATGCACGGGTGTTCAGTGCTGACGCAGCGAGACTCCTTGTACCTTCCGTACACAGCTGCATGGTTGGTTGCCTAATAGTCAGGGGCATCGCCACATGTTTTCTTCATTCTATATTTCCCAACACGTGTTCACTCTCTATGCCCTAGACGATTGTAATATTTATTCTGAGACATGCTGTATTTTTAATCATAAAGTCATGGAGGTAAAAAATGGGTACAATTCAATTTTTGAACTAAGGTGTCTGGATTGGAATAAACAAATGACGAAAAATAGTCTGATAGCTTTCGTTTTGAATTATTTTGAATATTTTTTGCTTCGTTTTGCTTTTTTAATTATTCATTAATTTTGTAATGTTTACACACGTAACTACTTACATTGGTCTTAAACCTTTAAGATTAGATTTTTCAGTTGTTTTTTCTTGATATAAAAGCGTTTATGGTAGTAGAAATGCTATCATGACGAAAAATATTCGTACTTTATACTCTTATAATTTGAAATATTTTTCCAACGTGACATGTAATCTAAGTCATTTATTTTCCACCGTTCCTTGCGTATGGGCGATGAAAGAACATTGCAGGAAAAATGCACTCCACGTGAAGGAAATTTTTCAGAGAAAATTGTGTTAAAAAACTATTCTCATTGTATGTATCATTTAAAAATTTGTCAGGGATGTATTAGATTGAGACATTAACATTTAGTATTTCCAGAAGAAAATACTGCAAGATTACACGAAGAAGCACATTCATGAGTTTCAGTTACAGAAAGTAAATAAGTTTGAAGTTGCCTCGCATGAATGCAAAATCTGACAGTACAGAGATGTTAATATCCTATATATTCATTATAATTACAATACTTGGAATTTAAAAATGAAATATAAACATATTGGTGAAAATGTTTAAGTGCTGAAATATTACCTTTAAGAACTAGTTTCGATTGTCTTTGAAACTTCGTTTAATTGTAAACTTCTCATTTGTTATATTCAATAAATTGTGTTGCTCTGTAGGCAAGACGTGGAATTGGAGAATTATTCTGCAAGTTAAGATACTATTGAAAGCTAAATGATTAAGGTTATTTTATGAAATTGTCAATCTATTAATGTTCAGTGCAAAATTGTGGTAAACGTTTTAGCTTTTAACTTGTGGAGATAGTTTTCCCTTTCGCTGTACAGGAAGTTCCAAATATGGAGTTATAAATCGGTTTATTTTCTTTACGAATTTTAAAGTGGCATTTTTGTCATAATATAAAGGATACATCGTTTGTTTATCGTATATCGGCGTTCAGTTTTGGAGGAAATTATATTTTTAAATACTCTTCAATATCGGAAAAGAATTCACTAGAAAGGATATAGAAATCATGTGAAGGACGAGAAGGAAAACAGAATATCTTTGGTTCTGTTAGTTGGCCCCTACATTCGACAATAACATACAATCTGCGAGGACACACTAGAAAGCGGGCTATCCACTGTGGAAATTCAGTTGCTCCACTTGCCGGGGAGTGTTTGAAATATCGCACTGTGCGGTGAAGTGGTGTTAAATGTCGACATGTAAAAACTGTAGAGATGAGTAATTAGTGAATGAAGTGCAGTGTAACGACGCCATGTAGCGAGATAGCTGGGGAGAGAGGAGGCATTTCCCCTTAGATTCGAACACCATTTTTGATGCTAGGTGCTTGCTGGCATTGCTCCGAGCACGTGTCCGCCAGTGTTGAAATGGACAGCAGCAACGTATTGATTCACTGTGAACCTCCGCATCGTGCTACAGGCAATTGCAGATCACGTGGCGACCGCAGGGTAACTTACATGCATTGTCGCACTCGCCGGCACCGCCGACCTATGCAAGTGGTCTATGGTTGACGGCCAGTGTCACCAACAGCGCGGTGTTTACTCTTGAGGGCAGCCTTCAAAAGCCCGCGTGGCCTTGACCAAAGGAACGCTCCATATCACATGCACGGCTTCGTTGCAAGAAAGCTTGACAAAACACTTGTTGTAGCCATCGGTCTTTGTAGCCATCGTACATTCTAATACCGTACCATATCTCTTGAATTTTGCGTGAGTAATTGCGTCATTCTTACACGTAAATAACGTTATACGAATGCATGGCGTTCTGCTGCCTTCTTTCGAAAAAGAGGAAGGAACGCATCCTCTCATAAACTGATCCCCGTGGCCTTTTCACTTGAGACATCTCAAGGGACTATCTCCGCAGCAGCGGAAATCCAAGGAGGCTCATTTCCTTCTTTATGCAATCCCTCGCGTAGGTTTTTACTACGTGTGAATTGCAGCAAGTTCTCTGAAGGGAACATTTATTTCTCTTGGCCGTTTTACGGCACAGTATAGATTTTTTATTAGGAACATGAGATGACCAAGAGCAATAATCAAACACTGGGTATATTATTTTCGTCCCGTTTGAGATATAATTAAACTTCGTCGTACAACTTAATTTTTTTACTATTGTATTAAATTTTATTTTTGAAATAATATTTATTAGCAGATCACGGAGTATACCAATTTTGGGTGTTGGGGGGAGGGTAATGCCGGACCTCAGAATAAATTGCAAAATAATTGCAGGTACATTTTGAGTATTTGATAACGAATACTACAAGTATTTAGCAATATTTCACAATCGTTTTGCACTTTTGGATCACATAAGAAACTGCCCTTTATTCAAGAACAAGAACAAAACCAACGGTGTCCGGTTGCACAATATCTACATCAACAGACAAAAAGAGATTCAACGTGTTTATAGGCAGAGCTTGCTGTAAGAGAACGCTGAAGTTCTACGAAGCGGTTAAGCGTAGCAGCTGTTTGGAATGTTTTCTAAATTCCGACAAACTTTGAAAGACGAAAAAATTACTAAATGTTAATAAAGGTACTAATAATAAAAGTCCCTGAAGACGGAAGTCATGCGCAAAGGTAGAGAAACTCTAGCTCTCGGATGCAACCTTGGCCTCGGTGAGTAGCGACTGCTAAAGAGATCCTCTTAGTTTAAGTTTCAGCAATACGGTTTCGTACTTTTCTAAATTTAAGGTTTCGAGTCTTAAACGGTAATCTGACGTACTGCGCGACCCTGAGAATTTTGTAAATTTAGAGAGAAAAAACAATAAGGAATTCGAAATTTGCTCTTCTGTGCTGAGAACAACGCTCGAATTTCGTTTTCCTTTTCCTGTATATCGTTTTGTTCATCGCGTAAATAAATGCCCAACTAATGACATAAAATACCAAAATGCATATCACCTCAACTATTTTTCCGTTGAAGTGTATATTTCTTTGAAAAACATATTTTATAATTATATTTCTCTTTAACTGGTTCACTAGAAGAAAATTTGCCATTGTTTCTAAATTCCAGCCAAATTTTCTGTATTTACATGCTGCTTGTGCGCTTATTTGCATTGCATGTGCGTATGAATTTTGTATTAGAACACGAAACGACATTTTTTATTATTTTCCCACCTAACCTAAATTCCGTTTGATAACTTTGCCAGGCTTTGTGCGAGCCACATCGTGTAAAATGCCCGTGTGTTGGTGAGTGTGGCCGCGCAGAGCGGCGGCCGGGCCAGCGTGCGGCGCGGGGCGTGGCGGGGCGCGGGGGGCTGGGCGGGGGGCGGGCCGGTGGAGGGGGAGCGCCGCGGCGCCGCCGCTGCCAGTGGCCCCCGGCGCGCGCCGCGATCCGCACGTAGCAGTTCGGACAGCGGGCGACGCAGCCCACGTGCCCACCAGGTACAGTGCCCGCGCTGCCCGCGCCTTGTGCATGCCTCCCTTAGCAGCCGCGCCTCTCGAGGCCCCTCGCGAGGCGAACCGCCGCCGCCGCCGCCCCGTCGCGCGTCGTCGTGCGAGCACGCAGGCCGTGCCCGTGCGGGGCGCCCCTGGGCGCGGGTGGCGCCCGTGGACGCGAGATTCGATCGGCACCTGTGCGACGCCAGTGCGCAACGAGCCACGGCTCCCTCGCTGCGCTGCGCCGCGCGGCGCGCCGACCTCCACTCGATCGCGCTGCCCTGCGCCCGGCCACTTCCGGATTCGCACCGGCTCTCTCGCGTTGAAAGCCCTTGAAAACGGAAACAGTTAAATAACATGACCGAAAATTCTCAATCAAGAAGTTCATGTTTACTTTCTACTTTTACGTTGTAAAGAGAAACCGATGTAATGCGGAAATTGGCGAATTTTCACAGAAAAACTCTCATTGAAAGAATCTGCTGACGAAAACGTTGATAAATCTTGTTCCTACGTACAGTAAATTATTTTCCCTAACACGTTGTGCGTTCAATATCCACGTTTTGTACGTCCTTGATACCGAAAAATCAATTCACGGTAAAAAAAAAAGTCTGTCTCTTTGTTCGTCTGTGGTCAACGATAAATGCCTAAACCGTTCACACTGTTGTCTCCAAAATCGATATTCCACGATAGATATAAACGAACTTGTCGAGGTTTTTATTTTACTTTTTAATTTTTTTGTGGGTACTTTACATGACGCCTCAACATTTTCAAAATTTTGTCAAATGTGGCTCCAAATGTTTTCATTAAACTTTGTCTTCAGATAGCATTTAAAAATGGTACACATGTAATTTTCGTTAAAATATCTCAAATTTCGAAAATTAGAAAAATTCATTTTTTTCTCTGACTTCCTACAACTACAAACACAAAAACGTTTCCCTTAATTTGTTCTTCTGTTTAAAGACAGATTTTGAAATAATATCATGTACAATTTTTCGAAAACATGAATGGATTTTGCGTAATTTCGCATGAAATATAGGCAATTTTTAAACATTTATTTTCTCAAAAACTACTTCAAATTTTTTCCTCATAAGTAGCGAAGGAAGGTTATTTGATTGATTGATTGATTGATTAGTGTTTTCGGGCACGTCCACTACCAAGATCATTAGTTCCGTAAGTGTAGTGCGTGTTTTTGTTGCGAGAACTTACCTCGCAGGATGGGGAGATCCGTCGCCGACCTCCACGTTGGCTAGTGTGTTTTTTTCAACGAGGTATCTCCCACCAGCGGGGCACCGCCCTAGCCGGGACAAGCTCTGGTTTCACGTCATGTGTGGTAGTGTAGTGCATGTAAGTGTAAATGTGTGTTTATGAGGGGGTGAGAATAGGCGGAGGAAGAGGGAGGAAAGATCGCGCGCAGTCGGTGGCCTGTTTGTTAGGGTACTGCTCCGGCATTCGCCTGGTGTAGATCGGAGAAACCACGGAAAACTATCGATGTAAGCAGCCGACTGCTAGAATTCTTATTCAGAGATCGGCCGAATCCTAACTACGAAGCTAGTGTCGAAAATCGTTCGACTGCGGGTACTCGAACCTCGGACCTCCCAGTCAGAGACACTACGGTGACATCACTTGAAACCCAGAGCCACCTTAGCCGTTCAAAGGACAGTAAGAAAACAGTTGCTGCTCCCAGTTTTGGCGAACTCTCTGTATTTTCGGAAATTGCAAAAAGTTAACATTGCAATATTTCAATATTGATAATAGAAATTGTTACTATATTCGGAAAATGGCTCTCAATTTACATCCGAAATATTTTATAACTTTTTAACATCGAGAGAAATCATTCGCAGACTGCTCCTTTCCATCCAGCTTCCAACGGATTGGCATAAAGAAATCAATTCAACCTTGTGCACTTGACCATGGTGGCTTGAACGCAAAACTTCATAAAGAATCAATTGAATATACAAACACTGAGTACAGCAGGAGAAAGTCTTTGTATGTCGATGTTCAACAGAAACATTAGAACATATTTATATCTTAAATTTACTGGACGCATCAAAATAAGGAATGAAAATGAGGGAAACATAATTTCATACATGTGAAAAGGAAATTCAGAGCGGGGTGTAGTCCAAGTGAGTACTTATGGGGAAATAAATACATGCAAATTTTGAAAATAATTACAAGAAAAGTTGGAAATGTACTGTATGATATAAAAATAGACGGCGCCGGAACATGAAGACATAACAACAATTTTAAGGACAGAATTCGGAAGTAGAGATATTGATGGGTTTACTACACGCAAAGTAATGAATGTTATGTTATTTTGAAGTTACTTGTTATAATGAATTCTATTCAAAATCGTGAATAATTAGGATTTTGTGGAATTAATTAATTTCTTCTAAGATATACGTTTTCGCGTAATTTCGGTTTGAAGTTAATGCATTTTATAAACAAATCTAAAAAACGGCTCCAAATTATTTGTTTACAGTTTTTTCCACGGATAGAGCAAATGACGCATAAAAAGTGTTATTTTAAGTGAACTCTGAATTTTCAAAAAGTGCATAATTTAGATATAATGAAACTAACTATTAGTTTTTACGCGTCAGGAAAGTTGAGTTTGCCGTGCGAAAGATGGTTTAGTGGTAATATGGCTGGCTAGTTGACTCGAAGGTTGTGAGTTCTAATCTCGGCGCTGAAGGAAAAATTTTTCTTTTGCAGGTTCAGGTAGTAGTAGAATATTGTGAAGCCGTTACCAATAATACGAGGAAGTTTGTACTGTTGTAGCATCCTAGGTTTTAATGTATTGTCATTGTACTCTCTAACACTTTGTCAATCAGAATATTTGATGTCAGATGGTATCTGAAGTTGTGAATATTGAATAACAACATATCTATTCGTAATATGACTTATTTCTTCAGCAACACCGAAGTGTTTTGCTCCTTACCTCAGACAATATTTGTAAAAATATATCGTTTTCTTTACAGAATGTATGGATTCGAAAGTTTTTGCTAGTATATACGATATTGATCGCGACTTGGGGTTCGAGTGCAAGGAAAATTTATTTCATTAAAAGCATAGAAGGCGACCATATTGTGAACAGGTAGAACAAAAATAAAACAAATGTGAAATGGAGAAACTAAACCGTTAAAACTTCTCCAGCTGATTATCCCTTTCCTATTTTAATGTAAAAATGCAATGTAGCTTTGGTGACGTCATATCATTTAGAAATCCTAATGTAGCTCATTAATTTTCTTTATTTCTAAAACAGATTATCTAAACATAAATGTATGCTTGAAATCTTTATTTTTTGGGGTGGGGAGCGCCGGTCCAGGCCACTTACGAACGTGGATGCCCCGTCGTGTGTCCATTTGGGGACGCGTGGGCGGCAGCGCGTGCGTGAGAGCGGCCGTGGGAGTAGCACATGCAGGTGGATGTAACAGCGCGCGTTTACAGCGCTCGGCTGTTTATTGCTCGTGTCGGCTTGGTTTCGTTGCAAATATTAGTCCCTAATGCTCAATTTTAATAGTCTCATAGGTACTAAATTGTTAGCTTCCTCATATATTCAGTGCATGAACCCGTTGTGGTAGGCATACCGTAACATATTCATACAATGTCCAAACAAATAATATGAAAGTTCTGAATTTTGTAACTATAACACTGAAAAATATGCATATGAAGAGAAATGTAAAGAGTGGCATTACCTTGCTTTCCCTGTGTATTCTACATCGAACTAGTACGTAACCGGATGAGTACTTGGGGTTAGTGATGTGTGATGTGTAGCAGGTGCACTTCATACATCGTACTTGCACTACACAAGTACCAGTTGGACATCGTCCTGTCTGCATCTTCTAGTGATGCCATTGTGCCAACTTCTATGCCACTGTGCTCGAATAGAAAATATTCATAGGTAATAACACTCACTTCTGGTTAAATCGTCCTCCATCATCTAAAGTCGTATATTAATTATGAACTGATCTACTTTTACATCATGAAGTCTTAACATTCAAAATGTCATGTTTTACAACTCTTCACTTTCATGAATTCCGTTTAAACTCAAATCTCAGTTCCGTGGCCAAGTAATATTCAGACTTCTTAAAAATTCGGGGCACTATATTATTATTATTATTATTATTATTATTATTATTATTATTATTATTATTATTATTATTATTATTATTATTATTATTATTATTATTATTATTATTACTATGCTTATTATTATCATTATTATTATTATTATTATTATTATTATTATTATTATTATTATTATTATTATTATTAATTTTCACGTATATATATATATATATATATATATATATATATATATATATATATATACACACACACATATATGCTATACATATATTGACAGGTACAAGATATCTATTCAGTATATTTTTAATTTTCAATACTTTCTGATTAAATGAAAGCTTTTATGACTTTTATATATTTTTATATATTGTGATATAATTACGTACTTTTAAATATTTAACTTATTACTACATATTATTTTATATGTGGCAATTTCGCATATTTTCCTATATTATTTACGTATCAAATCATAACATCTCAGCTACGCATTTGTAAATATCTTTCGGTGCAGCAATGTAATGCAAACTATTTCTATGACTCTGCACCTTCGTCAATCGTTGCGTGTAGTCAAACATATCTCTTTCTCGGTATTCGCGATATCGGAATCAAGGATCAACTGGGATTAGCGAAGCAGAAGTAATTGCAATCACGTGCTTCTCGAGTTTCAAAGAGTCCATAAGTAACTTATCTCACAAAGAATTCCGACACTTCTGTTCTGGCAATTGACAATTGGCATATTGCGCCTCCCCTTAGTCAGGGACGGAGCATTCGGAACCTATTCATGAAATGATGCTCGCTCGGGCCTAACGGGAATATTCCTTTGGTGCGTGAAACGATCAAATTGTGACACGTGTTTTCAGTAATGTTCCTTGTGATGGGAATGCCTCTTTACTCCCCTCTCTCAATCCGTCACTGGGACCGGGAAAGGTGGCTCAGGGCATCAAAATACGTCACCTGCCTCTGACTGGGAGATCCTAGGTTTGAGTCCCGATGGTGTCAGGATTTTCGACACTACCTGTATAGCCGGCTACTCTGGTCGGGAGTTTTCCATTGTGTCCCCGATCAACACCACGCGAATGCTGGAGCAGTACCCCAACAAACGGGCCACGGATCACACGCGATCTTTCCTTCCTCTTCCTTGTCCTATCTCACCCCTTACTCACACACACTTACACTAACATGCACTACACCACCACACATACCGGGAGACAGGTCGGTAACTTAGAACTTATCCCGGCTAGGGCGGTGCCCCGCTGGTGGGAGACATCTGGTTGGGGAAATCCCGCTAGTCGACGGTAGGCCGGCGTTGGATCTCGCCATCCAGCGGAAAAAGACCACCGCCATCCGGAGGGAAAACATGCACTGTATTTACGGGAATAATGACCTCAGCAGTTGGCGCGTCGGGAATCACTATCAATCAATCAATCAATCAACCGTCACTGGCTATGTAAGCAAGAACGTCTTATGTACGATTTTTCGTACGTATTTCATATTTCGTACGAAACTTTCCCACCACTGGATGTATCTCCAGAGATCACACATTTAGTGCGTCGGGGGTCTCAGCTGGTAGCTGCTTTCGAGGTCTGAATCACTGGTTGAAGATTTCCGAATCAATGGGATGAATGATCCCGATCCCTCCATTCTAAGGATGGAATTGATGAGAGGATGGGGAAGAAAGATCGCGTGTGAACAATGGCTCAAAGTCTAGGGTGACGCTCCTACTTGTGCATAGAACTTACCAGGGTCACTACTGTTAAGAGTTCGATTCCGGCTGATGCTACGAACTCCGCAATGTTAATAACTCATGAGTCACGTTTCTGGCACCCACGACCTCGATCAATGACTCGGCACGAACAAGTCGAGCATCTCCTTTACGCTACCGGTGTTGGTAATACAATGCATGGTATGCATTAAAGATAATTATCTTTATGCAATTGTTAAAATAATTTACTTAATAGTTTTTATTTAAAATTAATTTATTCTAATAACCGTCTGACAATTTTATAATTTTTTTAAAATATTAAAATTTTTTCAAATTTTAGTATTTTTTATCCACTTTGGTTAGGTAAAGTTAAACATTATACTATTACAATAAGTTTCGCAATAAAGTACTTTACCGTCTTAATGTGGTAATGTATTTCATTATGAGACTAGTGCGGTAAAGTAATGGCGTACTTTGTCACTCTTCTTTTGAAAATATTTTGGATTTTTTGTCTTGTATCCTTCACTTTTCCTTTTTAAAAATGCTAATAACTGAGTAAACTCACTGATATCAATATTGACACTTATATCGTAAGTAAATATAAGAACTCTTAATGCTTTAACTGATATAATATAATTGAAAGGAAAGAATATCCTTTTTTGAAACAATATTATTATCTTAGAAAGAGAACAAGTTTTCCTATAAAGGAATTCAAAAATTATTACAACTCAAAAAACCTTAACTAAATTATTTAAAGCATTCGCGATAATGAATTATGAATGTACTAAAATTTGACATATTCAATGCATTTATTATTATTATTATTATTATTATTATTATTATTATTATTATTATTATTATTATTATTATCTTATTTCCTTCTCAAGTTTTACATAGGTATATGCAACACAATGCTTTAAGCAAGAAATACGGGTTTCATTTATATTTAACTTTTTACTAATAACTTCTAACTTTATTTATCTCAGGAATTTCCTCGCTATATATGTATCCAATGTCATCTACTTCTACATTGTCATTAATGTTCTTGATGCACTTAATTTTCCTAGTGGAGTTTTTGTGTATTGTATAATTTATCCAGTGGCTGAAATTATTATTGGTTAATCAGTGATTGTCTTTATTTTTCACTTTGCCAGATAGGTTTTTACTTGCTACTTTGTACAAAGATAATACCAATGTTTGAGGTAGTAATTTTGTGAGCGAATGGGATATAACATCAATTACGTGACCGGCAAAAGTGGCCCAGGGCATCACCTGATGTCACTGCAGTGCCTCTGACCGGGAGGTCCTAGGTTCGAGTCCCGACGGTGGCAGGATTTTCGACACTAGCAAGACAGATAGGTCCAATTCAGCCGCTGTCGGGAGGAGAATTCTATCGGCCGGCTGCTCTGATCAGTAGTTTTCCGTAGTTTCTCCGATTGACCCCTGACAAAGCAGTACCCTAACGAACGATACACAGACCGCGCGCGATCTTTCCTTCCTCTTTCTTCTCCTATCCTAATCCCTTACACATACTTACTCGTGCATGCAGTACATCACCGCACATGTCGGGAGACTAGATGCGAACTTGGAGCTTGTCCAGGCTAGGGCGGCGTCTCGCTGGGAGAAGATACCTGGTTGGGAAAATCCCCGCAAACACGCGTAGGTCGGCGCAGGATCTCGTCATACAACCATACTGCAAACTTCCTAGGAAAAAACATACACTACACTTACAGAACTAATGATCTTAGCAGTTGATGCCCCCAGAATCACCAATCAACAATCACCAATGAATGTTACAGACGTCTTCAGCGGAAGAGGCTTCTAAGTACTGTGAAACTTTTTATATCTAAGTAACACGAGTGACGGTTGCCCCTGATTGTCAGCAACCCGTCGTGCGCCGGAGTCTGGCAGAACACGAAATCTCTTTGGCTGAATCAGATCGTGACACGCCCAACATCAATACACAAGGAGTTGGTCAACAATCAGTAGAAACATCATTTCGAAATGTCTTTCATGTCATTGATATATTATTTTGTATGATCCTTCTTCTTGCCCTATAATTTTGTAACATTTATAATAAATCTATCTCTATTTGTAATACGGAACCGTTGGTTCTATGTCACTTCCTAACAAAATATCTTTCGAGACGTTTCCTCGTACGATTGAGTTCTTCGTATATTCTGGACTTAGAAAGAATCGCATATAATGGGTTAAATAGTTTCTGCGATATCTTTACATTTGGTCATTTGTCATAGGGATGGATTTTTCAAATGTTTGGTTGGTAAAACTCTGTCGTGGATATTCATAATAATTATGGTCCTTCCTGCAAAAAATCCCTTTTAATCCAAATTTTTTATTGTTGCTCGGTCAACATTATTGTTTTCCAGGTTATTAGGGCGAGTTCCAGGAAGTATCTTTAATCTTCATGCTTATTTCTGGTATCTAAGTGCATAGCCGAGAGATATGCAATCCGAGAGATACAGGGGTGTTGGATTCTTAACGGCTTTCCAAATATCCGTAATCCTAAAACTACTGTGAGATATGTTTGTCACAGAAATATTGTCTCAAACAATCCATTTGTTGTCTGCAGGACTGTGATATGTTGATTATGTCGAAAGATCCACTCAAGAATGTGTTCATAGGTTCTTTCGCTGCTTTAGTGAGCCTCTAAGGATCTATTAGTTCCATTCTGATCGCCCTTGAGAAGGTTTTCAAGCCTGTGGAGCACATTTAATTATTTCATTAGAAAATTGCAAATTGCATTAGTTGTAACTACATTTCCGTTGTAAAGTTGAGGTCTCAGAATGAATTTGATACATTGCAAAAAGTTTCGTTTTAAAATATTTTTCAATTTTGTGTTCTCACTTTTTTATCTGCGATATTTTAGGTACCAATTATGTTGACTCAGAGGTTCAAAATCTTCTATGATCTCATCATATAATACACTCAATCCGTATAAAGCGAAAATTTTCCGCCTTTCAAAGATGAATTGATTTGCATTTGTCATACTAAATTCCATCCACACTTACTGAATCTTGTGGTTATGTTAAGGATTTTGTGAAGCCGTTTACCTTTGCATATATTTTCAGGTCATCCATGAGTAATAGGCAATTAATAATGTAAATGTCGTCTGAGAATGGATCTGTTTCAAGCAAAACCACTTAATGATTCATCTTGAATAACACCTCGTCTACTATAGGTAGATCTTGTGACCACAGTGCTATGCTCAACTGAAAAGTGCAGAATTGTGCCCCAGTTCTCCACCATGTGGCGGAGAAAGATTTTTTTAATTTACTTCGTAAATATTCGAAATTTTTTATAGAAAGGAACAGGGAGCGGATTTCTATGATTTTGCATATTTTTGTCCGTTGCTTCAGGGCATCGCTAAGTGAAATTTGGCATTTGATTAGAATTGAATGCTATGTACATTAATATGTTAGTGCATATTTGTCAATATTTCGCCGATTTTTCCTGTTGGTGCATATTTGTGTAATTACAGTGGCATATTTTGCTTATTTCGTTAAAATAGAGACTTATCTCTAAAACGTTTTGAAGTTTTCATAGTATCTATTATTTGTTAGCGTTCATAGATTACAAAGAGCTTGTTACAATTTGCGTTTTTTTCTTTTCTATAGATGATAAAATATTTGTGCAAATGTAGGAAATGTTTTGATATATTTTTTACCAGGCAGAATAAATACAAGAGATACAACGTACTCCACTTAAGTGAATATTTACTTTAATTATTTCTTCTGGGAAGTAAGGTAGATTATATTCGATTTGCACAAAAATAATCTTTCCATTCCAAGCACGCTTGTCCTGAATGTTATAAAGAAATATTAGAGCAGGAAATGAAATATTGTTAATTTTAATCGCATATTATAGTGCAATATGTGAGAATGTTTAGGTCATAAATATATAATTTTAAAAACATAATTCAAGATTTTTTAAGACATAAAATTCCTCTCCCTAGAAAGGATTGTGGAAAGAAATTGAATATTTTTCCATGATCAACAAGCTGAAGTACCCTGCGTTGTCTGGTATTTATTAATCATTTTCAACCTGCCACTTCTGGACCGCCCTGCGTCTCTCCGTCCTGCCAAGTTTATTACGCTTTATTTGTTGCTGCTAACACCATCCCTCTTGTGAGCAGCTATGAACATAGCCTTGGTACTACCGAAAAGAGTTCAGATTAATTTTGACCTTTGTTCACAAATTAATTGCAATATTAGAAACAATTAAATTGTATTTAATGGGAAATTTATTAATTTAGTCAGTTTTTTAGATATTTGCAAAACCCGAAGAGAGCGCCTAATTAAATATTGCTCTCAGGGATAAGAAAGGAGGATCAGGAATATGTGCGAAATCTCAAACAGACTGGGAGAGATGGCTCAGGGCATCGAGTGATGTCACTGCTTTGCCTCTGATCGGGAGGTCATAAGTTCGAGTCCCGACGTGGCAGGATCTTTGACACTAGATAGCTAGCTAAGTCGAGTTCTGTCGCTATCTGGAGGAGGATTCTAGCGGCCGGTTGCTCTGATCGGTAGTTTTCTGTCGTTTCTCCAATCAATACCTAGCGAATGCCGGAGCAGTACCCTAACACACGGGCTACGGACCGCGCACGATCTTTCCTTTCCATTCCTTCTCTAATCCTACCCCTTACTTACACACACTTACACTTATTTACACTACCATACCACACATTTGGGAAGATTAGAGCTAATCCCGGCTGGAGCGGTGCCCCGCTGGTGCGAGATAGCTGGTTGGGGTAAAAACCCCAGTAGCTGACGGTAGATCGGCACCGGATGTAACCATCCTGTGGGACATGATTGCCGCCACCTCCTGCGATCAAACATGCACTGCACTTTCTGGACTAATTATCTTAGCTGTTGTCGAGCCGAAATCACTAATCAACCAACCATCATACAGACTAATTTTTCTCGTAGTTGGAACGTCACATAAACGAACACTCTTTCAGTAATATTGGAATAAAATTCATTTCTGAATAAAAGCAAAACAAGACATTTGTATATAAAAGCAAGCAAACAAACAAACAAACAAACCTCTACTGCACACATCACAAACTACTACAAACAAACTGCTATTACAAACACAAAATCTATATAAGAGAGAGTACTCTTAGTCTACTACAGTACAGATTCTACTATAGTAGACTCTATATAAGAGAGAGAGTCTACTATATAAGAGGCAGAACTATATAAGAGAAGTAACTCTTTGAAAAGAGTAGTCTAAGTTATTCTCGATAAAATACACTTCCTTTCAGTGAAAACCCCCATTTAAATCGTTTCAACTGTTTCCGAGATAACCCCTCACAACAAACAGGCACACAAAAAACTAAAAACAATTGAATTAGTTTTTACTTTCTTATATACGTACTATATACGGTAGTTATGAAATGCTGCAGGAAATCGATTTCGAGATTTCAAGGAAATGCACGTTTTTAGGACCCCTAATACCGAAAAACTCTTTGTTTTAAAAGTCCATTTGTCTGTCAGTTCATCCTTGAACAACATTAACGCCTTTCGTAGGAGATGTTTCCAAATATTATCTGGTCGATTTGGCCCGACGTAGAACCCAGCGATTTAGAAAATAATATTGAGACACTTACATGAAACACTTAGAGCATTTTAAAATTATTCAAAAATTGCTTCAAATTTTTATCTTTAACTCTTTTGTAATAATAGAGTAAAATACAATTGTAAAGATGGGATTGGTCCGATTTTCATAGTTTATTTTGTATTTCTGAAAATTACAAAAGTTTGAAATTTTTGTGCACAACTAGACACACGTTATCACGCCCTGGGATCCGCGTATTGAGCGGTGGAATAAGAAATAAGCGTGGGAAAACATAAGACGGTGCAGGGAGATAGAGTGTATAGCAGGAACAAAGAAGATTAGAGAAGCTCAAGATAAGTTGTGGTGGAAGAGAAAAGGAGAATTATAACTACAAAATTGGTCTCGAGGACTGAGTGATAGGTTATGTTATTTCCATTACAGTTAGGAAGAAGGAACGATCGGCAAAAATAGTTAAGCTCATTTATAAGATGAGTAGTTTTCAGTCTGTTATAGAATTAAATAAATAATAGGTCAATTGTAACTATAACCGACATAGTGTATATATGTGTAAACTGTGCTCAAGAGTTTAACGAAATGTTACCAACTCCTAGCGTTTGAGTGACAGATCAGATGCATTGTCTGCAGCTGACCCTGAATGGAGGCATTTTCCCGCAAGAAATTGAATAGTCTAGAAAAAAAAAATAAAAAATGTTAAAGAAGTCGTGGAAAGAAAATTTAAAAAGAATGGACACAGTGCAAATTAATAAATATAAATCAAAAAAGGGGAAGAATGAAGCCAGAATCGGAAGCAGTTGCAATAGCTACCCAAGATTAGGCGTTGAGAACACGATATTATGATAAAATATCCCAAGATGATAAATGCCGTATCTGCCAGGAATAAGTAGAACCATTGATGATATCGTTTCAGCTGGTTCAATTCTAGCTAAGACCGACAAGGACTTGAAAAGCACGACAAGGTGTGTAGTTACCTCGACTGAAGGATCTAAACCGCCCTCGAAGTTCCGAACAAATGCTCTCAGGGGTAAGAATACTCGCCAAAATCGGCGACGTCTATTGGACTATGTTCAATATTGTTCGACCAACAAATTCAAACTGATAGCACGATAGCGGCAAACCGGATACTGTTATCCGGGATTTGGAGAAAAACAATGTCTACTTGTAGACTCTGCTGTTCCGTGCGATCAAATCGTCGCAACGAAGGAGACAGAAACGTTTCAAAAGAAGAGTTTGGAAATCACGATCAGTCGAAAGCGCGGCGAAAAAGCCCAGATGGTCCCGATAGTTATCGAATCTCTGGTATTTGTTCCACAGAATTTATGCAAGAACTTGGCTAAACTCCCAGGTCATTCAGAAGATTGGGAAGTGCAAGATATTTCTTTACTGGAACAGTCCCCATTTTGTGCCAAGTATTGTAAAGGCACCGACAGCTATAGATTTGCTCCTTACGAAGACGATTGCAACCCGGAGTAGTTTTTATATTCATCCGACTCTTAACATACTTAGTCGTGAATTAGACGAGTAATAATAATAATAATAATAATAATAATAATAATAATAATAATAACAATAATAATAATAATAATATCATACATTGTTTTCAAGGTATTTACGTGTATATTGTTTAGATCTCTGACAATGAAATCCTTCCCTCCATCTTACAGTAAAAAAATAATGCAACAAATATAATTATAAACACTGGATTTTTTGTGAGAGCGCAGTGTTTTATGTCAGACGATTGGTGGACATTCCATGGCGACATCACTAATCTTTGCGTTTCAAAAAATCTTCGAACTCAAAGTATTCACTATTTTCGATGCACTAACTCTAACCTCACATTTACACATTTTTGGTCGCGGTAGACCAAGGTCTTCTTTGAAGATCTTGACGCACCGGCTGAGGTATCTCAGGGCATCAACTGATGTCACTAAAGTGCCTTTGACCGGGAGATCTAGAGTTCGAATTCACACGGTAAGTGGATATTCGACTCAATCGACTAGATATATTTTCAGAAATATATTTTCAGAAAATTCCGATGTCTATTACTATAACACTCCACGTAGAAATCATATTCATCAGGTGACAGTATCAACAGCTCATTACAAAAAATTCACATACAATACATGTACATTATTTTACAACACTTTGCCAGATGACATTAAACGATTAAATTCGATAGAAAAGTTAAAATCCCAAGTGAAATCGTTTCTGCTGCATAACTGTTTCTATACAATTAGAAACTATACTGAGCATCACAAGGAAAGTAACATTAATTTTAACAGTAATATTTAATGTATTATTTACCATTGGACTGTATAATTCTAAACAATATGTAACAAGTATTGTATCGCAGCTTCTGGGTCAATGACCCCCATCTCGATCAGGTTTTTCGTCCAGTTTCCCTGATCCATTGAGCAAATGCTGAGATGGCCACTTGTGTTGCTTCTGGACATAAATGTAACTTCATTTTCTGTGCACGTCTTCTAGAATTCAGTGGGAAATACAATTATTCAAATTATCGTTTCCATGTTGTCGCGACAGGAAGTATTATTCCGAAGGACAACATGGATAAGAGCCCAAAATTTATTGCTTATTTATCCTTGAAAATAGATTTTATTAAAAGGGAGCTTTTTTTTCAAAATTCAAGTAGTATATGACTGAAAAAAACGGGTAGGGATCACAGAATTTTGAAAATGTGCACACAATTCAATTTTCCCCATAGCACGTCATACGCAGTTTTAACTGTTTTTTTTACGTAAAATAAATAAATAAAAATAAATAGATAGATAGCTCGAATTCAGCCGCTGTCTGGAGAATTCTAGCCACAGGGTGCTCTGATCGGTAGATATCCAGATTTATTCGATCAACAGCAGGCGAATGCCGAAGCAGCTCTCAAACGGGCCACGGACCGCGCGCCATCTTTCCTTCCTCTTCCTTGTTCCCTTAGACACACACACACACACACACACACACACTTACATACACTAAGCTACCAGGCACGTCGCGAGACCAGTCGGGAGCTGTTTGTCCCGGCGCGGGCGGTGCCTCACTGGTGGGAGATTCCTGGATGGGGAAAACCCTGTAAGCTGATGCGATGACCCTGTAAGAGGTTGGCGCCAGATGTCGCCATCCAGTGATAAAAGAATGCACTACGCTTGCGGGGCTAATTACTACAGCAGTTGACGCGCAGGGAAGTAGGAAAACTAATCTATAAAGTTGTTCATACAACCAAACGACGATTTGAACAAATGACGACAGATGAGCGTTCTTCCTTTTTATATTACCATTTATTCAGTTTTAGTGTTT
>BLKR01000609.1:0-105000 GCA_011170035.1 Teleogryllus occipitalis | reverse complement strand
TTGAACTCGAAAACTTGCTGTTGATGGAAATTTCTTTTTAATTTGTGCATCTATAGGTTCACCTCTTCAAATCTTCTCTTTGTTAATTTTGAAAAGAAATTTCCAAAAGCTGGGGAAACAAAGAAACCTCTAACATGTTTTATGCAACTAGTAGACTGAGACAGCACCAAATTTAACTTACGGGCACAGTACACAAATTTAGCTTTGTTATACTGACTGCGAATTTTCGCTTGAAGGCCATCATGCTCTCCGGCCATAGGAGCAACACCTTCGTATGTCTGTAATACAGACATAACGAGGACATAAGCTCGTAAGCTTATGTCAGCTCGCGAGGTTATGTAGCTCGTAAGCTTGTAAGCTTATGTCCTCAGTTTAAATCATTTAATACAGAATAGCAAGCTTCTAAAGAGAACTTGCAGTTCGGCCCGAACTGTCATCCGTAAAGTGAAGAGAGCGTTCTTCAGTCTCTCAACCGTTTATATACCTCACTACTGTGGACATTTGGCACTTCATTGTTATATCCGATATTTCATTTATAATCAGTGCAACAAACCGAGCGACTGACACTTCAGATTTTATGGTACAAATCATTACCTGAAAAATAGAGTTAAGCCTGAGTAAGTTCCACGAAAACTTTTCGAAGGAAACATGTGGATTTGTAACTGATTAACATAACACGCCAGCATGTCTAAAAGCTCAACATAATTCCCTCGATTTGAAGATTGGTAGCTTTAATCGCGGATAGCTCATTAGTCAGCGTGCTCGCTTTCCATGACGCAACCCCGGGTTCGATTCTCGGCTGGGCAAGATTATAGTGTGGGTTTTTCTTGCCATAACCCAGTATATGTTGCTGGGGTGTCGATGAGAAAATTAATTTCTCAGGTTGAGAAGACCAGAATACGAGGGATGCCTACGTGCTAACCACACGAACCTCGTAAACCATGGTCGCAATGTCTGAGCATGCATGATGTCGCATGTAGGTCCAGACTTCGTCAGAGGCTTTTGTGCAAAGTACTTACGTACATACATACCTTTCATTGGCCTCTGGATGCAAGCCCTTGATATTCCAGAAAGCAAATTGCATTTATCAAATAACCCATAATTTTCCTGTTCTTTTTACTTTCATTGTGCTTTTCAACAGCGAATTTATGCTGCCCATTTATACAAACTTCTATTCGCTCAGTCTCCATAAACAAGGGAAGTTCTTTCAGATACACAATTTGATTGAAAGAATTTCGACGTCGCTTGTTAGCTTTATATATCTTCGTTTATCAGTCTTCAATTCCGTTAATGTTCCAAACATTCATTTCTTTCGAAAATACTAAGCACAGCCAACGTTAAGAGTTTATTAAGATGTTTGCAACCACACAGCCACAGTGTTGAATAAATTCTCTCGTTAAAATGTCACGGAAATCATTATCATCTTGATTCTAGAGAGAGAGGTAGTTCAGGAGCATCATCTGCAATGATTTTTAATTTCTCATTAAAAATTAATGAAGAGAAGGGAACCAATTTTTTTTGTAATATAGTATACTCGCGTGCACTTATTGACACGACCGCACCACGGTCCATTACACCACTCGTGCCCTTCGCTGTTTTGGCATTCTTGCTGAATGTGGGTTTCCAAGTCACATCTAGATTCGCACACTTTAGCTAGCTTTGATGTCAAAAATCACTTATCCAATTTTTTGGCTAGTACGTTTTAAATATTATGTGTACAAACTAATAAAATGTCCCTTTGAGATGGTAAACGCACAAGATGACACAAAACGAAGCAATAACAGTCTGTCACAATTCCTTTCGCGCCGGCCTGCAATTCGAAGATCGCAAATCGGGTCTCGGGAGTACTTGCGAAGAGCTCTCCCAAGCGACCTTGGACTCAGCAGCTGGGTTCGGGTGGTAGAGTGCAGCCGCACGCAGTATTAACTGCTGTGAAATGCGAATCAGCACTAGTCCGCTGAGAATCCTGATCATCGGAAATTTCATTCAGGATAAGAGGCATACTAATTTGCGATGAGAGTGCAACGAAAGTTTAAAAAATCTTAACAATTTATAAATTTAAATATTTTGATTAAAATTTGAAGGGAAGTGCCGCTTCCAACACATTTCTAGACGCTACGCCCCTGCTTCGAATGCAAATTCATGTAAACCGTTCTTTTGACGCCTTCTCTTCAAACTTTGCTTCACGCTTCCGAAATTTTTCGCCCTGAACACTGCCCACTGGGCTCACGTGTACCTGTTGAGGCTGTCTTCCATTGACAGTCGATGACGCCGACACTGTGTTTCAGAATTTTTGAGCACGAAGCACATGTGCTACACTCTCGCTGCATTAACGGGCGCTTGTCAACGGCCAGCTTGCGCACTAGACTCTGATAATCCTGATCTTTGGATGTTTTATTCGGGCAGACCAATTTGCTATGAGAGTGCAACAAAAATTAAAAAATCTTAGATTTACAAATTTAAAAATGTTGATTAAAATTTTAAGGGAAGCGCCGTTTCCAACACATTCCTGGACGCTACGCCCCTGATTCGAATACAAATTCATGTAAACCATTCTTTTGACGCCTTCTCTTCAAACTTTGCTTCTCGACTCCGATTGTTTTCGCCCACGTGTACCTGTCGAGACTGTCTTCCGTTGACAGTCGATGACGCCGACACTGTGTTTCAGAATCTCTTTGAGCACGAAGCACATGTGCTACACTCTCGCTGCATTAACGGGCGCTTGTCCACGGCCAGCTTGCGCACTTTGCCTTTGCCTTTGCGGGGGCGCGTTGGGGGGCGGGCGCGACGGCCAGCCGCAGCCGGGCCCTGCTTCCCGCAGCCCGGTCACCCTGGCGCGCGGCCCGGCCGCCGCCGCCGCGGCCGCTGCCGTCGCCGCCGCCGCCGCGCCGCTGAGCCCCGCGGCTCCGCCGCCGCTGGCGTCGCCGCTGCCGTCGCCGTCGTCGCCGCCGCCGCCGCCGTCGCCGCCTGCGTCGCCGCCGCCGCCGTGCGCCGCGACCGCTGCGGCCGTCGCCGCCGCCGCCGCCGATGTGGCCGCCGCCGTGGCTGTGGGCGCCGCGGCGCCGGGGGCGGCGGGCGGGCCCGCGGGGCGCTGGCGCCGCCCCGCCCGCCCGCCGCCCGTGGGCCCCGCCCTCCGCGACGCCGCCGCCGCCTGCGTGTCGGCCGCTTCGCTTCTCGCCAGCGGTAGGCACGCACTCGCTTGCACGCTCGCACGCCGCATGCATCCCACCCCCACCCCCGCCCCCACCCCCGCCGACGAACCGGAGCCGGCTTTCTCTGCAGAGACGAGGAAACTCCTGCAGGTTCAGCTCTTTTGTCTTTTGCTCCGCAGCTGTGCTTGGCACTTGCCGAAACCTCAAGTCCGGAAGCGCCACCGTTCCACCCTTGAGAAGGCTCGTTCTCCAGGGCAAGAGAGTGACCGTCCCAGGGGTCCCTCATAATGTGCACCGTGATGATGGCGATCTTGTAAAATTAAACATCAGATAACAGTCAACATGATTATTGATGTTGGACAATGTATCGTGAAATAGATGACACCACGTCTTCTGGTAAGTTGTCATCTATTTCACGATCACGTTCAAGTCCAGGAGTTATATATTGAAACCAAACACGCTCCTGACTTCGTTGAACACTTCCGACCCTGAACGTGAGGAAATACACAATGAAATATTGTTTAAATAAGAAGAGAAAGGGATTTATTATTGGGGGAAAACCTTCCTTGACATAGGGGGATGAAAGTAGTATTATTCCCTTTAATTTCGTAGCACATTTATTACCAAACACACAGAGAAGAATACGAAATGAAAAATAACACAATAAGAAAAATTGAGATGACAAATGGCAATTATTATATTTTCATCCCAAAAGTAATTAATCTATCAGCATTTACCAACTCGAATTCACTTAATCACATTTGACCTGCTCTTATGTTGTAAAATCTCCCTGCATCAATAGTTTTACTCATCATATCAAAGAAACGGTCCATCCAATCTCTTTTGCTAACCATTAATCGCTCGCAAAAAGAAACACACCCTACATTCATTATAAATTCTAATCTAGCACTGATGTTAGTTATAAGAATCTTTGTTCCATAGCATATGTTCAAAATGAAATTGATAACATCAAAGATACCACTCCCATATTTACATACAAGCATGATCTTACAAGACACTGCTATAATTATCTCTTAGAAAAAACTCGCTCGACAACTTAGAAAAAAAAAAAATCAGCAGGCGTGGCCATGCCATCCCCCACTACTCCCGAGGGGAAGCTCAGCTGAACTCAAGGACCATCTGCAGCGATAGCTGATTCGCTCTTGCAGCTTCGTTCTCCCGCTGTGCTCTTGACGGCGACCGATTTTCATTTGCCGTAAGTACTGTCACTCGATACACCATCTCACGAGCCTGGCCTCTCAACGGTCACCGTGATATCCATGTGGATGTTGAAGTCGAGGTCATGTCAACGGAAACATAAAAACTCGAAAACGCCGCAAAGCAACAACAAATCGGAGATTACACCCACGCCCAGCACGAAGCGCAAGCAAATTTGACTCCCTTCCGAGAGAGAAAAATTCCAAACAATTATGGCAATTGTATATGAGGTGTAGGGAAGGAAGGTCATTTCTCTCGATATGGCATTTCTCACCTCCCAAAGCCGTTCGACTTGGCAAGATAAACAGAAACATGAGTCTTCAACACCTCAGTATTCGGGACGGTTGTCAAGGTCTTTCCCCGCCCGCTCGGGTCGAGGCGGTGGCTCCTGAGGCGGGTAGTTGGGACGTGAAGAGAGGGGAACCTTCCCCTCCGTCACTTTTCGCGCATGCGCCGACCAGGTTTTTTTCTAAGTTGTCGAGCTATAGCATAATCTTTCTGTTTTTTCATTGTAACACCATTCTCTATTAAAACACTAATACCACAATCATATATGGGATGGCCCACAATCATATCCTCTGTTGTGTGATGGCCCACACCAGAGTATTGGCTTCCTCCTCTGTTATAATGTGTCTAACTTCTGGGCCCTTAAGTGTTCGGCTAATAATGGCAAACATTTTCTCTCGCTCATCTTCCCGGCACAATATGGTTCCCATCGCGAAATCGCTATCTGCTTGGAGGATGCAGGTTTTGTGTTGAAATCCAGATGCGAAACCACGCATATCCTTGTAGAATATAGCCTTGAGCTCATTGAAGGCTTCTTCATAAGTGTCAACCCGTTTCTATTTTCTCCCTTTCTGTAGTAGCTTGTAGAATGTCAACATAAATTGGGCAATTATCTGGCGTAATAATTGCTCGTCCCAATTAATCGTCAAACCTGCATTACGTTGCTGGGTGCGGGATTTCGCTGAATTTCCTTGTGCGTATCCTGCCTAATACCAATATCCTCTCGGAATTTCATAATCCAAAACGTAATGGTCTTCATACACCATATTTATTTCTTTAACACCAAATTGTTCTCACTTCGGATGTCAAACAATTATTCCTCTAAATCGAAGAAATGCTCTGATATGGTTTTGGATCTGACCACGTTATCATCCATATACACCGTTACTTGGTCAAGTAATTGGCCACAAAGTAATCGATTGTCGCCTGAATTATTGCCGCCCCTCTATTCCGCAAACTAAATGACACTTTCCTGAAAACGTAGTATATCCCCTCGAATATTAAATCAGTGTACTATTGATCTTCTTTGACTCTACTCATCTACCAGTAGGGTCAGCTAAAATCAGTACAAGATATTAGCTTTCATCCTCCGAATCCCCGAAGAATCCCGTCCACTTGAGGAGGGGCATCTCGATAAGGTGTATCACAGCAGTCAATCTTCTCGCGTCCAAGCATATTTGTAGATCTGTCATTTTTCTTGACAGTTACATTTGAACTCGTGTATGAGGTGGGTGCTCGTTTAATTATTCCTCCTCCACTGTTTCCTTAATTAGCATCGCGACTTAACCACGATAGGCTACCAGTGTAGTGTAATTTATTTCCCTAACCGGGGAATAGTCGATCAATTGTATCCTAAAATCGTAATTCTTAACGGGTTATTGGTTTTTAAAAAAACGCGTGTCTGTTTCTCATCAATTCTTTTAGTTGGCACTTGTGCCTCTTATCCAAGATTTCTGCTACATTTGCGTGCCGATCTATCTCATCCTCCTTCGCATAGGATCCTCGCAAAGATCCCAAATTCCTCTTCCTCCTGTTCTGGATCCGCGTCATTACAGATCTCATGCTCACTCCTGACAAAGCGCTCCTACTCAAGATTAATTACAGCATGTTTTTAGTCAGAAAGTCCATTCCCAAAATAATTGAATATAATCAATTCCTCATCACCAACGTAACAACTCACTCGCATTACTTAGTAATAGGACTTGAGATCTTTTTGGTGGCCCTGATACAGGCTGACAGACGCAGGCTGACGGACGCAGGTTGACGGACGCAGGCTGAAGGACGCAGGCTGAAGGACGCAGGCTGACGGACGCAGGCTGACGGACGCAGGCTGACGGACGCAGGCTGACGGACGCAGGCTGACGGACGCAGGCTGATGGCCGCAGGCTGACGGACGCAGGCTGCATTCATACAATGCGGTCTCTTACGAACATCAATGTTGCACATTTTTCAAACGATTGCTGTGCTGCCACATATGAATGCCGAAAGTTACTACTTCGGTGGATTGTAGAAGAGGATTTGAAGAATATTGTCAAATTCATATTTTTCGCTTAAATTATTTTATATAAGTAGAAAAAAGGAGACATTACTTTCTGGCTGTCTCTTGTATTTAAAAACGTTAATGAATTTAATGTTGATATATATTCAAGTCTCGCAATTAGCTTTACGTTACAGGACCTTCTTTGGATCTAATAGCAAAGTAATGTAAAATAAACTGAAAGAAAATTATAATATTTTATTACAATTTGAACCAATTACGTTAAAAATAATAATATTAAACAGCGTGGTCTATATAAAATTGATATTTTACCTCTTTCATAAGGATTCAATATGAAATAATATAAGGAATCGATAAGGAAAGCCCGGACAACGCCGGGTATTTTGAAAGAAGTTTAAAGTAATATATAGGGGGCGAATTTTAATTAAATGTCATTTTTTCTTTTCATTTTACAAAATTTCCTTTTATTATTGGCATAATTTTATGTAATGACAAAAGGAAATTACCCATTTTTAAATGACTTTTTTGCATTTTTGTCGATATCGACTAATTGGTCATTTTTTACCTTTTTTAAAGCATTGTTTGCTTATTTCATCGATTTTAAGATCATTTTAATGGTACTTGCTTCAAATAATATTGACGTGATGAAAAAAATGTTTTCCACAGAATTCCTGAGTAGCCTAATGGATTTCTTGACTCAGAAATTTTAATGTCAGCCGTTGTGAGAATGTAATATCAGAATGCTGTGACGCCTAATCGCCATTGTCGGTTCGGCCAATTTTGCCTTAACTGAAGACAGCGGTTAACTGGTAAAGAATAGTCCAAACGAAAAGTTTGCAAACTGAGTTCACTTGAACGAAAGGAAGAAGCCCCGATTACATCAATAACATATCCAAAAGCTTGACTTGTTCATCTGAGCGGCTTTTAATCAATTTCTTTCGACATTTTTACTTTTTTAAATACGTACGGAGTAATACATAGTATAGAGAAAGTTATGTATAGCTGCGGCAAAAAACGGCAATTTTTCGGCAGAAAACTCGTATTGTGGGGCCCTTATTCAGAAAAATGGATGAATCTTGTTCTAAATGTTGTAAATTATTCCTTCTTACTCGCTAGGTAATCAGGCTTCAGAAATTGTTGGTCCTTCATAGCGAAAAAGTGTGTTTTTTCAAAACTTCCGTCCATCTATCAGTCTGCTGTATGTGAACAACACTAGCGCCTGAACAATAGCTAGAATTTTTATCAAATTGAATAAACCCCAGTCGATCTGACCTCACTCGCTCTGCAATTTTGAGAAAACATTCAGAATTTTTGGGGTTACTTTACATGAAGCCCCTGAAACCTTTCCAGAATATTCTCAAAAATGACTTCTCAGGGCATTTTCAAACCATTCTAAGAGCATTTCATTGAACATTTTTGGCGGTGTTGTAGGTGATGAGAATGCGCCCCCTCGGAGTGTAGCACTCGCCTCGCGATTGCACTGGCTCCGCGGCGGGCGCGAGGCAGCCGCTGCCTGCGATG
This sequence comes from Teleogryllus occipitalis, assembly GCA_011170035.1. NCBI lineage: Eukaryota > Metazoa > Arthropoda > Insecta > Orthoptera > Gryllidae > Teleogryllus > Teleogryllus occipitalis. The sequence goes on along the minus strand of BLKR01000609.1, from coordinate 96,825 downwards.
GAGGCATCGATCTGCGCGCCGCGCCGCCGCGCCGCTGCAGAGGCTGCGGCAAGGCCCCTCACGCACACACACACACACACACACACATACACACGCGTCCGCGCGTGAGACGTTCGTTCCGCGGGGCCAGCTTCTTTGGCGTTCCGTGGAATATTCCCTTTTCTTTTATTCCATATTTTTCAAAAGTCTGTCTCTCTCTGTCTCTCGTTCTGTCTTTCTGTCTTCTCTCTGTCTCTCTGTCTCTGTTTTCTCTCTGTCTCTGTCTTCTCTCTGTCTCTGTCTTCTGTCTTCTCTCTGTCGTCTCTCTCTGTGTCCCTCTGTCTTCTCTCTGTTTCTCTCCCTCTCTCTCTCTCTCTCTCTCTCTCTCTCTCTCTCTCTCTCTATATATATATATATATATATATATATATGGGTGTTGGTATATATAAGAGCGGTTAACTCCGACACCGTGTGACCGATCTCCATAAAAGTTGGCATAGCTACGAGTTTTTCACCCAGAAGGTTTATGTTATTTTAATTTTGCTGTAACTCCACTAGTTGACGCTGTAGAACAAAACTAAATATTCATGCCAAATGCAACCCGCAACATTCTGTAGTACTTTTTTGAATCTTTGTCGTTAAATAACACCTAAAAATAGTGATCTAGAGCATTAAAAACTAAAATTTTGAGGCCAAAAGCCTCAAAGAAAAATTTCTCACACCGTAATCTATAGGATGAGATCTCCTTGAACATTCTATTACATGTTTACTGGTCCGGCGCTTCTCGATACTACTCCACCTCTCCAAAGACTTGCAAAATCTACAACTAAATGTGAATGAAAGGACAGACAGACAGAATGAGGTACATAGAGAGACAGAAGCAGACAGATTCAGATTAAGACAGAGACAGAGACGGCGAGAAAGACGGAGAGGGAGAAAGGGAGAGACAGTGAGAGGGAGAGACGGTGAGAGGGAGAGAGAGACGGTGAGAGGCTGTGAGAGAGACGGTGAGAGGCTGTGAGAGAGACGGTGAGATAAAGGGAGGGAGACGGTGAAAGAAAGAGAGAGGGAAGGAGGATGAAGAAGATGAAGGGCAGAATAACGTCTGCCGAGTTCCGCTAGTACACAGTAAAACTAGTGGTGCTACAGAATGGCACACATTTTATCGTATTAGTTCGCTTCCCAATAGCTTTAGCATGCGCCAGTTTTTGGGTATTGCCTCTCCCGCTTCCGAGCTCATGTTACCTGCACGTGCATACATTATTTTCGCTTTTTCTTAATTTCTCGGTCCCCTAATAATAGATTTGAAGTATGACTTTAAGAATATTATAGACGAGTACATCTTGGTCCTACGTACAAATTTGTATTAAAAATTAGGAAACGTTCTTTACAAAATATCGTGAGCGTTTCTAACGTTCTAAATGTTGAAAGTTTCTAAAACTGCGCAATTTTAAGCTCAATTTTTTAAAAGACTTTTGTGTTTTCGAGAAACTTCAGCAGATATATTTTAAATCGCATGTTCTCATAAATGCCATAGTGTATTAAATATGCCCGTAATGTAAACGTTGATGGCGTGAATTTTTAAAAAAAATACATTTTTTAGTGTTTGAAAAATCAAAAGAATGTATTCTAATGATGTTTGTGCCATGTTATTCGAGGCATTTGGCTGCATCCGTTCAAAAAAATTAGAACTGTTCTTGTGCAAATCCTGCTTTTAAAATTGTCAATATTCGCCTCATCTCCTCTAGTTAAAAATATAATGCTTCTGAAATAAATTCAGAATTGTGGAATTGTTTACTTTCTCGCCTTACAGTGCGTATTGTAAAGAGAAATTATTGTAATGGTGCGTGGAAACATAAACATCGAACTTTCGATAGAAAATCTCTTATTGCCGGACCCTGGTAGCGAAAAAGAAGATATATCTTGATTCGACATTAAACATTAATAAATTACATCCTCCATCTCGTTATGTGATCAGTATCTATATTTTGTGGGCTCCTTGATGCCGAAACATTTATTGACGTCTGTCTCCGTCCATCCATCCATCCATCAATCCATCCACGGGTAACGCTAGCGCCTAAAAAGTTAAGACAATTTTCACCAAAATTGATATATTCCCCGATTGTTGCAAATTAATTCAAGGTTCTGCGAATTGGAGACAGATATTTTTTCGGGGATTCTTTACACGAAACAATCATTTTCTAAAATTTCTGAAAAATGGCTCCAAATGTCCTCGAATAGCGTAAAGGACACGTAAAAATGACGCAGTCTATTTTTCCGTTGACATTTTTAAATTTTCTAAAATTGTAAATGTTAAAGTTTTTCGGTATCTTCCTCAAACTACGATATTAAACAGAGATTTTGTCTTTAATGAAATCTGTTGTTCGAAGACATTTCTTGAAATAAGTTTACATGCGTACATGTTTTTTCGAAAATGAGAATATTTTCGCGTAATTTTACGTGAAATATAGCCAATTTTTAAACAATTCTTTTCTCAAAATAGTTCCGTATTTTTTATTTAATTTCTTTCTCGAACAAAGCAAAGTAACACTCAACTTCTAGTACTATATTTTTTTCAAAATGTACACGAAATCATTTAGAGATGTAAAATTAAGGGATAAAATGCACTGAGATATGTCTCTGAGTTTATTATTGGACGTTTAAGACAGGTTCGAAAATAAATAAGAACTTAGAAGCTTTGAATGAAAATCGAAACTATACAATTTTTATAAATGCACTTTTGTATCTGCAGACATTTTCCAGAAAATTTTGAAATTAGCACAGCATCTACATTTAAAGTATCACCAATATTAAAATATCTAATTGAGATGAGGAACTGCACAACTACGGATCTTGCTCCTGAAGTACTTACGAAGTTCGAGCTCAAAACCTTATCTGAAAGAGTTATGCGTAACACATCCATCCAGCTATCCATACGGTCATCTTGATTATCCTGTACTAATGGTGGGTGCCTCCTCGACACAATCTTTGAAACTACACTAATTGATATCAGGTGCACATGTACGTGAATACTTTTAAAAAATAAAATTTTCAGTTTCTAAGTAAAAAAATCTGCAATCTTTTCTGTACAAAACCATGTATGTTTTATATGTGTAACATTTCGGGAAGTTATTAAAAAATCAACTTTTTGTGTGTCAAGGGCTGCTTTAAAATGTCAAATTTTGTTCCATTTTATTTCTTGTTCTACTGGAGATATTTCGACGGAATAAATTTTCTTACAATCGTTGGTAGGTCTGCTAGAGTCTAGCGCCAGCAGCGTGTTGCGATGCATTGTTTGTCCTGTGGTTACATTTTAGCGTCCATATATTGATGACTGATCAGGGTTTTCACGTAGTCACTGCCAGACCTTTAAGTGAAATCCTCGTAAGTTCTATTTTATCATATAAATTTTCACAGTTTAAATATTTTTCTTAATTTTTAAATAATATTTTATAGCTTAAACCTAAAAAATGTTCAATTTTTTAACACATATTTAAAAAAATAATTTTGGAAAAAATATAATTGTAAAATACTTCATAGTAATTTAATATTTAGATAATTATGTGGACTAAAATACTGATCAAATCTGATTAATCTACTTCCTATAGTTTCAGAGAACACAAACTAAATTTATTAAAGAGAAAAAAATGTCATAATAAACTCAAATATTAATAACAAAAAATACACTAAATATATTAAAGGGAAACTGGTATTAAAGTATTGAGAATAACTCTTATACTATAACACTATTTTTATTTACACCGATATCAGACTTTTAAAAAAAGCTTAACTTCGAGCATTATTTCTATTGCGTCCACATACATGTGCCCTTAACCCTGACATGTATTCGAAGTTACCACTCAAATGGTGCTTATACATGGATTTTACAACCGGAAGTTTGATATTGTATTGTTGAAATGGTTCCAGTACTGTTCCTATGTATATTGTAGGGCGGTAAATCAATATAATCTCATCATCATATATTATTTCTAAAACGTGTTATGTAAACATCCCTTTTATGAATGAACTACCCCATCAATATCAGTAAATAAGGCGCCGTTTGAAAGTTTCAAGTCTCGAAAACCGATATATGCTCATGTAGTCCAAATGTTTGTATGTTATATAAACATAAACAATATTTGTTTGAAATGTTGACATCGCACAACCTGGCGGTAAGGCGGGCAGTATCTGGATGAGGGAAGGCTCACAGGGCGAGGGCGATGGCAAGGGGAAGAGTGGGTTCGGGCAGTTCAGCGAATGGCAGGACCGATCAGGGCAGAGGAGGCCCCGCCAGGACAGACTAGGAGTCAGAAAGTAATTTGCTATGGGAGCAAGAAAAATCCTCTTTTTTCGAATCAAGCCGCCAGAGAACGAGTTTTAATGTCGAAGAAACGGCACTTTTCGCCGCCGCATTTCACAATTTTCTCTATCTATTCCGATCTTCCAATCTTTCCAATCTTCTCTAACTACTCCGTATTCCATTATCGGACGAACCAAAGATGTATAAGCCTGCATTTTTTGTTAGTTACCTTTCCTTAAATGCGCTTAACAAAATGAAGAGCTTTTCATGCTTTATGCGTAGTAAGTATATCTTACGTGATCATCCCAGTTGAGATGTCTTTGATTTTTATTGTTATGCCAAGATATTTACAACTACTTACCTCAGGAATATTATTTCTACCCATTGAATAGAAGAGTGTTTCCTGTGCTCGAGCCTTCATAAAACTGTCTTGCTTTTATCTGAATTAATTTTCATTCCATTTATCTGGGACCATTGATTAATTTGTCAATTTATTTTTCCAACTATACAAGTACTTTTTCCAACAATTACCTAAAATAGATAAAAAAAATTGATTGAAAGTACCCATCTCTATTCCGTACCCATCACTTCACTTCACTTCACTGCATGTTTCTGTAACAAGACATATATTAACGGCACGAATATGCATCATAGTTTATTCGCAGTTTTCATGGCCTGTCCTTATCCCGAACAATGTCACTGCCCTTTACTGCACATCACTGTAGACTTGTGCTCATAAGAACTCTCGAACACATAACTCGCGTACTTCTGGGGAGAGCACTCCGTTGAACCCATTAATCGGACTTTCCCTATGAGGATCCCAGCAAACTACTCCGTACTCCATTATGGGATGAACCAAATGTGTGTAAGCCTGCATTTTCCTGTTACAGTTACCTTTCCGTAATATGCGCTTAACAAAATGAACTTTTCATGCTTTACGTATAGTATATCATACGTGATCAGCCCAGCTGAGATGGCTTCGATTACTCGTATTATGCACAGATATTTAGAACTACGTACTTCAGGAATATTATTTCTACCCATTGAATAGTGAAGTATTTCCTGTGTTGTCTTCGTAAACCTAACTGTCTTGCTTTTATCTGGGTTCATTTTCATTCCGTTTTCCTGGGGCCATTGGTCAATTCATCAATATCTTTTTCCAACTGCTCAATGTCGGATTTGTCTCTAATTTTTGCCACTTTGAAAATGTTCCTTTTGCCATGCAGCATGGCGGCCAGCGCATGCGGCATGGCGCCAGTTTAGAAACGCGAAAAGGACTCTTGGTGTGCAGTGGGTGTGTGAGGGAACAGTTCAAAACGTGTCTACCGCTTCATCTGTGTGTTTGTGCATTTGGAATTTGCTGATGAACTCGTCCGTCCAGATAACGTATTCTTGAAAATTTGTAAAATTGTATCTGTAAACTACACGAGTAAAACTAGCAACAGAACCAAACAGGATACGCGTATATTACGAAATAATATAGGCCTCTTCAATGTACAATATAGTGTTTTGAAAGTACGAGAGTGAGGATTCTTAAATTCTGATTAAGTGGCCGACGACTCTTGAAGCCAAGTATTTGATGAGCCTTTGAATATACTATGTAAACAATTTGCTTGACAAATTTCATTCTGTAATAAAATATTAAATTATTTTTTAATTTCGTTCAGGTATAGTTAATGGTTGAGCTTCGTTAAGATGTAATTACTTATTCAAATAAAATAAACTATAATAACTAGCGTACCCGTGTAAGAACTCTCGCATGTACCCACCATCTTACCTTATTTCCATTTACATACTGAACCTGTAATAAATCATTTTATTCAAGACTCTCTCATCCTCCATCACTTGTTCGATCTGTCTCCTTGTAATTAAAAACAATACAATAACTCTTTTCAATACAAAATATTCTTATTTAACGTTATTACCCAGCAGAGATCCGTGTAATTCAACCACGTAGAATATCAAGTAATTACTTTAATTTCACATTCAGTTGCATATTCTGCACGTCTCTGAGCAGGGGGTAATCTCTGAGGGTGGGATAATATCGAGAAGCGCCAGACCAGCAAAAATGTAATCAAATGTGCAAGAAGATCTCATCCTGTAGATTACGGTGTAAGGAAAGTTTCTTTGAGATCTTTGGCCTCAAACTTTTAGTTTTAAGGCTCTAAAATGCTTCGTTTAGGAGTTATTTAACGATATAGATGAAAAAAACATTCGCTTGAGTGTTGCGGGTTGCATTGGATATGAATATTTAGATACGTTTTTACACTAATCTTCAATATTTTTAAAGCGAAAGTGCAATTAGTAGGATCTCCGTAAAATTCTCTTTCGTTAGAGACCTCATTTATAAAGATTGGTCGCGTGTGACAACCGCAAAAGATATGTGTACTACTGAAATAATACAGGAGACGATTAAAAAATGTTGGTATTTGATGAACTGATAACAAGCGAGAATTGTTTTATATAATTACATAATCGTTAATTAGTGGACAGATAGCCTGAAACAGTAGAAGGATTTGTCAGAGAACATTGAAGGAAGAAGAGCAGTTGGAGATTTTGAAAGTTTATAACTAGAAATCCTAAAATCCCTGATGCCATGCTTGAAAAGAACGACGTAGAGGTATTCCTTGTGGTAGTCAGTTTGTGCCATGTTGATTTAGTAACAAACGCTAGTATGATCTGATCACCCGTCCTTTTGCACTGTGTAGTCTCTTTTACAGCATCCGTCGTCGTCGTCGTCGTCGTCGTCGTTGTTGTTGTTGTTGTTGTTGTTGTTGTTGTTGTTCTAAGCATGCGTGAACGTGTTTTTATTAGTCGACCTGAAAAATAATTATCCCAGCCGATTCCGGAACTAATGATTGTTGACATCAGGTAGAGTCTGTTTCGTATCCTCGTGACTCCCATTGGCAAATATTCAAGCAGCGTACGAATGGCGAACTTGGGAACTAACGGAGGCGCATCAGAAAAGTGAAAAAAAAAGAAACATGCCATTATATTTTCTTGTCAGTCCTTCAACCAAGTTCGTATCGATAACAAACTCATGTCGTTAGGTACGCAGTAAACATCAACCAATACGACCGAAACAGACTGTACACTGTATGTATTTTTGTAATAACCTTGTGTATCTGTATAATCCTAGTTTTGTCTTTTGTGTCGCCACGTCGCAGGTAATACTTTCTGTCCCTTCGATCATGGGCTCTGCGCCGTTAGTAACCGGGGTTCCCAGACGGTCACCCATCCGGGAATCCGCGGTGTCTCGAGTTGCTTAGCTTCCGTGACTTGACGGAGCGCGGTTAAGCGACGGGTGGTGTTGCGCAGGGGAGCAGCATGCCCGCGCGGGGCGGTGACCCATGCAGCCGCAGCAGCCGCAGCAGCAGGGCTCGTTCCGCGTCACGCTGTCCATCCGCAAGGAGCCCGAGGGCGGGCCCGTCTTCTGCAAGATGGAGCAGACGCAGCGCTTCAAGCAGCTCAAGACGGTCAAGCTGCACACCGACACCACCTACCGCGTCGACGTCAGCTTCAAGCCGCCCCGCTCGCTGCAGTGAGTACCCCGCACCGGCTACTGCTACACACAACATTGGGCGACCGCGCTTTCAAAACAGTACGCCAAACACGCTTTCCTACAAGCTGCAACGATTATTTTTGGCGTACGAGGAAATTATATTTTGAAATGAATGGGCCAAAGACACTTTCGGGCGAGTTGCGACGATTATTTTTGGAGTACGATGAGAAATGAGCATTTTAAAATGAGTGCGCCAAACACACTTTCCTACGAGCTGCGAAACTATTTTGGCGTACAATGAAATGTTTATATTTTGACACGACTACACCAAATATATTTTTCAGCGAGTTGCGACAATTATTTTTGGCGTACGATGAAATGTTCACATTTTGAAATTTGTACATTTTGAAAGAATGCCGCCACATCTCAAGGGAAAACATGCACTACACTTACGGTACTAACGACCTTAGCCGTTGACGCGCCCTCAATGAATGTGTTTGTGTGTGCGCGCAGAAGCCTGGTGATCCAGGACCAGGTGATGGCCGCGTGCGAGCGCGCGCGGGACAGCACCGCGTGCGCCTACTCCTCCTACTACACCACCGAAGGGCTCAAGCCCAGCAAGAAGGGCACCCGCGAGGACCTCTGCATCGTCATGAAGGTACTGCCCCCTCCCTCTCTCTCTCTCTGACTCTCTCTGTCTCTGTCTCTCTCTGTCTCTGTCTCTCTCTGTCTCTGTCTCTCTGTCTCTCTGTCTCTCTCTGTCTCTCTCTGTCTCTCTCTGTCTCTCTCTGTCTCTCTCTGTCTCTCTCTGTCTCTCTCTGTGTCTCTCTCTGTCTCTCTCTGTGTCTCTCTCTGTCTCTCTCTCTGTCTCTCTCTCTGTCTCTCTCTTTCTCTGTCTCTGTCTGTCCCTGTCTGTCTCTGTCTGTCTCTCTGTCTCTCTGTCTCTCTCTGTCTCTCTCTGTCTCTCTCTGTCTCTCTCTGTCTCTCTCTGTCTCTCTCTGTCTCTCTCTGTCTCTCTCTGTCTCTCTCTGTCTCTCTCTGTCTCTCTCTGTCTCTCTTTGTCTCTCTTTGTCTCTCTTTTTGTCTCTCTCTCTCTCTCTCTTTCTCTCTCTCTCTCAGAGCGTAAGTTGGGCACATGTGGCTCTCGTGATTGCATGAATCTACAACACTCAGTAAAGAACTTCAAGGAAATCCTCATTGATGAGGATTGTTGCAGTCATAGAATATTCAGTATTCGAAGAGGAATAAACGGAGTTGGGTAAATAGAAGGTCACGGTGTTCTCTAATTCTTACATGTCGTTCCTTTTATTATTAATTGTCTGGTTTAGAGTTCTGGTTTTTGATACAATGTACAAAGTAGCAAATGCTTTATATCATCTATCATTTGTATATTTAATTTAAATTTAAAATAATACTTAAAACCTAGGGGTTTTCATTTTGAAATAAATGCAAACTTTCTACTCAACCAAATATCGTGATTTTTTTCTATAAATAAAATATAGTAGGTCTTAGATATGTTATCATTTGCTTTTATTAACCGGTTTTATAGTAAAATTATTTTGGCCAATTATGAGACGAACAGTTTCCTGAGAGACCTATTGAGTTAATAATGTATCTATTGATATTTCTACAAAGCGAAGTTTCGATGCTCAATTTGCCCCATCATCAGGCTAGAAACAACACATATTCTACATTTATTTTAAAAAATACGTTTTTTCTAGCCTGATGATGGGGCAAATTGAGCCTCGAAGTGTCGCTTTGTAGAAATATCAATAAATGCTTTATTAACTCCAATAGTTCTTTCAAGAATCTGTTCGTCTCATAAATGCCAAAATAATTTTCCTTGATAGTAGAAAATGATGAACAACAATTTTAAGAATTTTATAGTAAAAACACTCAATTTTAACGATATCTTAAAATTACTGGAATAAAGCTTATCTGTCATTTCTTGATACGTCGTTTTCTCTGCGAGTTGCTATCGGTCTATGAAAAGCAGCCGACGCAATGCAACGTTTCGTTCGTAGCACGAGCAAGAGGGGGTGTGTGTGAGTGGCTAGAGCTAGGAAAGAAAAGATAGAGTTTTTTAAGGTCGAAGATTGACTGTTTTTAAATGCAAATGACTGTTTTAATGAGTGTATATAAAATAAAAGTTCAGCAATCGTTTGTCACATGTGTCCCTTTACAAAAACCTTTCCGGTGATTACTGATTGTAATTTTATTATGTGATGCATTACGTTTTTAAGTAAAGTTGGGCAGCAGGATTTCCTACTCTAGTCCACTACAACATATCCATGTCTTGGTAAACGCAAAATATTTTTATTACATTTTCAGAAATATTTAACTCCATGGCGACAGTGAATGGTGATTGTGTTGTTTCACAATTTATAAAGCTTAAAACTTTCTCGTTGAAGGCTGCTTTCGAGATTAAAGCAATTTCATAACCAACACATTTTGACGATAAGTGGTCACAAAGTTAAACGAAACTACAAAGCAGAAAGAAGATAAATTTACTTATTTGTTTGGATTGTTTATTGAAATGTTTCGCCCAGTAAATATCATACCTCGCAATACTACATAGTCATGCCATACTTTGTCATACTCCAAAACACGTAAGAACTCTTGCACTAGTCTAGCACCATCACCACTGAATAACTTTCGAACTTCTCTCGCGGTGAAATGTTAGGGAAGGGAAAAACGCAAATTCTCCGTCTCAATAAAAACACAATTCGATAGGAAGATACAGAAAACATTGTCACACACGTCTACGTGTCTACTAAATATCTTGTAGCTTACAGTGGCTTTGTCCCTTCTGACTGGAAAGCTAATCGCACCATCCTTATCTAATCGCACCATCCTTATCACAAATGAGGGTAAGAATAATAAACAAGTAAAATCACTATTAGTTCTCTTCTGTGTAAAATCTTTTTGGGCATTATAGACAAATGCATTCAATCCATGGTGAAGTGCAATCCACGTCAAAAATGGTTCATTTCCGAACCACGCTGTTCCGCTGTGTTCAAATTCTACACAAAGCAGTCTGTGACGTGAAAACATCAGGGGATGGTGTCGGTGCTCGGCTAGATATATCCAGAGCATGTGACACATTTCCTCACGTGGCGATTCAGTGGGATCTGCCCAGGAAAAGGATACCGGATGCCTTTACCAATTTGGTAACGGACTCTTTGGAGACATTTACTCAGTTATTCAGCACCCCTCGAAAGGTGTCAATTCGTAGGAGAGTAAAAAAGGGGGCCCCTTGTCCCCACTCCTTTCTAATCTGATTATGGAGTGAATTGAGTAAATGGAAATAAAATCAGGATACCCGCTATTGGAAAGGAGTGTGTCTGTGTTAGCATTTGCAGATGACCTGGTGCTGTTAGCAAAACATGCCTCATGGGCTCAAAATTGATATATTGAGCTGGAATTGTGGTTGATGTTGTGCTGGAATATCTTGGGGCCCACGGAATGGCATTGTTCGAAGCCACGTGTCCATAATTTGTTATTACAATTTTTGAACGATCCTGGCTCGTTGAGGACCGTTTTCTGGAAAGGATGGGGAGAGAATTACTCCGGTCAGTAATGATCATACCGTAACATACATGGGAGTAAACTACTCCATTTGGAACGGCTTCCCACCTATAGCACCTATTTCGAATTTAATGAAAGCAGAGTCAGGCTTCGGAAGGCGCATTTGAAGTCCACCCAGACATTGATATTATTCATACCTACATTTGCCCCATTACCTATACCAACTGTTTTTATCGATGGTCAAATCGGAGTGGTAGTCTACATATACATTTGATTACTACAGGTGGTGCATAATACCTGGCCAAGAGAGATGGAGGACTAGGATTTTCACCGAAATGGATAATCCCTTATCGATTTGACTAATGTCGCGGCCTCTTTAATTTGAAATGGATATTTTGATTTTAGTAGTTTACACGAATCTCAACATTTTCAAAATTTTCTCAAAAAGTTTATAAAGATTTTCTTTCATTTTTTTCCTCCCATAAAGCAAAAGACGCATAAAGAAATTGTGTAGGTCTCATTTTCGTTGCATCCGTGGAGTTTTCGAAAATTGCAACAGTTCAAAATTTTTTCATCTTCCTACAACAATAATAATCATGAATTTTTTTAATGAAATGTGTTCATCAAAAACAACGCTTGAAATAAGGTGATGTTCAATTTCTCGAAAAGATAAGTCTTTTGCATAATTTTGCGTGAAACATGGCATATTTCTTGATTTTTTATTTTTTCAAAAAACGGCTCCAAATTTATTTTTAAAATGATTTCCTCGTATGCGAAGAATGGTAAAGAAAATTGTGCTGGTCGCAATTTCGTTGAGCTCTCAGAATTTTCTAAAATTGCAAAGAAAAAAATAACATTGAAAAAGTATACTACTGATGATGGTTAATTTTTAACTGAAACGTTTTACAAATCATTTCTTCAGAAAAGGTAATGTTCAATTTTGTAAACTATGAGTAGTTGAGCGTAATTTTGCATTTTCGAAATTGCAATTTCGAATTTCACGGCCATCTTTTGCGTGAATTTCAGGAGTTATATAATAAAACGGAGTTATTTAGGAGGAGCTTTTTAATTAGTAATAGGGTTTATTATTTATCAGCAGTTATTTAATATAATCTTTCACGCGGCTTGCCATAACACTCTGCGACATTTCAGTTTGAGAATTTATTCCGAGAATTGCAGGCGTCGTTAGCTAAACAAAGATATTGCTTAACTACGCTCCGTGGAGTCACGGAGGTTAAGCATCACGAGACACTACAGATTTGTAGACGGGTGACCGTGTGGGAACTGCGAGTACTATCGGTCACCCGTCAGTGCCGAGCCTCTGACCGAAGGGATAAAAGACTCTGACTGTGACGTCACGAGACAAAGAGGTAAAAAGTTCAAGGAGGATTACTCCGAACACTCAATGCCCGAGAATTACTAAGAGACGTGCTGGCAAGACGCAACAAATTTAAAATGAAAATGAAAAAAGACATAAATTTCATTGTTGGACGGCGACATGGATGGGATAGCGATAGCTAAGGGGGCTTTATTTACTTAGCGGTAATTTATAATGTATCTACGTGCAATAAAATGGTACATTAAACTACAGTGAAGTAGGGTAGAATATACAAGTGGCTCGTAACTTTAGCACCTGTAATTTTTGAACGGTTGAAGTTATTGCAATGCAGTTTTCACGAAAGTGCATGCGGGAATGAGGCTAGTTGATGCATGTATTTGTTTTGATTTTATCACTTGTATTTTAAGAGATATTGAGGTAACTTAGTGTTTTTCAAATGGAACTACACATATTTTTATAGTATTTACTTAGTGTTTTTCAAATGGAACTACACATATTTTTATAGTATTTAGTGTATCATGAGTAGCGTAAAAAGACGATACAATGATACAAATATATTGTCATATATTAGATAAGCATTTTTTAGTAATTTTTATTTTTTTGTAACTCGTGTTTAACGTAGTATATGTTAGTATAAATGTAACAGTCCACCAACCAAGGTCGCGCAGCGCTCTCCCTGCTAGCACGTGCTCGGAGCGTTACAAGATTCGTTAAATACGAGTCGCAAAAATCAAAATTACTCAAGAAAATGTTTATCTAACAGATGACAATATGTATATGATTGCATTAGTATTTTTACGCTAGTCATGATAGACAAAATATGTATAGTTGCATTTCAAATAATCAAAGTTACCTCAAAATCTCAAAAAATACAAATGATAAAATAGAAGTGAATACACTATTAATTAGCCCAATTTTCTCATGCAATTCCGTGAAAACTGCATTGCAATAACTTCAACTATTCAAAAACTGCAGGAGGTGCTATAGTTACGTGACTCACCTCTAAATGCATAAGATGAACATTACGTAATGTTACTCTATTTGCATACTCTCGTATAAGCATTCGACAGGCGATATATTTATTGGATGTTCTTGAAATCTGGATGTAAACATCCACCCAGATTTATACGTGAAATTATCCTTGCTTATTTATATAATGTTCTGCAAATATTGTAACAGTTGAGATTTATTCATGTTTGTATCTTTTGTAGAAGTATGAAAGGGCTACTGTTCCTGAATATCAAAATAATCCCAGGCGCTTCGTTTGAATTTGTTTGGACTTTTTCAAATGATGGCTGAAATTAGGGCAAAATTGCATTATTATAATATTATGTAATTGTTCACAATAATGCGAGAAATTGTGTGCTATTGTAGGTCCTCTAGTTTTTGTGAACGATCATTTACAATTTGTATGTTCAATTACGTACAGTAATTCAAAGTATTGTGTAGCTAGAACCCTATTAGGAATTTTTTGTGTGATCTTAACCCAGAATTTTGCAGAGAATTTACAGTTTTTGTATAAACTTGTTTCTTGTGTAAGTTATTCAGTGCATTACATATTTATTTCCAGGCTAGTGTATATTTCCCATGTCTGTTGTGCTCAGTATGTAATGTGCCGATATTTGTGTTGGTCAAGATTATAAAAGTAATGTTAGTGTTGAACCTAACAGTGTTTTTTTTATTTAACCTTTCAAATCAGTTCCAGTTATCATACGCTGAGATCATTCTTTCTTGCCCTCATTATTTCATTTGTATTCAAGCTATTAAGTTAGACGACAGAAAACAAAGGGATGCTACACCTTTATTGTAGTAAACCACAGTGTGTTGTCAAGAAGTTGATTCTGGACTCTCGAAAGCCGGATAGGTGTTTGAGAAACAAGTTGAGGAGAGTACAGCGAAGGTCGCAAACTCGTATGTACATTAAGGCTTCTTTTTAAATCACATTTTTTCTATTTGAATTTTGTCGAATCTAACGCGGAGAGATCATTGTGGATAGACAGATAGACATTTTTCGAATCTCGTTCATTTGAGTCAGAAAATGACTTTTTTGTTTGAAAAAATCGCACATTATTCATACATTTATACACCGCCTTACGGTTTATACATTGTAACCGTATCGCGGCGCCTGTCATCTCCCGCGAGAGAGAGAGTGCCAACGCCTGCGCCTGGTGTTGCAGGTGCTGGGGTCGGGGGAGGTGTCGACGTGCCTGCAGACGAAGCTGTACAAGGCGCGCGACATCCAGCACTGCGAGTGGGGCAGCCGCCTGCACTGCATCGAGCTGGACTGCACGGGCGCCGACGACGCGCCGGGCGGGGTGCGCGTGGAGAAGGAGACCTACCGGTGAGCGACGCAAACCAAAGAGAAACACAGTTTGGGGCACGATTCGTTCACGCGCGAACGTGGAGGAGAAAACTTGTCAGGGAAACAGGAGGCAATAAAAATGGAGGTTTTCCTGGAAAACGTTACGAAAATATACACACCAAATGTTTTTTAAGGAGAGTTTTCGCATAAAATGCGTTGGTAATTGTGCGTTTTGCATAAAATGCGTTGGTAACTATGCGTTTTGCATAAAATGCGTTGATAACTAAGCGTTTTCCATAAAATGCGTCGGTAACTGTGCGTTTTGCATAAAATGCGTTGGTAACTATGCGTTTTCCATAAAACGCGTTGGTAACTATGCGTTTTCCATAAAGTGCGTTGGTAACTATGCGTTTCGCATAAAATGCGTTGATAACTATGCGTTTTGCATGAAATATAATGACGCACATTATTGTAATTATGCGTTGGACAGACTCAAGGAGGTTTTATGTTAACGCGAGGGCCGAAGGCCCGAGCCTCCTCCTCAACTTGGACACGCGTAGCGAAGCGTCACTTTACGCGGAAAAGTGCGTCGGCCGCGCTCACCATGGCCCCGCTGCGAGTGACTCATTCTCGAAAGCGACAACGCGCGTGAACGAATCCTACCACTAACTAAATTTCTACCAAAATGCCACACGCTTCAAGATATATTTTTTTAATTGTATTACCAGGGGCGTACAGAAGAAAAGGGCACCTGGGGCAAATGCTGGGTAGCTGGAGCATTCAAAAGAAATGAAAAAAAAAACATTTTTCTCTTTTCCAATTTAACGCTCTACGTTGTTTGTGATGCACAGCGATATGAATTCTGTTTATGAATTTGAGGAGGAGGAAATTGTTTATTTGAAATAACTGGATCAACTGTCCCAGGCCCCTGATTATTTCCTCTGGACGCTCCTATGTATTCAGGGATTACTAGAAGGAGGGACCACTGTGACAGCTACTGCTTGGCCACTCTGGCAATGTTAAGTCCGTGCACTCATTTTGTCGGTTCGGTCCTTTACAGTTAGCTCATTTTTAAATGGGTTAATCATTATCACTTGCATTGTCATCGCCCTGCATGACGTTCCTTTGCTTCCCGACCTGTCAAAGTGGTCCCTTTTAAGAGTGATTCCTCTGTATTACTTGCGTAACAGCGTCCCAAGCTCTCTCGGCGTTGGACGCGAAGAGTAATTTTTGTTGAATATACAAAGTCAGTCCTCAGTCAAGTCAGTCATTACCTTTTATCCCTATCGGTCAGGGCCTCAGCGCCGTTAACATCCGGGTTTCCCAGATGGTCACCGATCCGGGAATGTGTGGTGACTCGAGCTACTTAACTTCCGTGACTTCACGGAGCTTGGTTAGGAAGTTTGTCTACCGTCGCAAGCTTCTTCCGTAATATGTTTCTGTCTTCTTTAAGACACTGCATTCAGAGAGAATTAAGACACATGATTCTAAGATAAATGAAATGAGATAAAATAAATGAAATAAAGGGGACGCAATTGTAGATCTGCTATTAATATGTGACGAATTAATTTACAGATTTACAAAAAGCCTCAAATTTGTGAATAAAAGTAAACAAACACTTTACAACTCGTTAGTATTTAAGTCTGCTTTCCGTCACCGCAGAATATTTCCTTCCGTAAGCGCACACAAGAACTCACGCGATTGCTAGTGGTGGTCTGAAGAGAGGTACAGGTGATACAATTTTGAAAAGTGGGGAGACGTTGAAAATGACCTTGCGCCACCTAAATGCATTTCCATAACATGAAAGTTAATCTAATACGGAGATCAAATTTTCGCCCAATGTGCTTCAAACCAGTCCCGTCACAAAAGAGTACATCTAAATGACCCTTCGGTGAAAAATAGTTTCACGAGTGAAGCAGTTCAATACCGCAATCTTATATGGCAATTAACAAAATCCAATAGATGCTAATATTTAAAATAACGTTCATAAGTTTGTACTTTAGGGATGTAATAGATTTTAAACGAAAACCTCTTTCGATCACTTATTAAAATTTCCTCATACCGAGGACACAAAAAAACTGAGTGCTTATTGTCTGCATTGGTTGGAAACGTGCTATGCCACACCTTCTTGCATCATATCTCAGAATAAATGTTACAAACTTCAAGATGTAGGGAGATCCAAAAAATGACTGCCAATGAACATTCGTTGAGGGATTTCAAATAAGGAAGTTACATATGTGTATATGACATTTGCCACTGATTTGTAAAGAATTTGTATTGGTATTGATGGGTACACGAACTCTTTGACAGAATCGAAATGTGACCCGCCAAATACCAATGCATGGTGGGTTGCGTGTCATTCAGGGGCAACTATACAGGTGCAACTTCGTTATATGAAGTTTTTTATCCTATGCTCATTGGGGAAAATACATCACTTTGGGCTCCTTATACGCTCTAAAAATGTTTAACGTGTATTCTGAGACATCTGTATAACAATATTATGAGGTGGATTGAAGTGAATGAGCGCTTCTCAACGGACATGAAGCTCTCTAAAATAATATCAACTCTAATAATTTTTTAAAATAAAACAAACAAAAGTTGATCGGAAACTACTTCGGGATAGACAATTTACCTTACACTTTGCGCTGAAAGTGGTACGCAATATTACTACAATACGTATAGCAAGCAATACTTTCATCAAAAAGTTAAATTATTTTATCGCCCACCCTGTGTTCCCTGACTTGATTTTTATTACCAATTGAAAATTAATTTTCTCCTATCTATACTTCTATTCTATGAATCTATAGATTGATGTAAATCAGACGATTTCTATCAACTTAGTTTCAAAATTTCAAAGTCCAGCTTAGCACTTTCATAGTTCTAATTCTGATTTATTTTAGTCCACAAACATAACAATAAATAATCTTATATAGTCATCGTTTCTACCAAAATTGTTTCTGTATCGCTGACTCATATTATATGATTAAATATCTACCAAGTATTATTTTATTGATGTATAATATTACGAGTACACTATTTTTTCCCAATGCCATTTTTGATTGCCCAGCAGTAGAATCAGTCCAAAGTATTACTTCGGATTGCATACATTTTTCTGACACTGAATATAAACAACGGCATGACACAGTGGCCATGATTTTACACCAAACGTTTGCTGAGAAATTTCAACTTCCCATTGAAGCTGAAGTGCTATATTTTAAGTACCAACGTGTATGTGTGCTGGAAAACGAAGAATAGTGTTAATATTGGGATATATCTATTTAACAGATACGACAGTAATGAACAACAGACCAGATCTTCTTTTATTTAACAAGAGAGATTTGTATCGCTGATTTAGATTTGTCCCAAATAGTGTCTACAAAGTAAATACGCCGGAAAAATTAACTAATACGCAGTGAACTCACTGAACCCATAAAGAAACAATGGCGTGTGGAAAAAGGTTGCCATTATTCCAGTAATTCTCTAAAGCACAGATGTCATCTCTGTAAATCTGATGTGGGGCCTTAAACATCTGGGTGTGAAAGTGGACATATACACACTTATGCAGAAAGCAGTGGTGATTGCAACAAGAATAGTGCGGAAATTTCTGGAAAATGATGTATTTTAAATTAAGTTTCATGTTATATTGATATTTTATTTTGATTGTGCTTTGATGCTGTTAATCTGTAATTAATAATAAGAATGTACCAAAAATGAGAAAAATAAAGATGATGGTAATAATAATAATAATAATAATAATAATAATAATAATAATAATAATAATAATAATAATAATAATAATAATAATTGCATCGTAACGGTAACGGTTCCCTACGGTCGCGAGTCGCAGCAGGTCGGTCGAAATGTGCGGTTACAGCGATGTTCAATGATGTAACTTAGTGTCGGGTTGTTTGATTGGTGCAGACTATGTTAGTGAACATGAATTGTGTTAGAAGCATTTCCTACATGCAGTGTTGGAGACATAAGAGTTTTTGCTGTGACACCCTCAAGAAATGTACCAGGCATGGTACATTGAATCAATTTTTAACTGAGGCTGAATTAATGTTCTATGTTTGGTTTTCATACATTCGTGTTCAGTATTCGAACTAACAGTAGTATTATTGTGGTTCTATGAATAATCGGTTCCTCCGCATCTTTGCGATAGACGTTAAAATTGTGTAAACCCCGCCGCGACTGCCTCTCCACCAACTCGGGGACAGCGAGCAGAGAGGTGCGATGTTGCCAGTGCACCGCGCGTTGAGCGAAGGTAGCTGCGGCGTTGCCGCCTGAGCAACGTACCCAACGTCGCCCAGGCTATTTCGCAGTCCCAGGACTTCGTGCGCTTGGCCTAGTAGGAGACCGAGTAGCTGAAGAAAGAGGATATGGAAGGGAGGAGGCGATTTCGCTGTTGGAAAAATGAAGGGCGTCGGAGGAAATGCGGGTGGTACAGCTGACGGTGGTTGAAAGACGAGCGGAAAACCTACCCGTATACTTTTTTTTTCTAACGTGGCGGCTGAGGGTAGTATCTCCAAGATGGAATTCGACTTTTTTCGTCTTTCTTGGTCCTGCCACAAGATGTCGCATGATCGCGACCGCATCAAGCAGTTCTGCAGATTAAGAGACTCTAGCGGCAGGACTGAGAATGACTCAAAAATTCGTGCCGGATTCCATCTTGGAGTTACTACCCTCAGCCGCCATGTTAGAAAAAAACAAGTATAGTTGAGCGAACTACGCTACGGAACAACCCAACGTCCATAAAGGACTCTCTTGCAACGACCGTAGAGGAAATGCATATGATCGAAAACAAATGCAAGGATATTGCGGAGGGAGGATCTGAGTTCGTGGACAGCTGCAGAAGAATGCGCCAATTGAGACAGAAAGGCTGCATACGGAGCCCAGTAAAGAATGTAAGAAGAGAGAAGTCCCCAGCCCGCTGGCAGAAAGTAGAAGACGAGGGAAGAAGGAGAACAGGGTGAAAGCGGAGGATGAAGTGGAGGTTGTAGCAGGAGTTTACTGGATAACTGGCAAGACTGGATAACTCCGAAAGAGCACAGAAAAAAAGAAAGGAAGAAAGAAATAGAGCCGGTCAGACCAAAGAGGAACCGCCCTCTCAACCAGACGATTAAAGTAGCGACAAAAGAGGGTCAAACTCATGCTGATATAATTAAGAAAATAAGGAGTTCAGTAAACCCGAAGAATCACTGAACTGAGAGCTTAAAACTCCGCAAGACGCAAAAGCAGGAAATGCTGATCATTGTAGCTAACGATGGCGATATAGCTCCACTGAAGGAAGCCGTAACCAAGGCAGTAGGCGCACAAGCTGAAGTGAATTCGCTGATCCCAAAAAGAGTGATGGAAGCACTGGACATAGATGAGACTAAAGAGAAGGAGGAGGTTGTGAATGCGATTGCGCACAGTACAGGGGTACAGGCAGAGCAGGTAGCGGGATACTGCAGACCTCGGAGAGTACACGGAAACGTGCTAGCGGCGACAATGTTACATCCGGCAGAACTGGCCCAAAAACTGTTGGGATGAGGAAAAATCAAAATCGGATAGGTATACTAATTAGAGAAAAAAAGCAGACAACACTAAAATGCTAAAGATGTCTTGATTTTGCCCATATTTCAACTAGGTGCATGGGTCCAGATATAAGTAATGTTTGCTATAAATACGGCAGATTGAGGCACATAGCAAAGGACTGTACAGGTTAAGTTCAATGCATCGTCTGTAAAGAAAAGAATAAGCATAAAGGATTTGCCTCCTTTATGGCTGATATACATAAGAATAGGACCAAAAATGCTCCGATTTATGCAGATAATCTTGGGAAGAAGTAGGCACAAGATCTAGCCGATCGATTGGCAGCAGAAAATAAAATTGATTTTTTAATAATCGGCGAACAGAAAGATACGTCGGATACTATGGGGGAGAGTCAAGATTAAGCAGGAAAGGAAACTGTGACTTTGCTGCTAGAAACCATCTATCATCAATACGGGGAGTAAGCATACTCTCTATCGTGGAAAAGCCTTCTCTGTGTTGAACATAACCATGAAATCGCTAAGGCTTGCGGGGAGTGTCGTTGATTGGGAAGTGCTGGTTATGGAGACACTCAGCGATCATGAGTATACCAAATTCTCGGTTGCTACCAAAAAGGGGAAGAGAAAAGAATGGAACGCAAGGAAACTAAATAGAGACAAATGCAAACAATTCCTTGGAGGTATCCAGACTCCTCTAGGAATTCGAATGGGAAACACATCACTGGAGAGAGTAGCGAAAGATAGATCATGCAGAACTGCCTCAATGCCCAAGAGAAAAATAAACATTGAAAAAGAAGAACCAAAGTACTGATGGACCCAAGAAATAGCACAACTGAGGAAGGAATGGGTACAAGCCAGAAGAAAAAGTGCAGAAGTACAAGATCGCGCGGAAACTACCTCCTTCAAATTGAATACAAGGAAAAGAAAATAACTTGACAGAGAAGTCAGGAAAAGTAAACAAAAATGTTGGAAAATTCTGATCCAGGAAGTGGAAAATGACCCGTGGGTTCAAGCCTACAAAATTGCAATGAAGTTAAAAATGAGGATAAACGTCCCTGGACTCGGTGACAAATCATGAATTGTGGATAAGGGAGTTACTCCCCAAAAGACCAGAAATCAAATGGGTAGACAAAGGGGACAACAAAAGAGTATAAATAAATTCATAATTCAATAATTTCAGGAGCGAGGAAAACGTCTGAAAACTAGATAATCTCCAGAAATTGATGGCTTACCAAAAGAAGCATTCAAAGAAGGTCATGGAAGAATATCTAGACCTTTTATTGGGCGTCTTTAATGTGTGCATGACGCAGGGTCGCTTGAGATTGGAGGAGGCAGAACCTAACCTTCTTGAGGAAGGGAAAGAAATCACTGGAACTGGCCTCATCGTATAGGTCTCTGTTTACTAGACACACTGGAGATGCTCTTGGAAGGACTAGTACTTCAGCACATTGAGAAGCATGTGGATGGAATAGACAACTTAGCAGATTGTCAATATGGATTCTGGAAAGGAAGATCGGCGGTGGACTCCATTATGAAAACAATACGAGGCTTCGTAAGTTTCAAACGGATATTTTGATTTTTGATAGTACTTAAATTTTCTCAAAAATGGCTCCAATTTTTTTTATTAAACTCTGTCCTCGGGTAGCGTAAAGGACGCTTAAGAGAATGATGCATGTCTAATTTTCCTTGAAATCCCTGATTTTTCGAAAATTGCAAAAGTTCCCATTTTTCGTCGTCTTCCTACAACTAGACCTACACTATTGAATTGACTATTTCCTGAATGGAATCTGTTCTTTTAAGACAGTTTTGAAAAAAAGTCATGTACAATGTCTAAAAATATGAGTAGTATGCGCGTAATTTTGGGAGAAAATGGGTAGATTTTAATTTTTTTAAACACGTTTTATTCAAAAATGGCTCCAAATTTGTTTCTTTAAATTTTCTCCTCGTATGTTTGAAAGGACGGTAAAAAAAGTGGTGCTAGTCTCATTTCTCGCAAGCTCTCTGTATTTTCGAAAATTTGCTTAATTTTAGCATTTAAAAACAACAAAATTGATGATAGGGATATTTGTCTTAAAATATGTTCTAAAATAGCCGCTCATTAAAGAGAGGTCATATTCCACTTTTTGAAAAACGAATAGTTTTTGCGTAATTTGTGCTCAAAATTTTTACTATTTATTAAAAAATTTAAAAACTGCTCCAAATTTCTTCTATAGATACATGGACCATTGAAAGGAATGGCACAGGTCTCGTGTTCGTTGTACTCTCTGAATTTTCGAAAATTGCAAATTTTGTAATAATGCGAGAAAGTATGTGCAGTAACATCACCCCTACCTTCTTTTGTAATGAGTCATTCAAGATAAGATTTTGCACTGGAAGAGATAGAAATGCCTTTCTCAAAAGAATTTGATTGTATCGAAGAAAAATGATGTGCAGCAGACATTGGTTGAAGTTAATAACAAGTTGCTTCTTCCTTTACATACCAAATAAGGACTATTGACAAAATTTGTAAAAACATTCGCTAATGAAGGACCTACTTTCAGATATTTACTTACAACATTTCTAAGGCTATGTTTTGACTAAAATGAAAGAAAGTACAAGTATATTTGTACAACCCCAAATCATAAATGTTTTCCGATAAGCTATTTGAAGCACTTCTATCACACAAGGAGAAAATTTTATGGAAATCAATCAGAAAAGTTACATTCAAATTTCTGGTAAATTCTCGTTCTCCAAACTGTGAGAAAATTTTTAAAACATTAATGACTTTTCATAAAGAAGGATGCAACATATCCTTAAAAATTAGCTTTCTTTGCTCACCTTTGAATCTTTATCTGGACAATTGGGTGGCAGTTTCTGATGGGGAGCAGTTTCATTATTCTATTTAATTTTTTGAAAGATGATACCATCCATACTAGCAGACTATTGCTATATGTATGCTGGGATGCACATAAGATCTATTACAAATGAGAAGTGTAAGTAATACATTTTTAATGAATGTTAGTTCCAATGCAGCAAAGTAGCAGAAAAAAACAGAATTTATACAATTTTTATGACTTAAAATTAAGCATGAAATAGCAGAAACATTCAGTTTTATTTTTAATTTATGTCATGTAACTAAATGTATAATATTGTCCAAGAAATATTGCAGTGCAGGAGACAGCAAGTACTGTGGAAATTTACAAAGTGTTTTATATATTTTAAATATTATCAAGTAAGTTGTTAGGTAAATATTCAAGTTAGGAACATTCTCTACTAATCAAAAAAGAGAACATGTTTAGATATTTTTCAAATTTTAATTAATTCTATAGCAGAAACATATGACTTTTTTTTCTTTTTTCTTTTAAATAAGAAAAAACCAATTTTTTGCATTTGAGCCCATAAGAAAAGTCATAATATTATCCTTTTGAGCTTACATTTATATGATCTTAATTTTACACTAATTTTTAAGGTTTTAAAATGTTTTAGGGCAACGTTTTAGGAATTCCCATCTAATAAATTATGGAGATTGATTTCTTAAGACCATTTTGCTCTTCATACTTATTTATTAGAGCAGCCTGGAAAATCTCATGAACACATCTATTTTAGTTTGAATTCATATACATATGTACTATACATATTATTGACTCGGCTAACATTAATCAAACTACCATCTGACTTTCTCAAGATTGAAACATTTATGTGCCTGGAGTTTGGTCAAAGATATTTTGACCACTCCATTTCAAATACAATAGACTCTCAATTGTAGAAGCTTTAACGACTTGACACTGTCCACACCCAGGGATACAGTAGTGATAGCTGAGACTGAGCGTTGCTACCTAACAGCAGCAGATTCAGAAAATCTCTAAGAGAGAAAATCTCTCTATACTTTTTTTTTTATGATTTCAAATTATTTACTCAAAATATAAAATGAGATAATAAACACAAATAAGAATTGAAGTGGTTAATCAGAATTAAATAATTATATAGCTGTGTACAGAGAAACCTTACATAAGTGTTAATAAGTTTACTTAGGTTTTAATAAAAATAACTAGGTGTTGCACCCTGGTGTCCTGAGGCTTCTTAAGCCAGAAATAAGAGTGTAACTAATTCACGACTCATTAAATGGAGAAAGAGCACATCTTCTTCCTCTTTTTTCTCCTCCTCCTTCATCTTCTTCTTTTACTCTTTCTCTTCTTGTACTTTTTATTATCCTTCCCTTCTGTTTTCTTCTTCTCATGCTTTTTCTTGTTCTTCTTATTTTCTTCCTCCTTCTTATTATTGTTGCTTTTCTTCTTTCTTCTTCTAGTTCTCTTTTGCCTTCTTTTCTTCCTTCTTCTCATTTTCCTTCCTCTTCCTTTTCATTTTCTTCTTGGTATCCCCATCTAACAGTAAAGTAGCATGTCAATAACAGAGGTCATAGAAACATGGAGCTTGCTTCACATAAATCCCAAGCAGGTTGTCAAATAAAACAATTGTCAGATGACAGCATCATGGTGCTGAGCTAAATTTAATAACTGATAAAAGTATTCAATGACAGGTTGAATGCAGCATTCTTGATCCTGCCTCTGAGCGTCAAAGCATGACAGTCTCCCAAGAGCAGGTGGTCTGGTCAATTACTTTTGGGTGCTACCATCCTCCGACAAGAACTGAAAACAGTTTTTGCCAGATGTCAAATGATACCTGTTGATCTTTAAAGGAGAAGGAGAAATCGTGAATTTAATTGAGGGAAAAGGTACAAAAAGAAACTAAAACCTTTTGTTTATAGCTTGCAAAGAGTGCAAGAAGCTGCAGGGCTCAAAATTCCAAAAATAGTCGTTGTTGTAGAATGTTAAATGGGATTAATTTGAAAAAGTAGTTGAGGGGAAACAAACCCCTCTACACATTTTACATTGACATCCTCAGAGGAAAATGTATCTTCACGTAAAAAATTTAATATTTAAATTATTCATCCCTATTTATGAAGCTAATGACATTTCACGTATTCATTACAGAATTACTTCCTACAGTCAAAATGCTGGAGATGACTGTGAATACAGCATTGTTGTATGTGAATAAGGAGGAACTCTTAACAGCTTCAGATTGAATGTGTGAGCAATCCAAGGCAAATGTTAGATATGTGGTGCCTGCCCTGGACTGAAGCGTCCTTTCCTGTGTGTTGCAGGAAACTGGGTCTGGACTGCTGACTGAGCGCACCCTCCTCCGCTATCACCCTCTTGAGTCCCGCGGCACCGCAGAATCCCCGCTACGTCCAGCGCCAGAAGCCTTCCCGCTATTACCTTGCTTGCTATTTGAGAGCAGTCTTTTTATATATTCATGAAATAGTACCTTCAAGAACCTGAGGTTGAAATTACCTTAGTATGTAATGTACATTCATGGTTTGTGCTTCAAATGGCTTAAGGTGCAAAAGTTGCAATTCTACTATATAATCTGAAACAATTAGAAATTTCAGAAAATTGTGATAATAGGAATATGTAGTTAAGAACAAAACTTGATCATCTTTCCCTGAGAATTTGGGCAGTCACTGTTTTACTTAACGCACAAAACATAATTGTCCTATATAATTGTGTGAGCAAATTAAATACAGCGACTGCACTCGATATTCAGTTGTGCAATTTTCAGTTCAGCACAGAAAATGTGATTGCAGAAGAACATGTACAGAAATATCTGTGCCTGTGGTATCTTGAAAACTAAAGAATCATGGGAAATTGTTCTAGGGTGGACTTAATAAAGAAGAAACAGTGGTAAAACTGTTGGGACCAGATCAGAAAGATTAAGGAGTAGTAACTTGTAAATACTGCACCTATAATATCCCCCTTTTTTTAAACATTTCTACTAAACTCTGCTATTTTGACTACAAAACATACTATCATTGCATAAAATATCATATTTATACACATTTCCGAAAACATAATTACAACTTGAAGGTACATGCCTATCTCAATTTTCATCCAATGTAGTTATGCATTTTCTGACCTGAAGACTGCCTATCACAACTACTTTCTTACTCTCCATTCTTATTTTGCAAATTGTTGTAGCAAGTTAGTATTCTTGGATGTAGTTTGATTGTAGAGACACCTACACATAATGCTCCACACTGTTCAGTTGGAAGAAACAAGAAACTCAATTGTTATTGTCTCAAGAATTTTTTAAGATATACTTAAAGATAATTTCAGGGTAATACGTTTCAACATAATGATACCATGGATTCAGGGGCCTGCTCAGGTTTTATCCTATAGAATTTGATAAATATAGGTTTAGAACTGAGGAGGGAAGAAATGAAATATGTTTGTTTCTTTGTTTTTGCTATTTTCTACTTGTGGAAAAGATTAGAAATTTTACATAAAGTTTTCACACTAACCTCCATGGATATGAATGTGTGTTTCATATCAATAAACCTATTGAAAAATTATAATCTCTTGCTAAAAAATTAAAATATTTACTGAGAATTATGAATTTATTTAAAGCATTTTCTCACAAAAAGAAGTTTTGGTTATAAGTCTAATGTAAGTAAAAATGAGGCACTATATGTCCCACATTAAGAATGTAAACATGGTGTTTTTTTTATTAAACAGATTGCTTATACCAAAATAAAATATTGAGTTATCTTGGCTAATGAATTATTACTAGTAATTGGTAATAATCAATGCTAGCAGGGTTTTCATGCCTCACAAAGAATGATCATGATAGATATTTTGAATTTATTCACCAACTAAAAAAGGATTATTTATAAAACCACATTTATACTTCTTAGATCTATACAATTCCTATGAATATAAATTGTGCCTATTAGTGTAAC
Organism: Teleogryllus occipitalis; assembly: GCA_011170035.1. Classification (NCBI taxonomy): domain Eukaryota; kingdom Metazoa; phylum Arthropoda; class Insecta; order Orthoptera; family Gryllidae; genus Teleogryllus; species Teleogryllus occipitalis. Next base: position 69,569 of record BLKR01000609.1, on the reverse strand, counting down.
AAATGCATTTACATTCTTCTCTAATTATGACACTTAATCCGGCAAAAGATTCAAAGGAGAGCACAATGGGAACATTGCTGCTCTAACACGCCTTAAAATAATGATCCATCACACGTAATAGAACATTTACTTTTGTTATTAATTAAAATTTTGGCTGAAGTACTTGATGACATAACGTGCATCATTAGCCAAGAAAAACACGTGTGTCTTTCTACTAACTTTGTTCACCATTGCTTCTAGCTGCCTTATGCTAATCATCAACCTATGAAAACAATTGCATAACAAGTACCATAATCAATCTCACAATACATAAGGCACCATTCTGGGAATTATTTATTAGAATTTATGTGGATAATTTTGTTTTATTGAAACATTGAAAAAAAAACTAACAAAGAAATCTAGTGCATTTTTTCTGAAACTTTAAGTTTAATTATAAAAATAATATCAGTAGTGAAAATGAAAAAGAAAAGTCAGTATTCTGTCTGTCACAGTTGTGACAGTATCAGTTACAGTTATGTTTGTAAACATTCTGACTTGTTAGGCTTCGATTTCTTCAACAAAAATTGATTTCAAAACAATTTGATGTGAGCTTCATAGAGAAAAGTGACAAAAACCTTTATCAAAAAGGATTTATTTACAAAAATTGTTTTACATTTTTGGAATGGTTTAAGAAAGAAGATTGATTTAGTAATTTATAATGTATAGAGTAAATAAGTGTACAACAATGTAAATCGATTGTGATGTGACTGTAAAATGACCACGTCATGCAGTCATGACTTTGGAGGTCGGTGCTAGAGGACAGTCAAAGTAACAAAAAACAGACTCTTACATGGATGATTTTCTGTGTATTTTGTTTGTATTTCTGTCCATTTTAATTTCATTCAAGGAGGTTGACACGTCTGCTTCAGATTGACAAAATATGAATGAAATGTTATGCAAGATCACTCACAAAAGGGTAATATATAAACATTAGCCAAAGTGTTATTTGCAAAAACGTTCACTACCCTTACCAAGTATTTGCTCAGAATTTGGACATGACTACACCATTTATTATATTGCTCTTCAAATCATCATATCATTCTTAAAACACCTTTTATATTTTCAAATTCGACATTGCCATTGAGCCCGTATAATAACACATATCAAAATTGACTTTACTTTTAGTGTTGAATCAAACTTTCTCTCTCAGTATTGAGAATGTCATTTTTCTTTCATAAGTTAAATTTATATCATAGCTCAGTTCTGAAGCATCCATAATCTAGTTAACCATATTATGATATAGGTAATCTTTATATTAATTAAAGTAGATGAGAAAGAAGTTTTTTACTCCACTTATTTTCCCTTAATCAATAAAAATAGTATACCAGGTTCTTTGTACATAAAAAAATATTAAGCTATTGCTTGATACACTCATTGAAATTTTATAATTTTATTTACAGTAAATATAGTTAACACATTTCTAAATCTATAATGTAAATAAATAACAGACATATACTATGTTTATTTACTTATATAATTTGTACATTTTTTCTATCATAAATTTTTATATTAATATTAGGTTTGTTTCTACTACAAAATGAAATATATAATGATTAAAACTTTAAGAACATAATATTACATAACTAATCATTATTATATGAATTCACTGTCAATTTTACACAATAGCTTAAACAATGCAATAAGCACTTGAACAATTATAAATTTCTTGTAAAGATAATGAGAAACAATAGAAAATTATTTTGGAATAGATTATCTGAAATGTAAATTATAATTTTGCTTCTAGATTTTAGGCTTTGTGATACATTTACAACTCTGCAAATTTTTTATACAAGTGTTTAATTAACATTTCTATATTGGATCAAATAATCCAAATTGATACATTACTTTATCTCTAAGCATACTCAAAACTGCTTTTTCGCAAAATTTTCCATATGAAAATAAATATTATTTTCAGCAGCTGCAATATTCTGTTATCACTAATCTCCAAATTTCCTCAATTCTAAATTGGGCACAGAATAAGAATTGAGTTTGAATAATCCCAAAAAAGCAAAACATCGATATAAAACAATAGGAGATGGTATAGTATAATAGTGTCATTATTTATTTAATTTCAGCCAGGCCAGATCTCTCAAGAATAAGAGAATTCACTGTGCAAGAGCATTTATCCATTAAAACTGCAAATTGTCAATGCAATTGTCTCATTGTTATTTGATTGTTATGTATTTGCATCATCAAATAAAAACTGGAGAATATGAAAAAGTACTAATGCCTATCCTTTTGATTTTTTCCATTTAATATATGAAATTATATTCAACTAAATAAATTACACAAAAATCATTGATTATCACATTTAATTGCACATATGCAATTAAAACTCTACAACTACAAAACAGAACTTAGGAAAGGGTAAAAACATTTTAGGTCACTATGGACTCGAGCAAAAAAATGCACATCACAGATTACTTAGAACATCTATCTGAAACATTTATGAGCAAATACTTAATTATTACTATTACTACTACTTAGAGATATTGTTATTAAAATTACAACTACTTAAGTTGGAGAATGTTATCCCACCTATGCTTGGCAGTCATAATTTATAAGTATTTTCTTTGATTTGCAACATTTTCTTGAGCAGGGATAAGTAAACCACAAGTATATATGTTTGACACTAGCTGACTAACAGCACAATACAAAATATTTAATATGAATAATGAAATGTATAAATGCAATACATACTTGGGGTAAGCATATAATGAATATGAAAAAATATAAATGTCTGTTGCATTTTTTTCATTCTGAAAAGTATGCAAGAAAAACTTACTTGTTCACCATATTCAGAAAAATAATGACATCAATGAATATATGTCTTGAATGGTAGAGATATGCTTGTGTTTTTCAAATTAAAAATTATTCTTAAATGGAAACAAAAAAATATTGAATATAACACATAGAAAAGGGGTAGATACGAAAGTAAATAAGAAAACTGGTAAATGAGAAAACTTGCTCCTATCATTGCTTGTTTTCTTGAACATATCACTAATGCAATTATACCCTTTTTAATCCACTAGTTTCATTAATTACTATAAGAAATTTCCTTTAAAATTTGCTTTTTTCCAAATTAAATATTTAGATTACAATCATTATTTTTTAAATATTATGAATTGAAGGTACCAGGACTATTGTACTAACAGTATTTCAGATATCTGAAAATACTGTAATTATATAAAAATTGTACTGGATCATACATCATTTTGTGTACAAGAATTACAAAACATCCATTTTACTTTCTGTCAATTATTTGAAAGAAACAAAATGTTCACATTGTTATAACTGCAAAATCACCTGTTTCATACCTGCTTTGCCTTTTTTGTTTCCTATACCTGAATTAAATAATTGATACATAAACATATTACCTATTCTTATTAATTTCAATAAATGTATAATATGAAATAAAACTACGCAGTCTCCAACCATGTGAGAGAAGTCTACGGTTTTGTTAAATACTTAGGAAAAATCCAAAAACAACGAAACTAGTTTTGATTTTGACTGAAAAATGGAGTTCAATAATATCCAATTGTCTGGTGCAGCTCAGGCTTCAACAATATACTGTTACATTGTTGGAAATGAATTGAGTGTGTTCGAAAGAAAAATTCATGAATTATCATCTCATAAATGCAACAATATTGTAGACTGAGGAGAATAGATAAAGGTCACACCTAAGGCACTTCATACATAATGAATTTTAACAGATATATTTTATTTCTAGACAATAATAACAGTACCTACACTAGTGATACAAAAAATAGACTAACTTATACTTGTTAGTTCCCCCTTGTTTTGATTCGAGGCTACCTTTTCAGTGTTGCCCCACCCCATCCTAGCTATCATTGATTGGAGGTTAAGAAATCTATCTTGCTCACCTGCAGTTACTACCTCTTCTTTGGGAACAATTCTCTTTCTATTTATTTATTTATTTTACGTCAAAAACAGTTAAAACTGCGAATGACGTGACAGCTCACAGACACAGCTCTCAACACACACACATACATTTTTTTCACATTTTCTCAATTTTTCAAATCCTTTGAGACTTTCCATATATCATAGATGAGCAAAACTTTCTTTATATGGAATTTTTCGAAGAAAACTTGGGGGTGTTTTTGAGAAAATGAGTTTGAGCATTTCTGTAAATGAGCAGTTTTGAACTCATTTATACATGAAAACTGTTGAGATATCAAGAAAGTTCATAAGTGATCATTTGAAGCATTTCCGTTGATATTTGCATTAAAATGTGAAATATACCTGTAATGTGTGGGTGACAATTAAGCAGTTAGAATCCTCCAGTTTCCTTACTTTTTGCCTGAGGAACATGACTTTGGTCATGGTGTGTTGACATTTCCTTCCTTCCAAATAAGCTTTTCTTCGGCCATCATGTGTAGGCTGAATATTGATTACATATTTTCTCCTTCTCTGAAACATTTGATTTATCCAAAAGGATCTTAAACTCGCCACTAAGGTTGAGTTTGTTTTAATTTTGTTAACATTTTCAATGAAAATTTGAGTTGCAAAAAAATTTTCAGGGTCACTTAATCTCTTATTTTTTTAATGTCCTTCCTAATCTGTTTTGAATTTGGGAAATTTCCTCTACAGTATTAGTCTGTGCAGTTTACTGCATTCATGAACTCTCTGGCTAACACAGAAGAAGCATCTTCATAGAATAATTACACAATGCAATTTTTTTGTCTCCTGAAATTTTAGAGCTGATTATAGATATTTCAGGGCTGTTGATTCAAAATGTACTAACTGCATGGCTGCATCACCTCTAGTTTTGAAGAAACTGTAAAAAGAACAATGTTCGTTTCGGTGTCACAGTTCATTTTTAATTAATTTGTATAGTCTATTTCATTATTAATAACAAACTGACAAATTTGAATACCCCGTGCCTTTCTAGTAATGTGCACTGTTTCTTTCACGTATTTTTTAGTTTTTAAGCCATGTATTTAAAATTAAAACTTAACATTTCTTTATCACAATAATTTATCCAATCTCCATACCTGTCGTAAATTTATTACACCTGAAGTGAATGCGGTTACATTTAATGCACGCTAATTTCCATCTAAAATCTTCTCTCAGATAGTACGAGGTAATTCGCTTATTTATTAGTTCTATATTCCTATACATATAGCTTCCTCAAGAAAGTAGTGTTGGAATAGTCCACATGTCTTTTGCTACATGTGGCGAGTACGTGCTCAAGGAAAATAGAAAACCTATTTCTGAGTTCATAAACAGGGAATTAATATTCGAGTTATATTGGTGTCAAGCTCGGAGATCAAGATATGGGCTCTTCATATTTTATGTAGGATATGTACGGAACATTTGCGACAGTGGACAAATGGTGCAAGAAGTCTTAAATTCGGCGCACCGATGGATGGAGAGATTGGCATCGTCAGGGAAACTAATCTCTTCAAAACCGCATCTGAATTGCTCGCCTCTCGGTTAAAAGAAAATAATTTGATTGTACCTGGGACAAATATTACATTTTTCAGCGAGAAAAGGATTCCTTTACGAAAGAAGAAACCTTGGTTGGGTTTACAGAATATAAGTCAAATGAATGGCGACCTTTTACTGACAGCTCAAGGATAATTTTGAAGTATGTCTTACACAACAGCAACAAATACGGCTCTGTTCCAATTGGTCACTCATTCTGCATGAAAGAGACAATTTTCTTAGTTTAAAATATATTAAGTATTATGAGCATCAGTGGGTATTTTGTGTTGATCTGAAGACAGTGAATTTTCTTTTCGGCGAACAAAGTGTCTACACAAACTATCCTTGCTTTATATTTCCACAGACTGCAATATTTCTCTGAGACAGCAGAGCCAAAAGTGAGCATTGGTTGAGAAAAACTTGGCCTCGGAGGAAAGACACAGTTGTAGGGGAAAACAATGTGATCAGTTTACCTTTAGTTCCTCGAGAGAAAATTATTCTCTCGTTTGCATATCGAGCTAAGCTTGATGAAGCAATTTGTACAGTTGGGGATGGGATGGTTTGTGCTTCCCGTGATTATTAATACAATACGTTTCTCGTAGTCACAAACGAAAAACTGAAAGCAGGAATTTTCGATGGTTCTGAAATAAGAAAGCTCGAAAATGATTCAAATTTCTTGGAATCAACCAAAGAAAATTACTCAAGTGTCTGGTCTTCTTTTGTTCTAGTTGTGAAAAACTTTCTAAGAAAGCATAAAGCATAAAAAATTTCAAATTAGTAGAAACAATGCTTTCCAATCTCCATGCGCTTTGCTGCAATGAGTATTAAGGTCCATTACCTACATAGCCGCTTGGATTACTTTCCTTCACTTTGATGCTGTAAGTGAAGAGTAAGGTGAAAGATTTCACTAAGATTTTTATTAATGGAAGGGAGACACCAAGGAAAATGGGATACATATATTATGGCAGACTTCTGTTAGAAAATGCAGCGTGACTACTATTTCTCACTCAAATAATCTATTAAAAAAAAAACTTTTTGGGTGTTGAATGAATGGTTGATTTTGTGAATTTTTAAAACATTTTGATGAGAAATTACGTGATTTACAGTCATCTAGTTAATAAGTTTCCTTTATAAAAACAAATTTATTTTGTTTTACAACAAATTAGTACCAGTAAAGTAAATGTTTAATACCCACATGCCATTGATGCTCCCCAATTCTAGCAGACGCAGTATGGAAGTGGGATGATAATTCTGCATTTACAAAACTAGAGTTGATAGGGCAAAACAAATGCATTTTTTGGAAACAGTGATCTCGAAATATCCAGGAAAAAGTTTAAAATGTGAGGCACCAAAATGTGTGTTGACCAGTGTTATCAATACAATTTCAGTGGGGGAAAGAGAGATAAAAAGGATAAGGTTAATGCCCGCCCCCCACACACACACACACACACACACACACATATATATATATATATATATATATATATATATATATATATATATATATATATATATATATATATATATATATATATATGCAAACCTGTCTAACGCGGAAACGGAATGTTTATTAGCGAACGAAAATAGAGAATTACCTGGCTAAGAAGGAACTTTCTTTTTAAATTTTCGGCACTATCTTTGAAATGGCATAGTGCGAAGGGTCAGATGCTAAAAAAAAATAGAGTGGACGTCGAGTTATTCATCTTATGCCTGCTGTCAAGGATTCTTTGGAGAACACGACTATTTCGCTGCGACTTTCTCACGTTTTTGTGTGACTATCAAAGTCTCAACAATCGCGACTTCTTCGCTGTCGTTCCGAACCCATAACGTTGGTCGTCCGCACTCCAATTCTCAAAAGCGTCACCTCGTTTCCATCAGTCAACAATGAAATTCCGGGAAGGGTGTCTTGTCATCCTAGCGTAGCAGTCGAAGGGTTGACGAGGTGTATACCACACAATTTAGTGACCGCTCGCACTGTATAGTTTAAGAAAGCTCTATTATTAAGCTGCTATTGTGTCAAAAGGTCTGTATTTGCAAAACCCTTTCGTCACAGAAGATAATGGAAGTGATTGATGAACACGACAATAGAAAACGTGCAAAAGGCCTAGTTACGAAATTCAAACTGAATAAACTCAAATTTATGACATTGTACGAAATAATGACAAAATTCAAAACGAATACTTGAATGAACAAAATCGAAAATACTGTACTTAAATTTTATGGTAAATTTTTGGCAACCCTCTATAACACGGAAACCTGCCAGATCGGAATTTTTTAAAGGAAGCACGCAAACCAACAATTAAAACTGCTACTGAGAGAAACAAATATCCAACTTTTTGAAATTAATTTCCTCTCAGCAAAACACTTCACCCGACATGGGCTCCATATGGATCTTGCTGGAGAACATACACTCGGTCATGAGCTGGTTTGAACTCAACTCCCACGCAGTCTCCTGCCAGAAACCTAATCCTCTCACCTTCCTTTACGTTCTCCACCCCCTCCCCTATTTTGAACCTTCTTACTTTCTCGCCACTAGCTACTAGACAGGTAGGTCGAGTTCCGGCGCTGTCTGAAGAATTCTAGCGGCCGGCTGTTCTGATCGGTAGTTTTAGTGATCCGATCAACATCAGGCGAATGCTGGAGCAGTACCCCAACAAACGGGCCATGGATCGCGCGCGGTCTTTCCTTCCTAATCCTTGTTCTAAAGTCACCCATTACTTACACACACACACGCACTACACTACCACACCGGAGAGGAGCTTAAAGCTGGCGATATACCTGGCAAAGAAACGTGGTCTTCCGTTTCGAATCGTCGAGAGCATATCGTTTAGGAAGTTACGTAATCGTAGGAAGAGAATGTGGATTAAATTTGAACCCCGCGAGACTCCTTGTGCAATCGGCAATGAGTGGGAATGGTTTGTATATAATGTCCTATCATTCCAGTACGGTATTTCTATTCTCTGAGATCGTTTTTAAGGTATGTACATAACCAACTAGAGCACTACCACGAATTCCAAGGCAATTTTCAAAGTAAAATGTTATGATCAATTAATGATTGATTTAATATAAATAGTTTTATATTTTGTATTAATTTATAATATAATTTAATAATTATTCCCGAGGTACCGGAACGCCGTTCCGTTAAAGCCTCGTTACCTGCTCCCTCTCTCATCCATGTCGCCGTCCAACAATGTAATTCTCGGAATAACTTCTCAACTACCGTAACGAAGCATTGTATGGCAACGCCGTGTGAAAGATTATACTATATTATAATAATTCCTCATAAATAACTAACATTATTAATAATGAATTACCTAAATAACGATAAAAAATTATCAAAATAATTTTTTTCGTATTACGATAATATCATATTTTACAATTTTTTACATATATTACGATACACATCATGTTTTACTTTCATACTTCTTTCATATATATATATATATATATATATATATATATATATATATATATATACTCGTACATTTAAATCGTCTTTTTTAAGTGAGTAAACCTAATTGGGCTAATTTCAATTAAGATTTGCCGATTGTTTGAAACAAAATACATTATATTTTTGAGAATGCAAATTGTAGAATAGAGTAAAAACCGAACTAAATTTGGGATTATCAATAGTAAATTATAATAAATTAACATTAGTTTTCATACCTTATGATCCATTCCTGTTCTCCGTGATTCTTCTCATGGCGGAGGATTACCTGTATATTTCATTAATTTCAGGCAGAAATTAAGAAAACTCTTAGTTTTTTTTAACAAAAATTGTAATGAGCTTTTTGAATCATATGATTTTTCCTTTCTCGCTACTAGTTAAGCAGTATAGAGACAGCATTATACGAGTAATGCTGCGCGGAATACGGCGAATTTTAGATACAAAAACGTTTATTGCCGAGCACTGGTAACGAAAAAGTGGATAAATATTGTCCCTTTATGTCATAAATTACTTCCTCTAAACTACTCCTTCTAAAGCATCCATATCGAATTGATGGGAGCAGTGGCGAGGCTTCAGAAGGCGCATTTAAAGCCCATTCAGAAGTTGGCATTACTTCATACCTACATAATGCCACACTATCTCTTCCAATTGGTTTTATCGATGCCATCTATGCCCATGCTCAGGTAAGCGGACTGTCAAATCAGTTCCTATATCTACATACGAGTACTGCATATGAGTACTGCGGATGGCTTGTTCTACCTGGCCAAGAGAGATGGAGAACGAGGGTTGCTGCAGTTCGCCGTACATGTTTCTAGAGTAGCGCTAAACCTAGGGTTACGATTAGAAAAATCTGCAGATCCTATTTGCAGAGGGTTGAGCTCCTGTCCTAGTTTCTACCAGCAAAGACCGCCAAAACACTGAGACTCAACTGGCACTATACTGAACAAGATTTAAGGGGTTATAAGAAGAAATGCGCCGATAACGATGTAGCCGCCTGGGAGAAGCTGGAATCCCAAGGGAGAGCGGATAAGGCGCATATAAACAATTCCATTGGAAATGCCTTTTTGAAAGATTAAAATCTTTTGAAACCTGGACTTTTTATCACTGCGCTCCCATTGAGATCAAAATCAGCTGCCAATAAAACTACTCTTAGTAGAGGAAGGCCTAGAGAGGATGTATACTGCAGGAAGTGCACTAGAGCGGTGAGAACCATGAATCACATCGTGAGTCAGTGTATTTTTACTAAGCCAGCAAGAATAAAGCGTTATGACGAGATCAAGAACTTCATAGAGGGGAGATGTTCCGGAAATCGGACACTGTGGTGTCCACGGAAGCCACTTTCTCCATTGCCAAAGGGGTGAGACTCAAACCTGACCTGCTAATAAAAAGCCCGGAAGGGGTCCACATGGTTGATGTGACTGTCCGCCACGATGTTGGGTCTGGCCTTCTGAAAACAGGGGAGGATAAGGTGGTAAAATACCAACCAATCAGCTACCCTGGTAGCCCAACCCTCATTACCCCGGCAGCCCAACTTCATCATGGAATGTCCAACGCCAGAATCCTGCCAGTGGTTGGAACCTCAGGGTTTATGCCAAGTTCCACAGTTAGTGCCCTCTCAATGTTGGGGATCGCATCTCGAGGCGATCTACTGACGATCTCGTTAATTGCTCTCAGAAGCTCTATTAAGCTTTACACACAATTTGTAAAATTACGATGGAGCAATTTGCTGGTAGTAAATGCAGAAAAGGAACTTATTGGTCCCATGGGGAAGTCTAGGGAACACGGGATATTAAAATGCCTCGGAATTACTTAGTTACCACGACTTTAAGTAGGAAGTGTATGCGATTTAATTAGTATATAGAAAATTGTATATTGCTCGCGCTAGTTTTCTTGATAGCCGAGCTCCCTAGTCATCACCCAGCGCTGAATAGCACGGCCCGTTGAGATACTTAGATTCGACTCAGAACGGCACGTATCAAGTAACAATGCTGCCAACAACCGCCTCGTACTTTCAAAACAATTGTCGCATTTCTCGTGGGACGCTTCGGCGCGTTATGTTCATGCTTATAGTTGGTACGCCCTTTTAAGCCATGACGCAGCCATGGCCCTCACCTCCCCACACCCCGCAGGAATATCAAGAAAACTTGCGCGTGTAGTAGTCAGAATCCATGATTTGTGGGTCCATAATACCGAAAAATGGATTGACGGCAAAATGTCTATCCGTTTAGAAAACATCGTTTAAGCGTTACTGTAAACGCTAAATTTGAAGCATTTATTCATCAAACTTGCAAGTTTTTGAGAAAGTTTCTAAGACATCTTAAGCACATGGACTCTGAAGAATAATGTATACAAATCGCCGGTAATGAGCATATTAACGACGTGAGAGAGATGTCAAAAAAATAACCTTTGCGAAATTTTTAAAAAATTAAAATATTACAAAATGGCGTCATGCCATCTGTTAAAGAATATTTACCACTATCATTACCAAAAGTTTAAAGAAACAATTTGGAGCAGTTTTTGAGATTTTTAAAAGAATTCGTACATATTGCAAATATTTCACGCAATATTGCGCGAAAAGTACTAAAACGTTCAAAACAACGCGCGTGACCTTAATGAAAGAACTAATTATGGATAAAAAATTTCATTTGGAGGAAAAATCTCTACCTTGAATTTTGAAGTTGTACAAAAACGCTGAAAAAATTTCGAACTTTTGCAATTTTCAAAAATTCAGAGTTACCAGTGAAAACGGACCTATGCACTTTATAAGTATATTTTACTTTATTTTTTCAAAAAATTTAAACACCAAATGTGGAACCATATTTGAGAAAATTTATAAAATGTTCCAGAGACGTCATCTAAAGTACCCCCAAAATTTAAAGAACGTTGTTCAAAAACGCAGAGATTCTAGTCAGAGCCAGATTGATCGGCGAATATCCATTTTGGAAAAAATCCCACGAATAGTAGAGGCGCTAGTGTTCAGAGACAGCTGAACGGACGGAAGGACGGACGGACGGACGGACGTTTTAAAAAAAGTCCGTCCGTTCGTTTTTTAAATTTTATTTTACGTCAAAACAGTTAAAAACTGTGTATGACATGCTACGGGGAGAAATGAATTCTGTGCACGTTTTCAAAATTCTGAGATCCCTAAGCCATATACTACTTACATTTTGAATACAGAAAGAAAATGGTTTTTGTTGTCAGGATTGTTACTAAAATATTCGCTCCGATGTAATGAAGTCTAATTTCAAGGGTAAATCAGCAAAAAATGTGGGCTCTTATCTCTCATCGTGTCCTTCGTCACGGAATAATACTTCCTGCCGCGACAACATGGAGGACGATAATTAAAATAACTATATTTTCCACTCAATTCTAGAAGACGTGCACAGATAATGAAGTTACATTTATGTCCAGAAGCAAAACAAGGGGCCATCTCAGCATTTACTCAAAGGATCAGGGAAACTGGACGAAAATCCTGATCGAGATGGGGGTCATTGACCCAGAAGCTGCGATACAATACTTGTTACATATTGTTTAGAATTATACAGTCCAATGGTAAATAATACATTAAATAAACTTACAAAAGTCACGTGGGTGGGATTTGGTTATTATTCATATAATCCTTTTTGTACTCTAAAAATCTGGGCGCTAAAATATGTATTTCTCCAAAATATTATGCCATATCTGAGGCGGGAATGAACATTCGCGAAATAGATACAACGAGCAGTATGAAGGCTGACTGAATTTGAAAGAATTCTGAACGCGTAGCATAATGAACTTAATTTTGTGTTCAATTCATTTAAATGGATGTTTCATTTGAGGTTTGACTGAACTGAGAGGCCTAAAAATTTTGTTGCCTTAACATCAGTCTATTGTTCACCGTTCATTTTTAATGGAGAACATAATTGCTTATTGGAAATGGAGAACATCATTAAAACGGTTTTCTTTTCATTTACAATTAATTTGTTGTTACGGAAACAATTTGAAAATATATTGTACTATTTACGGTTTCTTTATTGCAAAGAATATTCGTATCATCCGCAAAGAGAACTGTTCTTCCGATTCGAATCATCCAGGGCATATCGTTTACGTTTAGTAGGAAGAGAAAGGTGTGTACATAATGTTCCATCATTCCAGTAAGGTATTTCTACTCTCCGAGATCGTTGTTTAAGGTACGAACATAACCAATGTAGGGCAATACCATGGATTCCATATAAATGTAATTTTAAAAGTAAAATGTCATGATCAGTGTCGTCAAAAGCTTTTAAAAGATCTAAAAATAATCCAATAGGTGCTTCGTTTTGATCGAATGATGGGGCGACATCTTTAAGAAAAGAAAATATGGTTGTTTCCGTAGATTTTGATTTTCTAAATCCATGTTGGCAATCTGAAAGTGCGTTGTGTTTACTGATAAAGGTTTCCATTCGTACGTAAAACAGTCTCTCTAATATTTTAAAAAAAAAACTGACAGAAGAGAAATAGGCCGATAATATTGAATTTCATTTTTGTTACCTTTTTTTGAAGAGCGGCTTAATCTTAGCTATTTTGAAAATATCTGGAAAAGTTCCGGTGCATAAGGATGCATGAATTATGAGTTAACCGATGTATAATGACAGGCGCGCATGTCTTTTACAAACAATCCGGAAATTCATCGAAACCGGCCGTATATTTATTTTTTAGTTTACCGATTATTTTGAGAATTTCATGGGAAGAAGTTTCGGAAACGAACATCGTTTGTAAATTTTTTGGGGAAATGGTCGAAAAAATCGTTCGGTATCAGGGGACCCAAAATGTGTATTTGCATTGAAATCTCGAAATAGTTTTTGCGCAGTGTTACATAACTTTCTCAATACTACGTATATTACTCTGTATATACGTACGTATACGAGAGAGTAACCAATGGCGCTAAAACAGCACACACTTTCTCGCCCTTTGTAACTGTTTCGTAATATTATTGATAAGAATGACTACCCGTCTGCTTGTGGACCGTGGACAAAATATTATGTTATGGGTAGAAATCCCTACCTTCGTGGTGGTTCAAACCAATCAATCCAAATGAGTATCCTTTAAGGAGGGACGGGCATGGACCGCGCGTGATCTTTCCTTCAACTTCCTTGTCCTATCCTTACCCTTTACATACACACTTACACTAACATGCAATACACTACCACAGATGCCGAGAGACCGGTCGGGAGCTTAGAGCTTGTCCCGGCTGGGGTGATGCCCCGCTGATGGGAGATACCTGGTTGGGCAAAACCGCTAGCCGACGGTAGGTCGGCGCCGGATCTGACCAACCAGCGGGGGGAGATCACCCCAACCTGCCGAGCAAAAAACGTGCACTACACGTACGGGACTAATGACCGTTGCAGTCGACGCGTCCGGAATCACAAATCAAACAATCAAATTGACACGCAGCGCCCTCGACCTCGTGGGAACCTGACTACTGAGGTACCGAGAAAGGAATGTACTACGGTACGTTGTTTCTTAATCTGGCAATCAATAAACACGATTCTACAACTATTACATTTGAAAAGGTCGGTTCTTTTCGGTCCAACCCAGTGCCTCAGCTAGACAATTTTGGGCCCGCAGCAATGCTGAAACGTAGACCTTCCTCCCCCTCCCCCAATTAAAAATTGGTGTTTAATAAAATCACTTATTAAATACGTGAAATGTAAATATGAATTTCAGTAGAACCTATTTTAATGTTAGCGTCATTTGATTCGTTTCATAGAGTCCTACGTTATATCTAATGACTAATTGAATTGAATGTGCCTTATTTTACATGGCGAGACTCAGGCCATGAGGCCTGCTCTTCCGCCTGACCACGCAAATTCCGCTACGCTCCTTTCACCAACCATGGGAGAAAGAAGGTATTACTTGGGCGACGAAACAGGCGAATTGAATTTAGCTCAGAGGCATCATTTAGGCTTGAGGATCTTTTACATGCAGTAAATCTACTAACATGGGACAGCCGGCTTTACTTCCTCTCCGAAGGAAGGCGTATGAAGGATTTTTTCCACGGCTTCGATCTTTTTTCCTTAAAAATCCACGGCTTCGAACCCGCAAACTTGGGTATAACAGCCCAATACGCTAACCGTTACACCATCGCTGCCGACAAAATTAACTTTTCAAGGTAAAAAATTAATTGAAAATGTTATGAAATATCAGATTACTGTACCGCAACTTATAAAATTACAATAACGATTTTTCTCAAGTTCTAATTTCTTTTTCGTTTTTTTTTAAACTAATTTTTTACTTTCAGTCCCATCATCAGACCCTTGACTAGTGGGGCCCTGGACAATCGCCTGGTCTACCCATGCCTAGCGCTGACACTGGTCCACCCTTTCCATGGTGCAGATGATCACAGACTTGAAGAATTTCACATTCTGTTTAATACAGTAGAGTTCAATTGACTATTTGATATTCTGTGCAGTTAAATTATATGGGTCTTACATTTTGTCTTACATTTTGCTAATTGATAATTAGAAATATTATTTACTTTTAATTCTCAGGCACAGTAGGCCTGGCTCAGAACAGGACCTGATCAAAAGGTCCCTAGGGTCCAGCTAGTTATTTTATAACTGTTGTTATACATTTCAACGTATTTATAATAAGTATTCAACAATCATAAAATTGAAAATATATTTCACATATATGTTCCAATCATTTAATATTACAGTGGGAATTAAATTCTCAAATTATATTTTATGATTTTTGTAACTGTCTTGCACTTTCTTTGATTTCTTTATTTGACATCATTATTTGTTTACAAAGCAAATGTTTTTGTTTTTGAACTTCAATATGTCCATGTGATGCAATAATGGAGACTAAGTTGATCATCTATAGACAAAGTGTAACAGCATGAAACAATAAAAACAAAATTTCTAGTAATAGAAAGTACTTCTACTGACATAGTGTATACCTATATAATGTTATACACAGATGTCTCAGAATAAATGTTACAAACTTGGAGAGCCTGTAGAGGAGTTGAAAATGTTCTGTTTTTTGCCAATGAACATGTAGGGTGAAGTTGCATATCACAGAGTTCTCTTATATACATTTGCCCCAGCTTGTTAGGCCACTCTGTAAGCACAGACATTTGATTTATATGAAATCTCCTTGAAGGCACCTGTGTCCTTCTGAACATCTGCACAGAAAAAGGAGCCTAAAAATTAAGGAAAAAGCACAAATCTGTAGCACCATTATTTGAAATTTCCCATACATGTTTAATGGTCAAGAGTGTTCATTTTTAATCCCTCTACAAGCTCTAAAAGTTTGAAACATATTCTGAGACACTTGTAATGTTTATTATAAAGGGAATTGTATCAGTTAAGAATATTTTCAGCCGATCCAGATGGCCAAGTTGGCTAAGAGTGCGACTCAGCGCTTCAGTCCAAAAGGACACAGGTTCAAGTCCTGTCTTGGGCTTGGTTATTTATCCCTCATCTCTCGTGTATGTGTTGCTGTGGAGTGCCTCACTTTCCGCTGACCCCAGATCAGGGCAGGCCACAAGGGGTGGTGTCTAGTGTATGGTCGAATATGCATCCCAACGGGATGTAAAGGATAACAGGCTGTTGGTAGGAAAAAAAAAGAATTTCATAACTTTAGTGTAACAAAAATATATGTGTATCTTGTTCTGTTTTAGAGCCATCCCTTCGTTCACCCCAGACCCATCTCCAGAGGAAGAAGGCTGCTGCGGTGCTTGCTCCTCACCCAGCAAAATACCAAACATCAGCACAGAAATTTTCAAAGAGATTGCCGATACATGAAGAGAAAATCACTTGTCATAGCAGGGCTTAAAAGTGCATATAATCTATTTTCAGTCTACAGATTTTGTGCATATCAATGAGATGTTAGTTCAGTTTATATTGACTGAACAATGTATCTTAATCGTCCCTGAACTGATAATCTGCTTTAGTTTTCATGAAAGAGGTATTGTTGATGCAGTTACAAACACTGTTACAAGACAGTTACAAATAAAAATTGTTCAATTTATATACAGAATTATATTGTTTTTGGAAAACAGACTTCAATCATTTTTTTTTCTGTTTGAAAGTCAGTGAGCCAATATTTTAATAAGTCAAAATTTCAAGCAGTGACATAACATTTAAGCCTTCCAGAAAATATTTTAGTGGATCCACATAATATTTTTAATCCATAACATAAATCCATCAACATATTATTTTAAATCTGGCAGTTATGGGTCTCTGATACATGAAACTTTTGCAGGAAGATTTTGCAATTCCATAGGAATTGGCTTCTGGTTGTTATTGGTTATTATCAATGTAAATGTGAACTAGATGAAGCAAACAATCTATGGCACAAACTAATTTTCATATATTTTTAGCTAGTTCAAATTTGAAGGTCCAACATTTTATTACAAATGCCCATTAAAGAATAATTCAATTGGAAAAAATTTATTAGCTGGAAGTACATTTTGTATGAAGAGGTTAGTGGCTGATTATGCTTTAAGACTGAAATATAAAATTATCAAAATGTTTACTTTAGCATATAGTAGCAGGTGAAGAGTAAGCCAAAGAATGAGGAGAGATGAGGGAAGAGAAGAGACAGAAAAGGCAGACTACTTACATGCCTACCTAATAGGAACCGCAATTTGTAAAATTGATTGCTTAACAAATAATGAAATATTGTTTATTAATAAATATGCATCTATTTTGATGATTTTTATGATATTCAAAGAAATTAACAAAATTCTGTTGTCAAATTTGAAATATTATGTGTTATTGAAATATGTATTTAACTGTCACTGGAGGATGACCACTTCCATTGCCCCCGGATATGCCTTGGTTAAATAATTTCCCTTTTACTAGAGCAATAACTTAAGGTAGCTTTAAAATTAGACTGATTCATTGTAAAGTTGATAGAAGCAAATCACTAACGAATATTTCATATTTTATGTAATAACTCATATATTATTGCCTGTGGTGCAAACTGGACTATTTTTGATGGGTGGGAGGAGGGCTGTTGATATAGTGTCAATTTTTTTATGTTTTCATATAAAGACTTTCATTTACACTGTATTTAAAATTTATTTTTATTTGTTTATTTATAGTTATTTAGAACATATTCATTTGAGATTTTGAATGACTTCTCTTACTACAATAAATACTGAAAACTATATTTGTGAATATGTCTCATTGACTTCAGGCAGGGGGAGCTAAAGTTCCAGGAGCCCAGGAGCCCCCTCTGGTTGCATCACTAGTAATTGCTTCATTTATTTTCAATCCCATGACTGTTGAGGGTAACACAGGGTTGATGTGAATCTATAAGCAACACCCAGTAATTCAATGTGATGTCTTTGTCTCAGAAATTTTCAATTAAAATTACTTTTTCTTGTAACACAGCAATGTTGCAGAACATAAATGAGATAAATATTTTAATTCAGATCTCAAAAATAACATTGCAGATGCCATATTTTCCCTACAACCCCTTTCTCCCTATCGTCCATGGGAAGTTCACTCAAACTGAATATTTTACAATGTCAGTACATTTAATTCCCACTACCTTTGTTCTTCTAAATGTAACAATAATATATTTTCATATTTCTTGATATAATTACTGAAATGTTGCAATTTTTTAAATGAAATATGATATGCATAGTTGTGTGGCATGACAAAATCAAACTGGTAGATAGCAGCACTAAGACAGGGATTTTCTGATGGGCTAATCCTCAAATATTAACAACCTGCGATTAAAATCTTCTTGAATACCATAAAAGTTTATACGTATTCAAAACAAGTGTATCAAACAAATTTAAAAATAATACAACATTGATAACGCACAAGAACAGTGATGAACCACAGCACATAGAAATACTTCTAAGTGAAAAAGTCTTATTGCACTCAGTGGTTGGAGTGATGTACAGCCATAGAGAAATTGCACTGGCATTTCAGTCTCCATGTTAGCTTCACTATATTGCACTAACAGAATTTTTGTTTAGAAAGTTAAGCCATGGAAGACAGATTTTGATGTCTCTATTGAGTCTCAATTCTTGGGTTTCTGTTTTCCTTACTTGCAGAGAATTGATTTCTGCTTTTACATTTGAAAACAGAATCAGATTTGAAAAGTGACTTTCCTTGTATGGTTTTTCAATAATGTCTACCATTTCTCCTCTCATGCAATGCTAATGCATAACCATAACTTTGGTGCATTTCCTTTATAAAACATTGTCCTTTTAATGAGATTGATTTAAAATTTCAAAAATTTGGGAAAAAATTAATACAAAGGTAAGTCAAAAAGTAAAGACAATTTTTTTTAAAACCAACATTTTTATTGTGAAAGAAAGAATATACTTGGTAAAATCATTTCTAGATATAATATCCCTCAACTTTTAAGCTCTTGGTCCATTTCTTGAGAAGCTACTTCATTCCGTCCAGGAAGAAGCTTTGTGACATCATATGCAGACACTCATGCACTGCCTCCAAAATTCTTATCATCTTATGAAAATTTGGATTCATGCACGTGCTCCTTCATCAAATCATGAAGGTGAATTTCACTTGAAGTTAAGTCAAAATTGCACAGGAAACCAAGATCTTATATTCTTTGGATTGTTTTCTTCTCAGTATGAGATCAAACATTGTTCTGAAGGAAAATCACTCCTTTTGAAAATTTGCTTCATCTTGTGATTGGAAATGATGAATCCAATGATCAGGCACAGTTTCATTCGTCATGACACAACAATCATGACATCACAATGAATAATTTGTTAAACTTGTTTCAATGTTCTTGTACATCTTCAAAGTTAATGACCTACCTGAACATACTTTATTGCAGCAGATAGATAAAATGCTATTTTTAAAGCACTTTATCCACTGAAACTTACTTTCAGAGTTAACTCTCACCATATTGTTGCTGCATTCTGTGAATAATCTCTCTGGACCTAGTCCCTTCAGAGTACAGAACACTATCATTCCCCTCACTTGTTTAATGGAGCACAAGAACAACATTCATGTTGAAGTGTATTTTATCATGATACATAGTGAACACAGAATCTTTGAGTTTAGTTTGTCATGGAACAGTCACTGCTGCCAACCAGTAGAATTGAGAAAATGATATGTGTTTTTACTTTTTGACTTCCCATATATGTTACTATAAGAGAGGACAAAAATCAAATTTTAAAATATTTAATATTATTCTTGGACTTCACTTTAACTCATTGCAGAAGTACAAAATATGGTTGTCCGTTAAAAAAGTAATTAAATCTATGACTAAGTATGTCTGACATATGCCTGAAATTTTGGTCATAAACTATACCATTCAGTTGTTTTTACAGTCTTATTTTCAAGGAAACTTCTAGGTGCAGAAGGCATTTTTTATAATATATATTATTTTTCTATGTTGTTATTTTTAGTTTGTAAACTATTTTAATAATCTTCTATATGAATTTGAAAAAGGTACAAGTGGAAAGGACAAGTAAAAGGAAATGAATCAAATTGATTTTTTAAAGTTTGATTGAAGTTTTGAAATTATTTATTCAACAAATTCACCTATTGACAGTTTAACCCATTTAGTTAAAAAATCATTCCAAATTTACTGACCAATTCTACTTCCTTTCTACTAATGAAAACTTGTGATGCTCCAATTAATGTTGTCAATGACTGCAGTAAAGCTGTTCAGCAAAATTTGGGCTTTCCTTAGATAATAATTTAGATAAGAATCAAGAAGCATGAACTATGAAACATCTTGATATCATGAAGTATGTTATCTGTAATAGCATAGAAGTTGCATTACACTAAAATTTCCCTTTGGAACTAAGGATCCTGCTTCATTAAATGTATTCTGATGTACTTTGTTCAATTTATTGACATGCATCACATTAACTGAAAAATCACACACTTTCAGCTCCTATATCAATGTAAAACATCATAATGTAATAATAATAATAATAATAATATATGCAGCTGTCATATTGACAACATAAAGGACATTGAAATGGTCCCATGGCTCAATTATTTTTCTCAAGCTTTGTCAAACCATTAAATCTTACAATCAAATCAATTAGAATTGTTTTACAAAAATTCAAAAATGCATGGATATTTTTCCTCAAAAATAAATGTACCTAACATTCAATCAGAGTGGATCCAGAAAGTATTTCAGGGGAAGTGGGCAAATTAAGTTTGAACATCCCTCCCATAATTTTTTTAAAAAATTTATTTATTTATTTATAGCATAAAAAATGTATATTCATACTCTGGAATATAAGGCAATCAATATGCAGTAATTGTTTTGAATAAATTGAGTGTAACTACAAAAAATTCTGGGAGCATGCACTTCCCTCCCACAATCCAAAATTAATTTGTGGGGACCCTTCACCCCACTTCCGTCCAGATCTGCCACTGAGATTCAAAGACTTCTTAAAATTTTCTTTTTCCTTGTTTTCTAAACTAAATGTTTCAATTTTACTAATTGTATGTAGAACAGGTTATATTAAGATATAAAAACCACAACATAACATTAAGAATCTTTGGAGAAGTCAACTACTAATAATGTAAGTAATTGATGGAACATATACTACTTTCTATCAAAAATCAGTAAAATTCTTTTTCTTAAAATCAAGGATACAAAATTAATTTTGAATCAAGGGATATAGTTATTTCATACAAATTAAATGTATCCTGATGATTTATGCTGATTCTTCTGCTTTTCAAATTTTGCAGACCTGCTCCTAATCAATTAATGAATAATAAAATGTTGACAATACAGTGACAATTCTTTTTCGATATTGGAAATGTTCAATTAAATTTAGAGAAATAATGAAAATATTCAATATAATTATTATTAACTCATGAATATGTTAGAGATGAGAAAAATAGAGATAAGGGTTAAAATAATGCTTGTTTATTTGGTTTTGTAAGAATTCTGTTAATATCTGCGCAGACATTTATCAAGGTGGAGGATTGTAACAATGCACAATTTTAATATAATGCATGACATATTGACACCAGATTTTAGAAGTCACTGTAGACCATGGAAATGCATGTTGCAAGTTTTATGCAATCTTTCAACTGCCAATTATATATCCCTGTTCTAAATTATACATGAGACATAGTACGCTGAAGAAAAGTGAGCTTCTCATGAGAGCATTTTTCCTGGGATGTTCTATTTTTCCATATTACTTCTGGTTTATTCTCTATAGGAGAATAAAGAGTTATTTTATTTCTGCACTCAATCTCCAATATCACTTTTATTCCTAACAACTCTCATCTCTTTGTTATTTCTTTTTCCCACATTCTGCATTTTTGCTCCTTTTCTGTGCCTGTTTAATAACAGAATAGGTAACATGAATTAATGTGAATGTTCTTTCATTAGCTGTAATTGCTTTGATAAAATGTATCTTTTTCTCTGTGAATAAGAAATGTAAGTTATTGTAAATGTTGGCATTGTATTGTAATTATGCATCTTTAGATCTAGAATTTAAAAAAACATTTTCAAAGCATTCTGGAAATTGGTACCTTACCTTAATGGTATGCTACATACGATTAAGAAAAAGTATATATTGACCTCTTAATTTATTAATTTTGATATATTGAATCTGCCATAAATGAAACAAGTAAATTACATTTCTCAATTAGAGAGATTGAACAGAATGAAGTAAATTAATTAACACAATGATGTTAACAATTATGAAATTATTTCTCTTTGCAGAAAGGATATGACATCTATGCATGTGAAGAATTGATCTTGTAGAAATTGCTTAAATGATTCGTTTCTCTGGCTCGGTAGTGTTCATATTCTAATACATTGTAACACCTTGGCTTGTATGCAATAGTTTGTGAAATTATATTGCAGATTTTGGCTTTAAGTGCTTTAATTTTTAGTCTTTACTATCAGCATAGGCATGCACTGCCTAAAATGAGAGAGGGAGGGAGTTACATTTCTGGGCCCCTTTTCCTTAGAACCTTTTTTATTTACATTCATCATATTTTGTTAGTAAATGAATAAATTATATTACAAGGAGAATAAAATTCTGAATTTAATGGTACAATTACAACACACATCTGATTTTATTGAAGTTGAATCATTAACATGGTTGGCTGATAGCTTGGAGGAGCTCTTCTCTGAATTTTGTAAAACAATTTCCTTAATTGACAGGTTCAAAAAGGGGAAATAGTATTTTAGTGTATCATAGTGATTTAACATATTTAATGAAATAAAATGTATTATTTCGTAAGTCTAAGGGGCCCATTTCAAAAGATTGAAAGCAAGTCACAGTCCCATTGCTCTCTCTCCCTCCTTAAGGCATGCCCATGGCTACCAGCTTTCAGCAATCAACTGCTCGAAGCTGTTTCACCTGCCCCTTGGAGGAGCATGTGTTCCCGTCTTTGCATTTAAGGACAGTATATATATATAGTTCAAGAATTTATGTACAACTAGTAGCCTACATAATTTTTATTTTACTTAGACTGAGGTTATTTGGATATCGGTATCATAAAACAAGGAGACATTGGACACTTTTTATATAGTTCAAAATCTTTTTTATAGAAAAAAAATTTTCAATTCTTGTAATATCTGTATCTTCCGAATTCTAGGGATGTAATTCAATAATGCCTGGCCATATGTGGCGAAAACTAAATATTGCCATCTCATGTACTACATACATAGAATAGGGAAAGTTATGTAATACTGCAGAGAAAAACTGCGATTTTTCGAAGAAAAATTTTTATTGTAGGTCGCTAATACTGAGAAAGTGGATAATTCTTTTCCTAAATATAGCAAATTGCTTCCTCTATCACATTCTGTATTCAGAATCCACTTTTTGGGGTCCTTGATACTGTAAAATTGCTTGACAACAAAACGTTTGTCTGTGAACAATGCTAGCGGCTAAATAGTAAGCAAGATTTTCACCAAAATTGATATTCCTTAATGGATATGGCTAATTTCACCGACCCTTGAATTTGCGACCAATGTTTTAATTTTGGAGGTACTCTACATGAAGACTTACATTTTCAATTTTTTATCAAAAATGGTTACAAATTTTTTTATCAACTTTCTCCTCATATAGCGTAAAGAACAATTATAAAACTGGCGCAGGTGTCATTTTTGTCAAAATATCTGAAATTTTGATAATTGCAAATGTTCAAACTTTTTTCAGCATCTTCTTGCAACTTCGATACAGAAGGTAGAGATTTTTCTTCTGAACAAAATCTGTTCTTCAAAATTATATCTTTAAATGAAGACATGTTCATTTTTTCTAAATATGAATAGTTTCTGCATAATTTTGAGTAAGTTAAGAGCAATAATAAAAAAAAGTTAAAAACAATATTTTCTGAAAAGCAGCTCTACATTTTTTCTTTATACTTTTTGTACAGGTGACACAGGCACTGGATAACTTGACATAAATGCCATTTTGGTGAATTATTTTGTTTTATTTATTTTTTCAAAAGTTGTTTAAATCTATCACGTCAATAATATTTGCATTACTGGCATTTTGTATACATTATTTCATTTGTGTACACAAGTGCTTCAAATGTCTTATAAAGTTTTCCTTCAAACGTTTCTTTCAAAATGAGTTCAAAATTCCGAATTTTCAGAAACACTTGAACATTTTCTCACAAACTGCTTGAGGTTTTTTCTTCAAACTTTCTGTACATATTTTTATAAATGCACTGAATAATATGGCATTTTCCCTTTTTTAATTTACATTTATGACTGTTTTACTCTTCTGCAATATGCTTAAAGACATAATTCAATTATTCTATTGGGAGCGAAAATTGCGAAAATGTGATAAAATTTCGTTTTGGCACCGATAGTTAGCAGTTGGGAAGAGGGTGAGGCAATATCAATAAGGTAGCTTATACCTTCTCAACTTCAAAATGAGGCTAAACACATTCAAATCGAGAACAAAAATTCGCTAACTGGGAACAAACTAGTTCATTTTGAGACATCGCTAAAATTGAGACCTATTATTTTCACATTGAGGCCAAACAACTTCAAATTGGGATGTAAATAGGAAATTGTTTTAGTTGACAAAAACGGATTAGAATGTCGTTGTATCCCGTTTAGTTCAAGACAGTTTTTCTTGTTGATTAATTATACCGTATATTAAGAAAGGGAGGCCGAAAGCATCAAACAGCATATACGTGCTTTATTTAACAACAATGAGGTCTGGCGAATACATTTCAAGTAAACAATCTATCTATTGCTTATAAACGGATGAAGGACCAAAACGAAAGTTCATCTCGGGGGGAAAGGAGGAAGGTGAAAAATATTTCGAGGAAACATCGTGAATTAATTATTGAATATCTTAAGAAGAATCCAAGGCAACAATTAGGCAACTTCAACGTATAATTCAAGAAAATCATGAAATTATTGTGTCCACAGAATGTTTACGGAAAGATTTACATGGTTTATTATTCACACTCCGAAGAGAGCCCGATGAAGAAAATCGATGAAATAAAAATAAAATCTCACGAAAATATTCTGCAGCTGGTCTAGTGTCTGATAGTATTACTATCACACATGAATCTACTGATATGAATATATGACTCTACTGATTTTTTAACAGAACTAATTTGTTATCTAGACATTTATTTCTAGAATACGAGACAAGTCCCCTCATCATCATTGGAATACGACCGAGAACATATGTTTTGTTTCTTACTTTATCGTTCCTTCATGCTTATAGTTGGATGCGATACATTAACCCAGCATTCATATTTTCGGCAATTTTCGGTAACTAATACATGTAGTAATTATTGTATTTATTATAGGTTGATTATATTCTTACAAACATATGCATTTTACCTCACATTTTTGAGAATTGAGGAAATAGCGTTTTTTCGAAATCCGTAGCTCGCTTGGTGATTGGTTTCGAAAAAAATGTTTTCCACCAAACTTGTAGGAAATTTTATTCTCTAGAAAATAGATTGGAATCATTTTTCTACAGGACTTAAATTTAAAGAGTTATAAAGAAAATACCGAAACAAGTCAGAAAAAATACGTTTTTCGGGCCTCCCGGAGTTAGTACAGGGTTTGGGAGATTGAAAACTTGGGGTTTTAACTAGTATTTGGGTACCTACAGCATACTGGGGGGAAAAAAAAGTATGACCATTTTCCAGGTAATCCCCTTTTTTCAGTACCTACTACCTGGACTATTAAGTAGACTAATTTTTTCTGTTCTTGCCACTTTTCCTTCTCTAGGTCACGCGCATACGTAGTCGCCATCTGGCACAATGGCGAAGTAAAACAGTCAAGCAAATTGATTCTTTTGGGGCAAAAAGTAAACACAATACGTTACTGTATACAAGTACATTATTTTGACTTTTACTTTCTTGCTAAATACTTACATCGTAATACGAAAAACGACAGTGAAATTGTATTTTGTAAATTTGAGGGTGTTCTTTGCCATTAAAAAAAATGGAGTAGTCGCCAAGCGCAATGGCGAAGTAAAACAGTCAAGCAAATTGATTCTTTTGGGGCAAAAAGTAAACACAATACGTTACTGTATACAAGTACATTATTTTGACTTTTACTTTCTTGCTAAATACTTACATCGTAATACGAAAAACGACAGTGAAATTGTATTTTGTAAATTTGAGGGTGTTCTTTGCCATTAAAAAAAATGGAGGGTGGAAGCGCAATTCTGCTTCAGATTCGGAGTGTCGACATACGTAGAGAAACATGTGTCAAACTTTGGATCTGATAACTTTTCTTGTGTGCCTGTGTTTTGTTTTGTTTTCCTAGGGCTTGTATCCAGCCGACAGCCGGTTGCCTTTTACGTCCCGAAGGGACGCATATTCGACCATACACTAGGCAAACACTTGCGGGCTCCTCTGATCTGGGGTCAGCAGAACGTGAGGCCCTCCGCGACAACACACACACACAAAGTCAAGGGACAAACAGCCATGCCCAAGGCGGGACTCGAACCCGCGACCCTTCCGACCGCTGAGTCGGAGCCACCTCGGCCATCCAGGTCGGCGTGCCTGTGTTACTAATGATAAATGCCAAGGCAATAATTAGGTCTTATGGCGATATATAACGTTGCCACAGGGCCCCTATTGGCATAAAAAATTAAAAAGGTAAGAACAAAACGAAATTAATAGATAGAAATCCAGAAAAAGTGACGTGTTTTTCTTGTAGAGAAGTCTTCGGCGTTGAAGAAAAAATCTTACCGAAATCAAGTCAAGCAGGCTTGATTCTACCGATATTCTATCGATACAGCATGTTCTTAATTACAGATACGAACCATAAATGACTACTCTCCTCTGTGTATGACCTAAATATGTTGCAGAGCATTTATTTTTAGTTCCATCTTAGAAATAAATGTGAGAGCAAGATTTCGATTCTTGAAAAGTGAACGGTGCTGAGAAGTCAGTACAGATTGGAGTTTTTCCGAGAAATGTTCTGCAGAAAATAAGTCTTGATCAAATATCTGTGAAGGTAACCGAAGGGGGATACAGGAAACTAGTTCGGAAACGTAGACCAGACGTCGAGCCTTAGAGTGTCCCGTAATAAAACTAAAACTAAAGGTAGATTACTAATAGTAATTTACTATGCTCGCACTTTTTCTTGATCATCGAGCTCCATAGTCGCTCAGCCCGGCATAGCACGGCCCGGTAGAAAATATGAGCTCCACTCAGAACGTCACGGCTCAGTTTGCAGTGCTACCCACCTCCTTCCTTTCCAATGTTTTCGGTCTTTCCTAGTTTTCGGTCTTTCTTTCTATCGACCTGTGCGTACCATGTTCCTTCTTGTTACTCAATTATTTCTATAACTATTAATTATTTCTTCAAAATTTAAAAAAATCTTCCGTAATTTCTCATAGCTACCTAGTCCAAGACGTTATTACGCTGAGTTTTCTGTCAATAAAGTTAACAGCCCTGCACTGCCGTCACGTAGACAGAACCCGCATCTCCCCGCACCCCCCCCCGCTGTGGGGTATCAAGAAAAAGAGCGCGATTAGTATGTAATTCAACTAGTAGAGTAATAACATTGTGTCGTGCTATATTATTTATTATTCGTAATTTAACACGACTTTTATGCGTAACTTTAACTCGCTTAGCTGGCATTGTTTCAAACGCCTGATTTAAAAATGCAAAAACAAGTAATGCGAAGAGAAAATCACACCAAAATGTCAAATTTAATAAAAAAGTTGCCAATGTGCTCGCACACGTTCAAGAGTGCAATTTCGTGCATGTTTGTATAAACCAAAACTAATGTAACTTACGCCAACCTCAGCTACACGCTGATTTAAATGTAGTGCCCCTTCAAGGTCACGAGCTGGAAGGAGAGGGGGACACGGTCATCAAATCGAGAGGTCCAATACCAAAAATTTAAGTCGTAACGAAGCTCCCGATTAGATTCAGATTCTTCTCCTTCCATTTCGTAACCTTCAAGGGGCAGTGCATTTAAATCAGAATATAAATGGCGTGTATGTGTCAACGCACGGAGAGTTTCATTCACGGTTGACTCCTACACTTAACTGGACCCTTATTCAATACAATGTGCAACGAAACGTCCATAAACCAGGCCTGCACAACGCCTGCTCCCGCGGACATTTTGAATTGAATTGAATGTGCCTTATTTTACGTGGCGAGACTCAGGCCATGAGTCCTGCTCTTCCGTCTGACCACGCAAATTCCGCTACGCTCCTTTCACCAACCATGGGAGAAAGAAGGTATTACTTGGGCGACGAAACAGGCGATTTGAATTTAGCTCAGAGGCATCATTTAGGCTTGAGGATCTTTTACATGCAGTAAATCTACCAACATGGGACAGCCGGCTTTACTTCCCCTCAGAAGGAAGGCGTACGAAGGATTTTTTCGCCCTTTTATTCACGGCATCGATCGGGTTCGAACCCGCAAACTTGGGTATAACAGTTCGATACGCTAACCGTTACACCATCGCCGCCGCACATTTTGCTCTCAAGAGCCGTTCGTCTACCCGCGAGAGCGGCGAAAGCGCAAGTAGTGGGGGGTAAGCAGCTTTGCGGGGAGGGGAGAAGTCTGTCGTTGTACAAAAGAGGTCGAAGCGGGGCGTAGATTGAATGCCTGGGTGTCTATACTTGGGTTTTCCTAGCGTAGCAGCTGAGGGTATTATCTTCAAGATGGAATATGGCAGGACTTTTTGCGTCTTTCTCGGTCCTGCCGCAAGATGTCGCATGATCGCATTAAGCAGTGCTGTAGATCAAGAGATTCTAGCGGCAAGACAGAGAAAGACGCAAAAAGCCGTGCCATATTCCATCTTGAAGATAATACCCTCAACTGCCACGTTACGAAAATCCTAGTATAATGCAATAATCCATGTTGTGAAATTTTTTGTCCATTTATTTAAACGGGTAATCTCCCGTATTTCTAGCTATCAAGGGCCATATTTTCCCTGTTTATGTTCCTCAATAATCCATGTTGTGAAATTTTTTGTCCATTTATTTAAACGGGTAATCTCCCGTATTTCTAGCTACAAGGGCCATATTTCCCTGTTTATGTTCCTCTGTGCACTGCTATGTATCGACATATTTTAATTTTTTTATTTTAGTTTTTACACTATGCTTATTGACTCATACAAATATTTTAAAGCAGTGACCTCTTTTAAAAATGTATTATGTTATTATAACTAACAAAATATTGCACTTTAACAATTGATTTTTCACCGGGAATGTTAATCTCCAAATGATAGCAAAACGGAGGAAATTGAAAGATATTTCTCACGTCGAGATTGAAATAAAAATGAACTATATGCAATTCCAAAAAGGGTAATATTTGGCAGCACGCATGTTTGTGACCATTTTCCCTCATTATGAAGCTGAATAAGAGATACCTCTCACAATATTTTACGGGCAATCATAAGATTAATATAAGTATTGTTTAAAGGAACGCAAAGGGCTTAATCTTTTTTATACGATGTTTTAAATGGTTTTAAATAAATAGTGTTCGTTGATTTGAAAATAGAAATACATAATTTACTCTTGTTAGAAATTAAACAGAAAGTAATCATGATTTTTTAAGAATACAATTTTTTCGTCTTGATAGAACCGTCTTATTTAAGCATAGTTAATGAAAAAATATTAGTAAATATTCAGTATTACAATTTTGTGTTTAGCATTTCGCTAAATTTGTGATTACACCGTAGCAAAGCGAATTTCAGTTTCAGCCTTACAAGCAATTATTATACTTTGTATCCAAATTAAATATGTATGACTAATTCGTTTTAGGTTCTTACTTCACATTGTCATGTGTCGACAACAAACATTTCCAAAATAAAAGGTAATGGTATTTCAACTGTCTGTAACAGTCCGTCATGATCTCGCAAATTGTTTTTTTTACGTTTACGCGCTACAGCTGTAATTGCGCATTCCCATTGGCAGCCCCTAGTCCTAGAATCGGTCTCATCCCCACCCTTCTTATACTGCGGTCTTCACAGAGCTGGACCTCAAGGTCACTTAAGGCCCGTCACCACGGTAGCATTTAGGCACGGTTTTTCCCGTCTTTAGTCGAGCCGCTAGAGTCGCTTCATCTGCAGCGGTCGCGAGCATGCGGCACTACGGAAAAAGACACGAAAAACCGTGCCTAAATGCTACCGTGGTGGCAGGCCTTCAGTGACATTGAGGTCCATCTATGTAAAAACCGCAGTATAGCTTCATGTATTTGCACTGAATTTACTCGCGCGCGGCTCTCGAGGTCAGTGTGAAGTGCAAAATGGGCCTGCCCTTAACCAATGTCGTTAGAATGATGGGTGATTTGCTTGTTGGTATGACCCACGGTCTCTGGGACCATTTCAGTCTGAAAACTAGTATAGTTTTCCTTTCTGTGAATTAAATGTATCTATTCTGTGCCCTCAGCCCTTGCGGATAGCTCATTGGTCAGCGTGATCGCTTACCACGACGCGACCCCGGGTTTGATTCTCGGTGGGTCAAGATTATAGTGTGAGTTTTCCTTGCAATTCCCTGTTAATGTTTATGTGTAACGATGAGAAAACTCACTTCTCAGATTGAGAAGACCAGAACACGGCGTAGGGATGCCTACATGCTAACCACACGTTCCCCGAAATCCATGGCCGCCAGGCAGGGACGCTGCTGGTAGGCCCAGGCTTCATCAGGCTTTTGCACCAAAGACATACTGCACCTCAGGCTTCTGCGAAGAATCATTCGCGCAACTTTCCAGTGTTGTATATTGGCGAATTGATCTGTAAAACTCGATTCTATTATTTAATGTACAATAATAGCAATTTATAATGCTAAGCTTTATTGTATGAATACATTTTTTAAAAACGAGCGACGTAAATAGGATGGTCAGCTGTTTCGTTTATCTCTACCTCCTCACGATTCTCTCGCTGCGATTGGCTGAATGTGTGATGACGCAATCATTCGTGCCGTACAATATTAACAGAGTTGGGCAAAAAACTTTAAATTCAGTATTAGAGTACTTCGCCAAAATACTTTGTAAATAAGTATTTAAATACATACTCAAAATAGATTTGGTTTTGAATTGTCAAATACATACGTA
This sequence comes from Teleogryllus occipitalis, assembly GCA_011170035.1. NCBI lineage: Eukaryota > Metazoa > Arthropoda > Insecta > Orthoptera > Gryllidae > Teleogryllus > Teleogryllus occipitalis. Next base: position 38,177 of record BLKR01000609.1, on the reverse strand, counting down.
TTTAAAATGCTTCAAAAACCGAAAATACAGTAAATACAAATATTTTTTATCAATACTTTTTATTGCAACAATTTATTATAATTGTCAATTACAATAAATTACTAATAAGCGGTCATAAATTTCTGAATAAAAACTTAATAAGCCTACACTTAAAAAGTCTTACTCAAATAAGCGGAATTTCCTTTTAAAGCGACCAATTTTTCAAACAAATCATCAGACAATAAACCCCTGTTTGGCGAATGTATAAAACCCGCAAAGGAAAACGGTCGTTCAAATGGCGCGGATGAACGTAAACCCAGAGAGTATACTAACGTATACTCCCAGAGAGTATACTAAGCGTAAACCAGTTTTAAAAATAGAGCTCAAACATGTAGGCACTAAAATATATCGAAAATACGCAAGCAAATAGGCACTTAAAAACTTAAAAATAGACAGGGAAATAGGCATTATGGTTGAATATCAAAATATATATATAATATGTACTGCATAAAGAGTGAACATAATTCTCTAAAATCAAATCGAATTTCTTCGATTGTCAAAACATATTGCGGAGTTAGAAAATATTTCTTAAGAGTTGACTCGTGTGGAATTCTATATTTTGGTGGTTAGGTTTTGAAAATGGAATGTCTGCGGCATGGTACAAGCCAGTGTTGAAATTCTTTCTTGTCTCCATCTTTTGACTGCACTTGCTGAAGAATGTTTGAATAGTTTTCCTCCCTTTTTTCGCATTTTTGCATGAGTTGCAGTGTTTTTATGCTGTAAAAATATTTTTTTCACAGTTTACCACCTTTTCTCAACACTGGCACAAAAATTCATTTCTAGTCCGCCATGAATCTTCTACATAAATCCACTCTTTTAGCAATGCACTTCTTGAAACTTTGTCTTTTGGTATTGTAGCAAACATACTTAACAGGAACAGCAAATTTACTGCTCTGGCATACACCAAACTTGCAAACCAATACTAAATTATTGAAGAAAACTCCACCTATCTTGAGTAATCTACCTTCTAAAAGCAAAAGATGCGAGGAGCACTATTTTTGAAGACAGTTGGGTGCTTGGTAAGGAACAGATAGCTCACTAATCATTGCGAAGATCGAAAAGGCGAGAGCAATTTCCTGTTCTCTGGAGCGCCCTGCCGGGCATCGGCGAAGTAGATAAGATAAACCGCACGGTGTCGAATTATCTTCCATCTGCGGTGTCATGGCTCGACGCGTTACAGGCAAGAATACACAGGGCATAGAGCTTCTCGATCGGACGACGCTCTAGCAGATTTAACGCGGTTTTTACTTGTTTGGTAAAAAATGACCCATCAGTGATTTCTCAAAAAATGATTGTAGAAAACCAAATATAGTGAACAAAAAATATTAAAAATGCGGAAAATTCAATATAGGCACTTTGATTAGGCAATTATCTCTAAAATAGGCATTTATACGCTTTATAGAACCCTCATAAAAGCCATTTCTGAGGTAAACACTGATAATGAGGTACGTTGCCTAAAAATTTATTCAAAGAAAATAGGGGAAAAGGGCATTGTTCGGACTCCAGGTATTAGGAATGATCGCACTTTTTATTGTCGGATAATTGTCCAGCATTTTAATTAATTAGATTTATAATTTAAAAAGGATAAGGATTCAAATTCAAATTCAACTGAAAGGGGCATTCATTTTTCTTTCAATGAGGTTCATTCCTTAGTAGGATCCAACAGAAAGAAACTATCCTCGTTTTCTTCCTCTGTATTTGAAGTGTTCCCTTTTCTAAATACACCTATTTTATGTATTTAAATACATCTCTAAAATACATGTCCAAATAACTCAAGAATACAGTAATTCAGATACAAAATGTATTTAAAATGCAAGTATTTAAATATTGCCCAACCCTGGGGGTAGTAAAAATTATCAGTTAGTAGTATATTGAGAAGTGAATATGGTTTTTTTTATTCAAATATTTTCTGATACAGTGTACATAGCCACTTTACAGAATTGTTTGCTTATATAATGTATACAATAATATACAGACAGAAATAAGAGGGAGGATGACCCCACTGGGTTCCTCTACAAGAAATCAGGTTGGGGTGCTTGGGAATTATTGCAGTGGTTTGTGGAATGGGTGAGATAACGGCGCTTACGACATGGAAAAAGCGTAGGAGTTACGGAGGGCGGAATTTACCTTCGGGGAATCTGGACGGGATGCGGTTTAGATGAGGATGAGTGGTTTTTCCTAGTGAGAAAATCAGTTGGAAGGGAAGGTTATGAAGCTTGTTGTAGAATCTTTCGGAGAGGCGCAATGAATACGGTGGACTAAGGACTTCAGGCAAAGAAATGTGAAACTAGAAACTGTGTGACAGAAGTTACAGGCCAGAAGAGGGTGCAGGAAGGAAATTTTAGTCTTGAAATTTATACTAGGAATACATTTAATTGCTTAAATAAGCATCCTTGAAACCTCTGTTTCGGAAATATTATTTTCGAAGAAAGCTTTCTGTAGTCTAAATAAATCAAAGTGCGAAATTTAAATACACATCTCGTATTTTCTCCGTAAGTGAAGAGCAATATTTGAAATCCCGCGCTTCCATGCCACCTAAATGACGGATTTCTCGGGGTTGAATTTGGGAGCGGATTTCGCGCCGGCATCACGGTGTGAGATATATATCTTACTTCGTAGCCGGCATCTACGGAATGGTGGGGCCTTGGTGAAAACGGCCGTCCATTGGGCACCACAAACTTAACTGAAGATACAATTGAGCTTTACTTTTGTATAATTAAGTTTAAATGCAGAAAAATACCATTTTCAGAAAAAAATGACTTTTAAGATGTTTTGATTACTATCGTAATCCACTAATAAAATCCAAGCTTTTGAAGAAAGTCAAGACGTATTTCAGTGTACCACTTAAGCAAGAGAAAATTTGTTACGCACATCATACTTGTATTTTGTATGACCACTAATATATTAATGCTTGCTTTGGATAATTAGAGCTATGCAGAAGCGTTGTACGATTTAAATGTATAATCATAGTTTTATTGCTCAACTGCAAACGTATTATTTCCGGAAGGAGCACATCCGGTTGACGCCAAATTGATGCCGGTCGGTGTGGTGACGCCGCTTTCCGCCATTGTTCTTGTTAGTTTCGTGTAGGTAACGTTGTGCTTAGGTTTGAGAAGTGCTAATTCAGAACATTTTCGAGAGTTATTTTCGAGAGGATCATCTGGTTTCGACGTTGGATAGTTACACAGTTATCTGTAAGTGAAGCTCATTGCTTTTCTGTAATATCTTATTTTTATCAAAATGTGTGTGTGTGTTCTTTATGTATGAGATAGTTGGGACTTCTAATATGATCTGTACGATGATATTTTACATTTTCATTAGTTGCTTTTTTGGAGTTTAGGCACGTAGCTGATTCGGTAAGAATTTTTGCCGCAGGGCACCTTCAAATCGAAGGAAGAACAAGGGAAAAAAATAAAGAAAAAAGAAGGAAAAAAAACCGGAGCGCATATCTGTCTCGAATAGTAATGTTACAGGAATGTTTGATGTAAATATCTGTAAGACTTGTAATTGTGGATTGAAGTTTTGTAACCGCGCTATTGAGTAATTGTGCAAAGTTACAGTTTAGAGGGATGGTTTTCACGAGAATAAAGGGAAAGAATGGTTTAATGAGATTGCGGGGTTTGTTTAATTCCATTAATTTTTAAATGTTTTTTGGTATGTTATACCGGAGATGCCCCTTGTATAGTGATTTTTTTTCTTCAATATATCGTGAATGTATATAAACAAGATTCTATATGAATTGAAATGCAAGTACCGAACTTGCTAGAATTGTTCAAAATACCAAAAGGCCAATTTTCGAAAATATTTGGTTGTCAATTTAAATTCTTGAGAAAAACTTACTTTTTGCAATAAAACTCCTTATCACGATATTGGACACACTACTAAAATATATGAAAATTTTATTGCAAATATTGCCAAAATTCCCTTGTGCTGTATGTTTTGCCTTCATACTACTTTTTTCTATTCCTTTTTTTACCCTTCCTTTTCGTTACTTCATTTTTTCTTTCACGGTTTAGCCTTTTATCATAATTGATTGCTCTTCTCAGATTAAAGTGTAAGTGGAATTGATATGTCAACTAGGATGTGGTTATCCAATTGGGTTAGGTTTGTAAGGACCTGAATTTTGAAATTGAAACTCCCAATTAGATAATGTCCCAACTGATCAAATAGCAGTTCCACTTATATTTTAATCAGGACATTATAAAGGATACTGTCATTAGTTGACTTCTCATAGTCAATATTATGTCATACATAGTTTGGGCAATTATTACATACTGTACTATGGAGTCTTGGATCGTGAGTCTAGCTTTTGTGCATCATTCTATCAAGAGATCTGTAGCTGACCTTTGATAATCAGAAAAGGTTGTCTGCACATTTAGAAGACAACTTAGATTTAATCTTTTTCTTTTGCGGTAGGTGTATCTTCACTATGCCAGTTGTTTATTATAAAAACACTATCTTTGCCCAAGAGGTGTTGTGCCAGCTGTTAAAAACTGGGAGGAGAGCTTTGTAAATTTACTGAAATGGTAAAAATGAATGCATCATATGATGTTTTAAACAACACAGGTTTTAAGGGACAAAATAAAAATGTAAATAGGAAATAAATGAAATTTCATTCAATTTCTCTAGGAGAGGAGGTTACAAACTAGAAAAAAATTTGATTATTTTTTTTATGTTCATTGTAACAAAACAGAAGTAATTATGAATGGAGCTTGGTTTTGTATCCAAACATACTTTTTGTTAAAGGAGAATTATTTTATTACAAATCTACATTCACTCATCTGTGTTCATCTTACAACCATTCAAAGCTTTTATTCCAAATTTTATTTTGCAAATTATTACATATTTGAAGTTAATTGCAAATTTTTGAATATCTGCTAAGTTTTAAAGTGATGCTATTTCAATCAAGGCAAGGTTTTTCTGGAAATTTAAAAAAAAAATTCGAATGTACATGTGACTAAATTTTTCTTTTGTAAAATTGGTTCTAAAAGAGGAAATAAAGTATTATTAGTTTTGTCAATGAAGGACATTAAAAATGGAAATAGTTGGTCCTTGGCTTGGTATTTGAAAAGTCACTTGTTCAGTCAGGTGTAAGGTCTGTTTCAAATTGCTATTTAGGAATATAACGAGAATCAGCAATTAAAATTGATTTTATGTACTTTTTGCTGGAGTGCATAATTAATTATTCAATGGGTATGTTTTTCTTTGTTCATGAATCCTGTAGATTGGAATATTTTGTTATAAACCATAATTAAGGACATGATTTTATGGTGAATAAAAATGTTGAATAACTAAAAAATCTGAAAAGAAAATACTGATTCTTGTAAGTAATATTATGTGGTAACTATTTAACAACTAGCTGAAACAGTGTGAAAACTTCTAATTTTTGCAGTCTATGTATTCTCCTGCAATGGCTTACTTCGGTTGGTTTGCCTCACTGACCCTCATATGCTATGTGAGAGTATTCTTAAACTGCAAAATAGTTTCTCCAGTCTTGCATTTTAACTTGTTTATCAATATAAAGCTAATGACTTACTTGCTGCATGCATTTGTCTGAAATATGAGATTCAAAACTATGCTAAAACGAGTAAATTATCAGTAAGCAAGAGAGTTTGCAAGCAACATGCATCTGGGCCCTAACAATTACATTATCAAAATTTTCTTATAAATCATAACATGTTCGCATTGTTGAGAATTTTATGTAAGATCTCTTTGGTCAGAATATCATAACGTTGAGAGGACTCTTTCACTATCAGTATTTCAAGCCTAAATGTACAGTGATTGGATAAGTTTTATAATTAATGTAGAAACTGAGACCGCTGCCAACGTTACCGAGATGAAGCATGGGTTGGCGGGACAAGAGTTGGTCCGCCCGGTGGAATAGACCGCGACGATGCTCTACTTTTAGGCAAGTTTTTTCAGTTAATTTCATAAATATTTTATTCCCACTCTTTTATTTGTCATGTTTGCGAATGTTTCACAAAGCCGAACCGGGCGATACTTGGATTTTTCTAACGTGGCGGCTGAGGGTAGTATCTCCAACATGGAATTCGGCACTTTTGAGTCATTCTCAGTCCTGCCGCAAGATGTCCCATGATTGCGACCGCATCGAGCAGTGCTGCAAATCAAGCTACTCCGGGGGCTTACTATTTTTTAGTATACGCGCACGTTTTCTTGAGCTTCAAAATACCAGCCCCCACTCATTGGTCAACAATAAATGATAGCAACGAGCGTTGTAGACGAAATCTGATAATCAGAAATGTTCGCTCCCGTGTAATGGAAATTATTTTGCACCGAAAGACTAACTATAAATTCGATGTAAAATTCCTTTCGTCAAAATAACCCAACTCCCCTCTCGCAACTAGCAGAGAGAAGAAAGAAAGAAAGAGAGTGCGGATAATACCTTCAATCTCATCCATTCAATACTCATATTTAAACATAGCTGCACTTCAAGGTCTAGAGTTCGAGGGAGAGAACACTGTCAGCCAATCTGAGCTTCGTTAGGACTTCAATTTTTTGGTATTGGAGCTCCCGAGTGGATAACATTTCTATCCTTCCATCCCGTGACCTTGAAGTGCAGCTATGTTTAAATCGGAGGATAGGAGGCCATGTCTACCCATAACTGTTGTGGTATAACATAATACGTAACTATTTGGGTTTTGTAGCGTGGCGCCTGAGTGTGTTGTCAAAGGTGGAATATAGTAGGACATTTTGTCTTTCTCCGGTCCTGCCGCGAGATCATCGATGCGATCATGTCGCATGATCGCATCGAGCAGTGCTGCAGATCAAGCGACTAGCCGCACGACCGGGAAAGCCGCGAAAAGCCTCGCCATATTCCACCTTGAAGATAATACCCTCAGGCGCCATGTTACGAAAACCAAAGTATACTTCTTCGCTCTTCGTAAGAAAAAGTAGTGCCTGAAACGGGCGAATTTTCGACAAAAAGAAATTGCCGGGCTCTAGGAACGAAAAAGTGGATACATCTTATTCCTGTACATAGAAAATTACTCCCTTCTAATACGTATAGTCAGAAGCAGTTCTGTGGATCCTTGATAAAGAATACGGAGATACTTCGTACAGAAAAGTGTATTCTGCAAACGTTTACTTAAATTCTGGTGTCCCTATCCTAACATGTTGAATTCTTGAGTGCAGATGGAAACGAAATGTTTGCTCTTAGATTGGTATTGAGAATTAGGGGGAAATTTTCTTTGGTGTGAAAACGTATAGAGCATTTAGCATTACGTGTTCAGGAGTGACGATTCGTTCATTTAAAATAAAGTGAAACATTTAAGAATGAACTTCGAATATCTTGAAGACATGGCGAAATAGTTATTTATGCATTTATCTCTCTGTATATTATGTATATTTATTATAGGGCAAAAACATCTAGTAACGCCCGTAGTGCATACAAAACTGATTTACTTGTTCGTTGCTGAATCGAAAGAGAATTCGAAACATTTTGTAATTTTTCTTGCGTCCTAAGTGAAAAGACTCATTGTAATAGTCATTAGCAATATGACGTCAGATAAATAAGTTTCTAATTACTTGCATACTCGTTGTTGGAATGATTTGATCGTAAAAATTAATATTGTGAAATTCCTGTGGAAATTCTCGTTAAATCTAACAAAGCTTCGGACAGTGGTTTCCAGTAAAATATCGAGAAATATATGAAAATGATGGTAATTTGAGAGTTGTATGGAAAATACGTGTGAACTGTCCTGATGAAACGCCACTTTTAGGTTATTTGCCGTTGTCAAAAATTATTTAGAATATTTAACATCAAAAAATAACATTTCGAGGATGTTAGCAGATGTGCCTTGTGCATTTAATTATTTGTGCACCCTCGAACGTTAAAGTACTATCGATCTTCTGCACATGCGTAGTTCAAGTTTCGTACCTTTTTAGTGCATTTGCGCAGGCGCAGAAGATCGATAGTGCGTCCGCTATGGCTTGCAGAAACTCCATTACTACGTAGTAGTACTGCTATTCGAAAAGCATAAACGTGTCCCAAATAAAAAACGTAATTGTGTACCATGAATGACGGGTATTTTTAATTCCACCAAATTTGCAATTTTCATATCAATGAAGCATAATAAGGTGTATAACAAATTATTACTTTTTTGTGCATTACATTTATTGTATTTTGCTGGTATCTGAACTTTAATAAATCGAATTCATAAATGTGTGTTGGTATTAGAGCGGGCCAGAGAGTATTCGAAAGCCCCTAGGACAGAATCAGGCCCGCAAGGGTACTATTAACAATTCCGTTACGTGTTTTGAGGTCCGTAAACACAGCATTGAAGTAGATCATCAAATACTTTTATAGTTCACTAGTTCATTTATGTGTATGGACATGAAAAGTAACAGTATTGTCAATACCCTTGAGGACCTTTTGAATCCTTTAAGCCCTAACCCTTTGAATACTAACACAACAAATACATGTTTTGAATTCGATTTATTAAATTTAAGAATCAAGAAAATACTATAAATAAAAAGGTGTAACACTCAAATAAGTAAAAGAACTGGTTATAAACCCCATTTTGCTTATATATGCAGTTTATTATTACATAACCGTTACTAAGGAATGAGAAAGTATGTGCTGTTTTAGCTCCACTAGTTGAACTCTTTATAGGATAGTGATAAAGGTACTGACCACCTGACTTAAGTTCTGAATAGTTTAATTTTTATATGAATAAATGTCCCTTGACAACAGATCTGGTGTTACTGAATTTACAGTGGTTGCTTATGATCGAGTAAACTTTTCGTTAGGAGTTTGGTAGGCATTTCTTATAGAAATGGTGGTCAATTAACTGACCACCAACCACGTGGGACGTGCCTTTGCCGCCATTTTGAGTGAACAAGGTTGAGCAGTATGCAAATACTTGTATTTGAAATGCTTGTTTCAAATAAATTTTGTTTTCGAAAAACTATTTTTTAGTTATTTGGACATGCATTTTAAAAGTCTACTAGTGAGAACCCATCAAAATTTGATGGTGAGATCTGAGATAAATGTAAAATACTGTGCCCAAACTAATGTCCACAATATGTTGCGTTGTTTGGGTCTTCAGGGTATAACAAAAATATTTTGTGATGTGGAGTTTCCAAAATTTTGAACATGTATGGCCCATGACCAGGTGGCAATGCAATATCGGCACCAAATGACACAAAAGAAAGAGCACTTTTATTCTGATGAATATTACTTCTAAAGTTTTTTGATGTGTCATCTTCTAAAAACAACTTTGACTTCTTCTGGCATATTGCTCGAAGGTAAACTTATTTTCCCATTTAAGCAACACGGAGTAAATTCGTTTGCAGAATTTCTCTCGCATGGGAAGTACAAAGCAGAACAAAACTGACATTTCATAGACAACGACCCAACAGAGAACGAAATGACCTCACTACTTCTACGCTGACTTTCTCTTTCCCTGCATTCACTTAATGTACGTTTGCGTCTTTTGGGGCACGTGGGCAACGATTTGGAATTCGACATCACATGTGTACAACTTCAGTACAACTGAGCAAAACTCACTGTCCAAATGTTCTGTACAAAATACACCACAAAAGCAAATACATGCCAACTATCAACGCCACAATGCAATTATTACACTGAAACAAAACCTTGACGAATTGTAAACAAATCCCAACAATCAAAAATTGGATTTAAATCTAGTATTTTAAATACAATTACTTAAAAACTGCCAAACCCTGCAGTGAACCATAGAAAATTCGTTAAATCTAAGGCGTGTGCATTTAATTAAGTTAAGTTTTCTACATTATACATATATTTTATAGAATTTACATGAGAATATAATCAACGCACAGAGCATAGCGAAACTGAAGGATCTTTTATTACATTTTTGGTAGACTATTGCTGTATCAATATGAATGAGGGTCTATACATTAATTACAATATATCTAGATAACTTGCGTTACTCCTAACTCCTAATTATTAGCAAATTAACCTGGAAGGGGTCGCGAGGCGGAATTTGGATCTTGGCTTTATTTTGCGAACAGTTTTGAGTACATAGAACACCTTTGAGATTTTCTGTTCTCTTCCCCAAGCTTTTATCTGCTAATCTGTTACACGTCAATTTTGTTGCAGGCTGTCTGTCAAATCTCAAAATTTCATTTTATCTTGCTCGTGTATCCGGGGTCAAAAAAACTCCCACTCACCCTTCTACACAATGACTCGTTGACAAGTTGAGATGATTCGGCGCAACACCTGCCACTGCGATAACCTGCATTTCCTGTGATACAATCCAAGAAGGCATGTTCAACTATCAGGAGGGTGAAACATAACTGCTATTTCCAGGAATCATCAGAAACAGGTCTAGGACGGGCAGACGGATATTTGAAAATTTGCTTAGTTTTTGCATTTTGTCTATGTATTGGTCGATGGCAAATGATCAAACTGTTGGTTCTGAGTGTAGAGGCGATTCAGATGTCAATGGTGTATTGCCAAATACAAATGTAGGATCTCCTGTGGTTAAAATCTCACTTTTTTCTCTCTTCATCTTAGAAAAGTTGTTGGGGGATCTAATCTGTGTGCTTGTCACAAAGGTGCTGATATTAGATTACTTAAGGTGAGAAGGTACTTGGTTTGGGGCAAAAAATGACAAATTTTAATTATTAGCTTTTAGTATACTTTAAAATCTGTAAAATAAGAATATGTGGTCGAAACACAAATCAGAGCATTATATCAACTATAATTTGCACTTTATTTATGACGTTGTGCGCTGGGTGCCACACCCCCTTATGCATGCATTTGTGAAATCTTCGATAACTTCACTAGGATTTGACGTAGATTTCTGAACGATGTCTTATTTTAAGGGTTAGATTTTATACCTTCTGTTCGTACCAATGTAGCGTCCTATTATTTTGTTTATAAATGTGAAAGTTTGTTTATGTGGTTTGGCGCGCTTACAGTTTGCTAAGTATTTTTTGTGTTGACGAGTGCTGTCGAGATGGGTAGGCCAAAAACTTTCGGCAAGAGGAAATTTACTGGCCATCGCTTTACGCGAAAACCAGGAAATATCAAAAGTGCTACTGTTAGTTGCGAATCAACAATGAATAATGAAGGCACGTCTATTGTTGATTCTCCAGTGTTGCGTGACAATACTCCGAGTGCGAATCGAGAAATATGTAATTCTGACTCACCTCCTAGTGCTTCGAGAAAAAAATTGGAATACCCCAAACAATATTTGAAAATGAAGTAAATAATTTCAGCGAAAGTAATGGAAAATTGAGATCTGGTTTTGTGTTATTGGACATTGACCTGTTGTCGCAAGCATTGTGTGAATACACAAAATGTAAATTTTGTAACAGTGAGAATTCATTAGCTGTGGTTGAGAACATCAATACACGTAAAGGACTTGCTTCCTCCTTAGAAATTTGATGTTCCAAATGTGACAGTGGAAATAAATTTGACTCATCAAAGAAAACAACAAATTGATATGAAGTAAATGTAAGGTTTGTTTATGCATTACGTTGCATCGGCAAAGGACGTTCTGGCGGGAATACATGGTGTTCAATAATGAATCTCCAAAAACCTCCAAAAAACGGGCAAGAAGATTTAAAAGAAAGAACACAATAGAAACGGAAGATCCAGAAAACCAACACTATGAGGCAGGAATGTTTTAAATCAACATTTTCTGTAGGTAAATGCTGTTCAAACTTTATATCAGTTTTTCTCAGTTTCTCATTTTTTCATATTCTAGTGCACATTACAAAAAAACTACTTGCCTTACTGAAGTAAATCTTTTTTTGTGAATTAATAGGACTATAAACTATACAAATAAGAAGGGAATTTTTTGTAAGTTTCTTTCAAAATTTTTTAAAAATATTTATTGACTACAATTTGTACGAAAAAATGCAACATTTTAAAATTGTTGTATCTTCACAAATATTATTATAATTGCAATAATAATAGGTATTATCGTAGAAAAACATTCCTAAAACCTATCTTTAAAAAATGGTTTATATATATCGAATACGTTTTTTTTTTAAGTGTACTAGAAGTTACTGAAATTAACATGGGCGGGATAGGCAGTACCTTCTCACCTTAAGTTATTTTAAGTGCCTTATATCCTTGCGATAAGGGCTGAAACGAGTCCCCAAACTATGGCCCTTTTCCCTTTCCTCCTTCAAAAAGGCTCCAAGAAATGGCGTTGGTCACATTTTGATTTCTCTCTCCCCGAAAGACAATTTTTAACCATTTAATTTTTGAAAAACTCCTCCAATTTTCCCTCGTTATGTAGGAAAGAACGGAAAAGAACGTGGTGCTGGTTTTTTGGTTCATTCCAAATTTTCGAAAATGGGTGGGGGGAGCAAATCATAAATATTATAAAAAATTTTATTAAATGAAATGTAAAAAAATGATTCTTTAGAAAAGATGCGTATTTTTTTAAAGGAGTGGCGTATTTTTTGCAAATCTTACAACTTTCATTTTTCGCGTTTTATTGCTAGCCTTTCACGAGGTGTCAGATTGAAAAACAATGCCCCTACGCGGCAGTTCGAAATTTTGAGAAATCCTTATAAGGAGAGGATATTAGCTGCACTGTCACATAATTTGAATTGATATATTAGCTTTAAAATATTAGATTTTTGCACCTATTGTTCTGAGATATCTAACGAGTTTAGAAGTGATGACTGAGGTGTCAATATGGACCGAAATAGTGGTATTGTAATATTACAATATAATTTTTGAAAAAGTCTCCAAAATTTGTCTTTAAGTTTCTCGTAAGAATAGAGTAAAATACGCTAATAAAGGTGGAATAGGTCCGATTTTTATGGTTAACTCTGAATTTTCGAAAATTTCAAAAGTTTGAATTTTTTCAGTTGTCTTGTTAAAACTATAAATTCAAAGATTTATCCTTCACATGAAATTCATTGTCCACAAATATCTTTCATTATGGTCATGTCTTATTAAGTTTATGTACAATTTTTTAAAACTTTGGTAGTTTTCGCGCAATATGGCATGCAATAAGTGTAATTTTAAAAACATAACAAAAACAAGATTTTCCCGAAAACGGCTCCAATTTTTTTCTTTAAACTTTGATAGGGATAGTGCTGAGTGTACTCGGAGATGATAGACATTTTGCTCTATTCATTTGTTTTTGTAAAAATTACAAAAATGTAATTAATTTTAATAGCATCTCATGTCGTTTATATTTACATTAGTGGTAATTTGTTCACATTATTGCGTTTACAAATATGTGCGTCTAAAAAGTTTCATAAAAAATCAGATTTTCTGTGAAAACGAGCTCAAAATTCCGCATTTTCAGAAACCTCAAACGCAATTTTCTCAAAAACGGCTGAAAATTTTTTGTATGTGTAATGCTCATTTCATTGTTTAAGACAACATAGAATTAATTTTGTTGTATTCTTTCATGTTTTTAAAAAATTACACAAATGTAATTTTTTTGAAATATCTCTCATGCTGTTGATATGGACAATTCTAGCAATTTGTATACATTATTGCATTTGTGAGTGAAAGTTCTTCAGATGACTTCAAAGTTTTTCGAAAATACAGGAGATTCCTGTGAAGAAGAGCTACAAATTTCAAATTAATAGTACAGCTTAAACAATTTTCTTTAAAATGCCTCAAAATTTCATAATGAAAATTTCCATATAGGATGAGGTTTTACTCTTCTTTAATATTTTAAAAGTAATATTTCGAATCTAGCATTAAGAAACCGAAAAATTGAGAAAGTTAAAAAAAGGTGGTGATAGATGGCAGTCGCTATGAGGATGGGCCAAGACCGTAAAGCTAGCCCATACCAAGGAAGTTAAAAAAAAATTTACTATGAGAAAGTCTGTGCCATCTATAGTACCACTAGTTTTAAGAATATTAGGTAGCTAGGTCGAATTCAGCTGCTGTTTAAGAGGACAACACAAGCGATCTACTGCTCTGGTCGGTTGTTTCTGTGATTTGTTCGTTCAGTGTTTTTGACAAATGCTGGAGCAATATCCTAACAAACATCAGGTTCTGCGATCTTTCCATCATCATCCTGTTTTTTTTTTATTCATATCCTTCCTCTTTCTCCTTACATGCAGTATTATATGTCGGAAGCTTAGATCTGGTCCCAGCCGGGGCGGTGTCACGCTGGAGGAGATTCCAAGAGAGGGAAATCGCCCAATATAGGTAGGCCCCTTATCTCAACCTTCAGCAGGAAAGGAACTATGCTTCCTCCTGGGAGAATACTCACTAATGAAACTGTGATAACAGTTGATGCAGCAGGATATACTGTACCAATCGATATGCGATATGTTCTCATCACATTTATGATCCTTGATGTATATAATGCTGCAATATGGCTGTGTGTGTGTGTGTATGTATATATATATATATATATATATATATATATATATATATACACACACACATACATACATACATACATACATACAACAATGCTTGAAAGCACTGAAAGTCAGTGTTAATGTATTTTACTGGTTAATCAGTGTTTATGTATTCTTAGTTATATAATTATCCAAGCTCTAAGAAGTTCAGTCACATGCTGGAGAAAATGATTGATAAAGCTGACTCCTACTCAGATCTGTTCTGCTTTTAATACATAATGACAATGTACTTTTTTCTTTCAGGTGAAACATGTCTGGATCAGGAGATCACGATGATGAAAGCTACGTTGTAAAGCTTCGGGGTCTTCCGTGGTCAACATCTGCTGATGAAATACGAAAGTTCTTCAGTAAGTCACAATTCAGTTAAAACTGTTTGAAAAATTCCTAATGTATATTCAAAGACTAATTTCTGTGGAAAGTAATTTCATGAATAAATTCAATTGAGTACCTATTTCACTGTGCAGTGGAGTGGAAGAGTAAACATAAATTCATACATTATACTGTTTATAAAACGACTTTTTCCTATTGACTGTAGAAAGGAATTAATTGAACCTATAGTCTTTATTTTGTTTATTTATATTTATGAAATATATAATAAAGCTGTCCATTATTTACTTCATTGTAACCTTTAGTACAATAGTGATTTAGTGCATTTTAAAGGATAATAGCAAATGATTAACCTAATTAATTTATCCAATACTGATGTAATTATTTTCTTTCAAATATTTGGTTTAGGCCACTGATGAATTTTTTAGACTAGTTTTACACCAGTTGAATACTACCAAAACAGCATTGCTGTGCCAACTGCATTACCCTTTGTGGAAAATGCAACACACACAAAAAGGAGACATGCTATTGAATTGAGCTTTCAAACCACATTAGGTACAAAGCAGTATTTAAGAGATAAGAATTACTCGTCGCTACAGTATCCCAGTCTGTGAATGAGACTTAAGATATGTCTCTTCCTTGTGCTGCCAATCAGAACTCAGACATGCCTGTGCTTATAATCAAAAGGGGCTTGAATATTTTCTAGATGAACCTTCTTTTAAACAATTTTGTAGGAGAGTCCACAGAGCAGCAACAATTACATAAACCACCGTGGTTAACACTTATGTGAACATTGTAGGAAAAGTTGAAGTGGGACTACATTTTGCATTTTAGCATTTCAGTGACAGCATTCATGTACCCATTGTAGTTTCCAGAGAATGGAGACTGGCACAATGACATGCATGCAGTCATGTGCAACTGTTGAAGCAGACTGCAGCAAACTGTCAATAGAAAAAGAGAACAGAAATATCTTCACCCCTTGCAGTGCTCCAGTGTGAGCCAAACCAGTTGACAAAGCTGTATATTCCTTTAGTGAAAAACGCTGCCGTGCCGGTCTGTGGGAGCCTTTAATTAAAAAACTGTGATTACAGAGGGTCCTGATGTTCTCCAGGTTTTGGAAGGGCATTGATAAAAGCCAAGTAATAAGAGTTTTGCAGTATAGTAGGTTATTGTTCCTTAAATTTGTTGTAACGTGCTGCTTCATGCACGGCGATAGTGAGCTGTCATGATTTGTTGAGAGAAGGATCAATGGTTGTGGGATCATTTAGTGGAATATGAAATGTAATGGCCTATTTCAGAATGGGTTGAATGGAAGTTCATTCATTGGTATTTACTTTAATTTCTAAGTTTTCCAGAACTCTAACCTTTCAATCGTGTAGAGTGAAGTTTTTGTTGCATTATGATTCTAAATAATTCTTACTTTCTCCCATACTTCTGACACAGTATAGAGAAAGTAATGAACTTCTGCAGAGGAAAAAACTCATTTTTCGACTGAAAATATTGCCGAGACCTGGTAACTCATATGTAAATAAATCTTGCCCCTTAATGTAGTAAATTACTTCCTCTATCATGCTGCATTATCAGAATCCGGGTTATGTGGGTCCCTGACACCGAAAAATCTGTTGACAACATGCCCACTTGTCCATGGTCAACCTACTCGCCTAACCTGTTCAGATGATTTTCTCCAAAATGGATATTCCCCAATTGTTCTGAACGAACTCGAGGCACTGCGAGTTTGAAACATATTCAGAGGGTCCTTTCCATGAAGCTCCTATTTTCAAATTTTCTCCAGATTTGTTCATCTGAGAGAGCAAAAAACGTGTAAAGAAATGGTGTATTTCGCATTTTCGTTGAACTCCCTAATTTTTCAAAAATTTCCAAAGTTAAAATTTTTAATCAGTCTTTCTAAAACTACAATAATGAAGAAAGAAAAGTTTTCTTAAGAAATATAGATTACCAGTTCTTTAAATAAAGGTCAATTTTGGAAATTGAGTTGTTAAGTGTCATTTTTGTAAATCTTAACAATTTGCAAATTTTAGGTGCTTCATTAGCAAGTGTTTCACAAGTGGCCAGATTGTAATGCATGTTCCAATGCCATGTTGTGTCTAGGCAGTTACAAATTCTGAGAATTCTTCTCGTTGTTGGGAGATGTTTTTGGCTGCATGAAACAGTATTAATTGTCGAATCTGTGTTGACGTATTATATTCAAAAGAATTAGTTTTTGCATCTAATGTAAGATTTCTAATGAGTTTTACAAGTGATCACGGAGAGGTGTTAATATGGACCAAAATTGTGTTATTTTAATGTTATGTAACTGTAACTTACTTAGTTAATTTGTGAAAGGAAAAATAGTAGAAGGGTCATGCTTTTCCTTCTATCTTGCATATATTTATTACCGTTACTGTTTATGGAAAATTTATCCATTATTACAGAAAATTCATTTGTAACTCCTTCAGTTGTATAAAGATAAATGATTTTGTGTTTTATTATTTTATTTTGTTATGCTTTGTTTCAAATTGTTTGGAAGAAGCAGCTGAAATTTCACAGTAGCTTTTTATTGAACTGTTTTTAATATCCTGTTCCAATTTTTCTTACTAGGCGATTGTAATATCAAACATGGGAAGTTGGGGATTCACATGACCATGTCCCGAGAAGGACGTCCTAGTGGGGAAGCATATGTAGAAATGGAAACTGATGAAGATATTGAACGTGCAATCAAGAAGGATAGAGACCATATGGGTCATAGATATATAGAAGGTAGGACTACCTTCAAGATCACTGCTGACATTTAAAACATTGTTGGACTTTTTTGAAGTTTTGTTTTGTTTTTACTCATTTCAGTCTTTAAGGCAAAAAGATCAGAAATGGAATGGGTTGTGAAGCGAAGTGGTTTGAATTTAGAGAATGCTATGGATGATGGATGTGTTAGACTTCGTGGACTACCATTTGGTTGCTCAAAAGAAGAAATAGCACAATTTTTTTCAGGTATGTGTGTATTCTGGATGTTTATAAACAATTGCATAATTTAATATTAGCTTTGAAATATTAATAATTTCTGAGGTGAAAATTCAAATTTGAGGGGTGCCTAATATTACATTGTTGAAGTTTATAGATTCTGCTAAATATAAATTCAATTGGCACTTTTTCTGATTTATAAAATGTGATTGATATTGTGTGTCAATATTAGGACTTGCAAACTATTTGAATTGTATTTGAAAATACCAAAGAAAAATTTGCAGTATGCATTAAAATGTCAGAATAAAGCATTAACCCACTGATTGTTATGGGAGATGGTGTATTACATGGCAATATGAAGATTCTTACTGTGCAATGTATTTGCCATTAGCTGTTTTCATTTTTGAAGGTTTTGCAATTCCTGATATTCATGTCATTTTTGTATGTTTTGAATATGTATTTGTAGGTCTTCCAGTGCTTTTGTTGTTGATTGAGGGTATATTGTTTATTGGTTGGGTAGGGTTGGAGATAGTACCCAACGGGATATCCCTACCAACTGACTACACGGGAAGGAGTACTGGGGAGGCTTACGTTCAGTTTGTAAACAAAGAAGTGGCAGAGAAAGCTCTTGACAAACACAAGGAAAAAATAGGACACAGGTGGGGAAGGAGTGCAGTGGAATGGTAGGGAGGGATCGGGTGGGATGAAACCCAAACCCTCTATTCTACGGTATACCATCTCGCTCTTTTTTCTTAACTCATCAATTCAACAAGGGAGTTGTATATATAAACAGTGTAGGGATCTAAAAGCCATTTTACTAAATAATTGTTTGCTTTTATTGCATTGAAAGAGATAAAGTCCATTTGGCATAGATGGCATTTAGATCCTTACAGTAGTAGAATGTTTCAGTTCATGTGACTTTTCACCAGTGTGCAGGTAGGATTTCTTTAATTTTTGAAAGTAATAAGTTAAATTGCCTCTATTTGTTTTATAATTTAAGGTTTTCCTGTCTTTATAAACGGCTACAGTGCATGATTGGAAGTCTTCATATATTTTGTGTGTATGTGCGCGTGCGCGTCACCCTTTGCTTCTGTGATTGTCCTAGTGGAATGGAAATTTGGTTATTCATTAAGCAGCATGCCATTTGTTGCTCATGTACATAATGTGTTACATTAATGCAAAAGCCATGTGGCATGTGTAGTGTGTCCACTACTATATACCTGTTTAAATTGTAGCTGCCTCGTGGATCTTTAATTCTGTGTACTCTTTCACAAAGGGAATGATATAGAGAACTTGTAGACTGCAAATCTGGTAAATTTAGAATACATTTTTCCCCCCCAAGTCATCAGCCATCTTGCCTTTACTTTCCATGATCACTGTCACTAATTAGACAGTGCACACCCAGGAGCATGTGCACATGAATTTGTGGGCACTATCATTCTGAGGCATGTCCTGTTGTGAACTGTTGTTGGATTTGTGATTGTAAATAGGACATACAGTGAATCCTCTTTGAATGACCACATCATGGCTGATTTTTCTTGGAACATTGAAATCCATATATTGTATGCAAATTATGCCCCTATTTGTAGATCACCTCCTCCCGAAACGCTGAACAATCTCTTAATAGCTATTTTCTTAACTTCCCCTTTTAAGACTTTCAGAAAAATTCTAAGAACAAAATTTTCAGTTAAAGGGAAAATTGGCCAGTATTAAAAGCAAATTCTTCGAACACTATTTCAGAGTATGATTGACTGAATATGGTTCAAAAATTTGGACGCAAAGCATTCTGTGAACATGAAAAGTGCGAGAAAGATCATTTATAAATATGATTTTTGTAATTGTGGGATTGATTACTGCAACAAGAAGTGTTTGAATTTGTTCTAAATTTATAAAAATTATTATAAATAAAAAAATACTAGATTAATAAAATTAAAGATGTATCTGTTGTTTAAATACCAAATATTAATTCTTGATGTTAGAAGTCGTCAATACAATGAGTTACTCTGGGGCAATTTTCTTCCATGTGACCGGTTACATTCATAGATAATATGATCTCCAATGGGCTAATGAATTTTTAAATGTTCTTGTATACACCAAATTATCATTTTATAGACTGAATGTTACAAAACTAATAATTATCGTTTACTGCAAGTTATACTGTATAAAGCACACTGTTCCAAACAGCTTTTGTATCCATGCTATAATGTTATTAATTTATTACTACTGAATAAAATTAAGAAAGTAGAAATGTGTGAAAACATAACTTGATATTGGACATTGACAAAGAGTTGTACTTTCCATTTCATAAAATAATTTTCCATGAAAAATTAATCGAAATGGCCACAACCAATGTCACGTCATAAGAGCGAGAGCAGTGTCCCTTTGATAACAGGTTCCTGGGATCAGCATTTCGACCTGCCGGCACCGACAGTTCAGCTCAGTTGAGTTTGTTTGTACAAGAGATGGAGCCCTTGTCACATCCCAAGAGAGCTTCTTTTCATCATGTGGAGAGTAGACATTTCAGTGACTGAGTGTTTGTTCTCTGAAAGTTCTTTTGTGTGTGGAGGGGGCAGCTTGTAGACTCCCAACTTCTTTGTGAGTCTAGGGATAATAAAACAGTGATCAATAATAATAAATAATAAACAGATGCATGTTTTACATTTATATTGCTCTATTTAAATATTTTTGGTTGCTTTGAGACTGGTGGTTCAAATTTAGAAGGTTCAAAACCAATGATCTTCTGGAAGATCTGTGGTGGCTTCTTTGGCATCCAAAAAGGTGTCTCAGGCAAATAATTAGGTAGCTCTAGTTAAACATTATTGCCCTCTTGCTTATGAAGAGTTAGTCTTCATATTATTGCACGCATCGCATCAATTGAAGCATTACTTTGAACTAGAGTCCAGCCTTCCCCAAACTGGAATTTGTCATGCACCCCTTCTTGAACTTGCAGAATATATTCAGGTGTCAGGTGGCCTCGGAGTTGAGGCTGGAGCTTACTATTTGTTCTTTTCCAGCCCCAGTCTTCAGTTCAAGGTTTATTTCCAATTTTTCATTTCTCTCTTTAAGATCAGAGCAGTTTTCTTAATATTCACATGAAACAACATTAGGAACGTGTCAGAAGAACCTTCCAAATTCAATGTAGTTGAAAACTACAGTTCCAAATACAGAGATCTGATTCTTGGCGAGACACTTACAAAATAAGACAGGCAAAGGTAGGAAGGTAGATGATAGTGGTAAGAGCAGTGGGCAGGGTTGGGGTTGCCACTCAAGACAGCTTATATTACGTTAAATATGTTCGAACCTTATGTTCTTGTACTGGTGGCAATAAAGGTAAAGATTTATAATATTATCTTTTTTGCAATTTATTACATAATTTTATTTACTTCTTTCACTTTTTTCTTTCCCTTACTCTTTTTTTCTGTCTAAATCACATATTCCAATGAACATTATGACAAAATGGCACCTCCAAAACAAAAGTTGCAGAAAGTTATCCACAATTTCATTTACATCATCTCCTGTTAGCACATAATGAATGAACCACAGCAGCAAGGCTAGATTTGTTTGCAATTAAACAATTGCCTTCTTAGAATTTTCTTAGGTTTTTATTTCTCTTATTCTCCATGCCTTTTGATGATGCTTGGAATTCAAAGTACTGTATGGTATGGGAAACATCATTACCTAAGAAACAAAATTATTAGCTTGGCAGTTAGTTCTACTGAGGTTACACAAAGGTTGCTGTATGCCACACCAATAAAAAGCTGCACTAAAGGTAAATTGTGCAAAAATTTGTCGAACTTCAACTATTGATTACACCTAAATGGTGTCCGTAATGAAAAATGTAACTAAATTGTAGGAATTTTGTGGAATATTTTAATAGTAGTTTTTATCTGAATTTTATAGCTTCTTAGAAATAGGGAGGTGAAAAGGGGGAGGGAAATCGTAACTTACATTCCAACAGACACCTATTTGGGGAAACTTCAGATGTGTAATCAGCACTCAAAAAAAAACAAAGGAGCTTAAAATCAAAACATCAGTTTATTTTAGAACAGTACCTTTAAGCGCATAATGACTGAACAATGAAAACAGAAAAGAGAAAGAGTATGAGAGCATGTTAAGAGATTATTTACACCAGGGAACCTTTTAAAAATGCTTTTGAAAGGCACTACTTCGAATTCTCATTTTTAGATTTTTATAACATGTATGGTACTTGCAGACTCGTTTGCTTTTCTGTATTTGTAGTTCTTTGCTGAATTGCAAGTGGCTACAGGTAAAGATTTCTCAGTCTGCAACCCATTTGTATTAATTTTCACCCAATGCTTGCTGAGATTTCATTTAATAGGATCGCCTTAATCACATGCAAAATTTCAAATGTTTTTGTCTTTGTTTCATTTCACATGTCATAAATAAATTACCAATCGGTTTTAGAACATGAAGAATATGGCTTTTACTTTTCGTTTTTCATTCAAATCCTTGCTGCATGTTCCTAAAATGCCTTGGGTGAAGGTCACTGGAGTACCCTTAGTCATGGAAAATGCATGATTTTAGGAATGTAAGAGCAGCCAAAATGTGTTTAAGAAAGTTTTCCATTCATAATGGAAAACAGCCAAATTAATATGAAGGTATTCAATGTAACAATGATATAAATAAGAAAAATGTGATGTCAATAGCAGCACAGTGAATTTAAATGGTCAAATATCAATTAGTCACTATCCCTTCTGGGAAAGGTTGTTACATCTAAGAATCAAAAATGAATTGTAGTAAGCAATTCGTTCATAGTACATTAAAGTAGTATGTGAACAGAGTAAATTATTGCCAAGTATTTTGTTTGGAAAACTTTCAACATGTTAGCATTTTGCATAAAATTTTGGTTGGATATGGCTTGGCTTTTACAAGATAGTTAACAAAGGAACATCTGTCCCTGGATGCTAAGGAAAACAGGTAGGTTCATGCACAAATATTTAGTTTGTACTAGTTTCATTCACATGTCTGTTTGATCAACTGACAATATGCATGCTCCAGGTATGTATTACAATTTATTTCGAACTGAAGTATCATCAAATTTTGTTGCAATATTTCACCAATAAAAGCAAAGTGCTTGAACTAAAATTTGATGATAAAGTGCCCTGATGTAAATATCACATTCCACTTAAATTGTTGCTTGTTCATAGTTGTGAGTTATGTGATAATAGATGGGAAAATACCATTTGCATTTGTAGTTTTCAATAAATAAACTTAAATTTCCCTTCAATGTTGTACATTTACATTCAACAATTTTTGTAATAATAGCTGGGTAGTCTTGGTTATAACTTCTCATATTAAATGATGGGAAGCAATTAACGTAGTTGCTGATAAGGCTTGCTTTAATGCCCAATAGTCCATGTAGTTCTGTTCACACGTCAATCCCTTGTGCAGATACATCGAGATATTCCGAAGTAGTTTGTCTGAAGTAAGAGCTGCTCTTGGGCCAAAAATGCGGCCTATGGGTCCTGGTGGTTTCAATCAGCGACCGGCTCCTTATGATCGTGGAGATCGTTTTGGAGGAATGAACAGATATTCCAACATGGGTCGTGGCTCTAGAAATTTCAAAGGTATGTTTCCTTCTTTTTCTCGTTAAGAGAAATTATTTCTTTAGGAAATGCTCTTAAAAATTTGTTTCTTTGCAGGATTCGGTGATTTTGACGATGGTCCCAGCCCATGGGGCTTCAGTTCCTCGTGGGGAGGTGGTGGAGGTCCAGGAATGAGAGGTAGCATGGGAGGAAGAGGAGGAAGTGGAATGAATATGAACATGAGTATGAATTCAAGTGGTTTTGGTGGCATGGGTGGGCTTGGAAGAGGTCGCTCTGGAGGTGGGGGTAATAGTTGGAACAGTAATGGTGCTGGAATGGGAGGCGGTGGGCACTGTATCCATATGAGAGGGCTCCCATTCCGTGCTACGCAAGCTGATATTGCAGATGTGAGTAAGATTTGTGGCAAATGTTCACACGTTTATAAGAGTTCACATAATATTACATGGAAATTTTTTTTGCAGTTCTTCAGACCACTTGTGCCAATTAACATCAGATTATTGTATGACAACAGTGGAAGAGCATCTGGGGAAGCTGATGTAGAATTCGCTACTCATGAAGAAGCTGTTAAGGGGATGTCAAAGGTAATTAAAATTTTATACAGAGGGATTGTCTAAAGTTAGCTGAATGTTAAATATTCTTTTACTTTATTGTACATGATCGGAAGATTGTTTTTTCTTGCACGTTTCATATGAAATATGGTCTTATTCGCAGATCAACCGTAGTTTACAATTTAAGATTTTAAATTGTCTTTCCATGTCGTGAAACTAGTAAATGATGACATACTAATAAGCTGCGAACACTTGTATCTATATCGTTAAATTATACTCACGGATGTATCCTCAGCATGTTTGTCAAGTGATTAAGACCCTTTTTAATGGATGGTAGAGAGAAAATCTCAAACAATTTGTTCATTGCATCAAGTGAAACACTACTTAATAATAAATAAAAATTGTTACCCGAGAGTTTGTTTCATGATGGACAATGAACTGTCTGTTCGAAGCCCAAGAAGTACAAATCTTGTTTTTGCATGAAAAGGAAACGAAAAAAATTTCACTTTGCCAGAAGTAACAATTCCACGTCCAATTGCAGAAAATTATAAATGTTTCCTCGGCAAAAACTTCCAAAACTTGGAAATTTGCTGCTGTGTCCCATGTTACCTGTGAAACCTAGCTATGGCCGAGTTGGCAGTTCACAACACAATTATACGAATTAAATGATGCAAATTTTAAATATGTTAAAAATTGTGAAAGAACTGTAAAAGGATTGGAGGCCTTGAAAAAAAGGAATAGGGAGACTAAAGTTTCAAAGGGCCAAAAAGTAAAAGGAAAAAAAGATACAGAATAGTACATCTGAAGATAAAGAGGGTAGGGTCATACCCTCTGACAAATTCAAGGTACAAGAAAATTGTGATAACTTGGGCAATAAGTTTCAGCATGCTTGTCAAGTCAATTTTCTAGTAGTAAAAATTTTTACCAAATGGTAAGAATTAGTTTAAATACTTCAATTCTAAAGAGATCTCTGGAATTTTTTAAAGGGTTGTCTTTACTTCAGTCAATTTACATTTAGATAAATAAGGTAATTGCAAAATTTTAATAATTGTCAATTAGAAAGTTTCTGTAGAGCAGGTATCAATGCTGCTGTCAGAATTGTACACATCTGCACTTGAATTCAATATCAACCTTATCATAAAATGTTCCATTCAATCCAATACCACAATGGTTTCCACTTCATCAGGTCAGTTCAAATGGTTCAGTTCTGTTAGTATGGCTCCAGCCAGGTATATAGTACTTTGGAGTCAACTGTTCTGGCCCAAACAATTGTGTGAGGCAGTTCCAACTATTGACAACCTTGTTGAGCAGACAGAGTGGGGATACTCTATAGCGAGAATTCAATCCTTTTCCTGTCTGAATAGAAGAATGGTAAATAAGTTCCTGGGCAAGTAGAATTGGGCTTTAAACTTGCTGTGAAATGTCATCTCACAGGTGTCCACTAGTAGACTTTAATCCTGGTGTGTGTGTATGCGCGTGCGTGCGTGTGTGCGCGTGCGTGTGCGTGTGTTTCCAGCCTAAATGAACCTTAAACACAGATTTTATAACGGAAAATTAGTGGTGGTGGTGGTGTTGGTGTGATTCCAGCAGTTTCCTTCTTGAACTGTCCTTGGCAAGCAGTTGTACTTGAAAATAATTACACTAGACAAGAGTTATTTTGCAACATAATTTGTCTTAAGTTCAGTATTTTTTATATAATTTTGTCCTTATAACCATTTGTTTTGAATTTTGTCCTTTGTAAAATGTCATAAATTTGTGTTTTACTTGCTATAAACTTCGCAATTAGGTCTTTTGCAGAATGTTTCTCGTTCTAGAGTTCGTCAATCACTTCCATTTTTTTTCTGTACCATGTACTCTTCAAAGACCTTCGGACACAGCTTTCTTAATGTAATGCGAGCGGTCACTGAATTTTGTGGTCTATACCTTGCCAAACTTACAGCTGTTACGCTAAGTTAATAAGATAGCCTTCCCTGAATTCTATTGTCAACTGATAGAAACATGGTGATGCTTTTGAGAATTGAATTGGGTTCAGATGACCAAGGTTATGAGTTCGGATGACAGTGGCAAAGTTGCGCTTGTTGAGACCTTGAAAATCACACCAAGCATGAGAAAGTCACAATGTGACATTCATGCATGTGTTTGCCAAAGATTCTCAGACAGCAGGCGTAAGAGGAATAACTCTGAGTTCACTTTTATTTTCTCAGAATGTGAAATTCTCAATTTTGCACTATGCCATTCCAAAGAATGCTGGAAATTTAAAAGTAAATTTCCTTCTTATCCAGGTCATAATCTCTCTACGTTCTCTAAAAACTATGGTTTTCATTAGACAGGTTCATGGATTCCCTCCCTCTCTGACTGTCTCTCCTCTCTGCTTTAGTGGCACACTCTATCACACGTGTCATCTTTCATGGTGGTATATTTGATGACTAGACAATTTTCTGTTCTGAATGGGTTAACTTGTGAAAAGTCACCATTACCAGTTACTTTATATTTGAGTCATGGATTTTTAGATGTTAGGAAAGTTTCTCTCATCTTGACAGTTTGGCTAATAAATTTTCTTTTCCCAGGATAAGGATCACATGCAACATCGATACATCGAGCTTTTCCTGAACTCTACACCTGGTAGTTCAGGTGCTGGAGGATTGGGAGGTGGTAATTTTGGTGGCATGGGAGGAGGTGGATTTGGAGGAGGTAGTGGAGGTGGTGGTGGATTTGGAGGAGGTAAGAAACATAATGGAGGTCTTTCATAACACCTTGAAGTGTGAATACTCATTCTTATCTGTTTGTCAGGTTGGAATTAAGGTGTCCAGTGGATTTATTAAAGAACCAAGATGTCTTTTATCTTCTTTTGCAAGTGTTTCTCAGCTGATGGAAGTGTTCAGCAACTGCTGCAGTTTTTGAAATAACTGTAACTTAAACCTGAGCATTTAATAGAGTTTATTATTGGATTAAAGTTTGTGTTACTTACTATTGGAACAATTTTATACCTAGATCTACCTAGGAAACAAGGATCGAAACATGCTTCATTATTTTAAAAAGTTGAAGTCTAGTGTCTGTCTGAAAATTTACTTCATGTCAGTGAGTATTTTGGAAGTTTTGGATGTTGAGTTTTTTTAAAAAAGTATTCAAGATTTGTAGGCATCACACGACAATGATAACTCAATGTAGATGTCAGCCTGGATCTTAAACTGAACCTCTAAGCCTTCCAGTGCAATATATGTAAATTAAGTTTATTGCAAATGCAGAGTAAATGATTTTTGAAGGAATTATGATTTGTTGGAAAAAATAAAATATTCATTGGAATGTTGCAGGGTTCATAATTAAAATAGAATTTGTATGTATGCTGTGTAGCAATGTTCGTACTAATCGAATTGCAAGACATAAAATTGCTAGAGGAGAGATTTCTTTGTGTCTGTGTTTGAAGAACGTGAGTCTTGAGACCCTACTTTTATTTTAATTGAAGCCTAAATTGTTCGGTGTTCAGTTTCTAATATTACAAAAAGTGATACAGATGGTAACTCTTTGCCATGTGAATTTTTAGTGACTAATATAATCTGTGGATGAATTTATACTTGTAATAAGTATCTCATCTGAGAGGTATGAAAATTGCAACTCTTAGCTATTTATTTAAACTAAATGGTAGTTTCCATATCATTGAGATATAAATTATATGGTCTTCATTCTAGGTTTTGGTTATAAAAACAATAGAAATGTTGCTTCTTGGAAGGATTTATTAAATTTCCACTACCCAAAATATCTGGTAATTACAGGATTTCAAAAACATGTAGTTCACAATGATGGTTTCACTCAGGCAATAATGGACTTCACTGCATTAGCAAGTGTTAAATTATGAAAACTGAAATTTGCACATTATGTACATTTGAATTATTTTTTAATTTTAAGATATACTTATTTTTCCATGTATATTTATCCAAGTTTTGATGTAACAGTTGGCTCTCAAGTTGTCTTCAATATTCTAATTTTCTGTACTTATGTGTTCAAATATTAGACCCTTTATTATGAATTAAAATCATTTACATAATGAATGTTATGGAGAATGGTTTGTTTTTAACTTTTTTCTCTTAGAATTCAGATTTCGTACTTTCATGCTTTATTTGATTCGAATATTTAGGTACCAATGATCTGCGATATTTCAGTTTATGGTGCTTCTGAATATCAGACCCTAAATATTGCAGGCTTTGTATTAACTTGCTAGACATCAGTAGTGGAACTTTTACATCGTTAGAAGTTTTGCAAAGTTCAATCTATGATATTTGTGTTCGGTGTTACTAATTATTAAAGATTTCAATATGCATTCTTAACTGACTATTCAGTTTCCAGTGCACTGTTGATATTCAAAGCTAAGTAAACTACAAGGATGCGGAAAGTAAATAAATTATTGGGAACTAATGTTTTGTTCTGATATGTGCTATTATGCCTGCTAATGTGGCTGAATATTATAATCGCTTGTTGAGGTATAAATGGTTCAGCTATATTTGTCATTGACTAGAAAATAGACTTGTATAACCTATACAACTGTTTATTGTAACTGAAACAGTGATACTTGACAGTGGAATAGTTCTGAAGAGTTGCTTCAGTGTGTATCACATTGAAGATTATAGAAGTGTTATGTAGCGTTAATAATAAACTCTGTGTATTGATGACTTAGGTATTGATAAGTGTAGTATATGTACTGATGTAATTCTTTCTGCACTTTTGTGATGTGATTTGTCACCAGTCTGTTCCATTTTCTTAGTGTAAGTCTACCAACTTGAATACAATTAAAATTTTTTGAATATAATTAAATTTGTTGATACTTTTTAACTTGAATTAACCCCTTCTTCAAAATGACTGTAAGCTGTAATTTTAATCTTATGATGAATCTTTGATGTTCTATTCCTGGAATGACTGCAGTATTCAGGAAGATTTCAAAATCTGTTTGTGCTAAGCAGGGCTGATTTAACGATCTGTGGGGCCCCTTTACTAACTTCTAAGTTTTTTAAGACATACTAATGTGTGTGTGAGAGAGAGAGAGAGAGAGAGCTTTATCCCATTTCAGATTATGATTTATTTTTTTTAATCGATCGTTAGCTAAACATTGCTTTGTTAATCAATATTGGGACAATACTGTAAATTTTAAAAGGTCTCAAACTAAAGTATGTATATAAATACTGGAATCAAGTTAAGAGAACTGGGTAGACATTTGTACATTTTTCTGTTACATAATCATGATATGAAGGAGAGAAAAAAATTAGGGTCTGGTTCACATTGGTCCAAAAACTGGGAGCATACAGTATTTTTTTTTTTTTTAATTTTTTTATTATTATTATTATTAACACTTGCAAACAAGTTTGAATACTAGCTTTGGTCAAAAGAATTCATTATTTGAAGTATTATCAGAAGATGTATACCGTAATCTGGGGTGAATAGGATCAAATGTGGAGAAAATTAGTAGTGACAATTGTGTAATTAATTTCCGTACGGCCATAAGTTCAAAATTCAAACGGCAGTTCTGAGATGTAATTCTGCCGAAAATGGTATCAGTGGTCGATTGTAAATGAGGCAACACTGCTCAGAAGTGTGTGCATGCAGTGAGCTCGCATGGCAGTCCAAGAGTGCGGTATGGTGTTCTATTGTTGAGTGCGGTGGAGTATTCTATTGTTTTTCGCTAATTGCTATTTATAGGTTGTACTTTTCTGACTGAAGTGCATTCTGAGGTGAATAGGATCAGTGTTATTGTGAAGTGCTTCATTGCTCGTCATGCCCAGGAACTATCAACCAGATCCTCGTGCCAAACTCTACATAAAAACAACTCCAGAAGAATTGGAAAGAGCCATTGACGACATCAAGAATGGTGGTAGTATCAGGGCGGCTTCCAAAGTCCATCAGATTCCCTTCTCTGTTCTACGGTACCCCTATAAAAACCCCAATATGAAACCACAAGGAGGACAAACAGCCCTCTCGATGGATGAGGAAGAAATTATCGTTTTCCGGATTGTTCTCTGTTGTCTCTCTGAGTGGGGCTACCCATTTGATAGAACCACTGAGGTTATTTATTAAGGGATATCTCGACAGGAGAGGCAAAAATATGAAATGCTTCTGAAGTAATACACCAGGATACGAGTTTACCACAAGCTTTTTGAAGCGCCACAAAGAAAAATTTAGTTTAAGGATGTGCCAAAATATCAAAAGGGCAAGAGCAGCAATGTCTGAGGATATTCTACATGAATACTTCGACAATCTAAGAGTGGAAATAGATCGGGTGCCTGCTTCCAACATCAATTTCGATGAGAAAAATTTAGCCGACGATCCAGGAAGAACGAAGGTGATAACAAAAAGGGGCTGCAAATATCCAGAACGTGTAATGAACTCATCAAAATCTGCTACATCCATCGTGTGCTGCAGCTGCTAATGGAACCATGCTACACGTACGTAGTGTACAAATCTAAACATTTGTACAACTCCTGGGTTGAGGGTTCTGCAAAGGGATACATTTTAATAGAACATTGGGTGGTTCGACAGTGATTGTTTTGATGATTGGCTTGTTAAAGTGATTATACCATAGTCGTAAGTTGGAAGGTCTTAAGATTCTTGTTGGCGATTATCTTTCAACACACCTTTCTGTGACCTCTGTTAAATTGTCAAGAGGACAATATCAAAATGGTGTTTTTGCCCTCAAATTCCACACACCTTACGCAGCCACTCGATGTCGCATTTTTTCTACCCTTAAAACAGAAGTGGAGAACAATCCTAACTACATGAAAGATGGGAACTGGAAAAAGGGAGTTTTCAGTGCCCAAAGATAAATTTCCATGACTTTTGATTCAACTCATGCATGAGATTGAAATTAACGCTGGTGAGAATATAAAAGCAGGTTTCAAGAAATGTGGAATTCTGCCTTTTGACCCAACAAAAGTGATTGAACGGGTGCCATCAGTTAATGCGAATGATGGTCCTCCACTGGCCAATGATGTAGATCACGCTCTAATCATGCTTTTGCAGGAATTGAGAGGAAGTGATCAGCCGAGATCTTCTCGAAAACGGAGAACCAGAATAAAGGTGGAACCTGGAAAAAGTGTCAGCAATGATGAGAGTGACCTTGGATCAATTTGACTTGCACAATCCATTCTTCAACATTTGGAACTCGACAGTGGTGACGATAGTGCAGACGAAGACATCTCTAGTCACAAGGAATCCTCCAATGACGCTGCCAATTGCCATGAAGATGCAACGGAAGTCATTTGCGACTTTTCTCCTTTTGAAGTTGCTCCAACAGATTTTGTGATCGTAAAATTCGACACAAACAAGCGTGTCAGAAGATATATTGGCCAAGTAGAATCTGTTCTTAGCAGTGGCGTTGTACAATTAAAATGCCTCCGCAAGCGGTTTTTGTCTTCCCTCAAGTTAATGACATTTGTGAAGTCAATCCTGTTCAAATTGAGAGGGTAATCAAACCAACCCAAATCCGAGGTCAATATAGATTTCTAGTGGATGCAACTCATTTGGAATGATTTTTGGAGTAGTTTATTACTAATTTAGTTTTTTTAATTTTTTCCAAAATTTTTTTGTAAATTTTCTGAGTTGGGCCAATAAAGTATTTTTTCATGCTATAATTATTTTTTTCCTCTCTCAACCTGGCAGTATATTCGACTATTAGTAGGAACCAGAAGGCTGAACCAGTTTTTATTTTGACTCAGGTCGAGACTATTGGTCCTTTCTACGTGTTTTTTAGGAGAAAGTGGGATATTCTTATTTGTGATTCTATTCACCCCTACTTGTGGACCAATAGGATCAGGGGTTAACTATTGATAAATCCAGGTTTGGTTTTATTGCCACTACAGTACAGTGCAGGTATTTTCTGTTAAAAAGGGCGCAAAATCACTGGTGGTAGTTATTTTATACTTTAATTTTTTAAACATCTTTTCTCAGTTTAAAAAATCCCCCCTCCCCGCCCCCAGCTTCAAATTATTTCTTAACATTTTCTTCTTGTATGTCAAAGAACGGTGTAAAAATTGGGCCTGGGGCAATGCTTAAACACTGAAGCGAAATGAAATCCTTGAAAACGGGGGGGGGGGGATTTGAAAGAAAGCCTGAAAGATTTTTAGACATTTAGCACATTTACATACAGCATCGTATTCAGAAATGAACTCTCTACATGATAATGCCAAGAGTTTATATCAAAGTATGTTGGAGAAGTGTCAGAAGTTTTGAGGATTGCAAAGTTCTTGACTCTCGCTTAACACAACTTCAAATACTGCCGCTTGTATAAGTGCAACATGAGTACCTGGTACCTATGTTTGCTCGTGCATGGATGAGGTACTTGCAGAACAATCTCACTGGAAACCCAATAGCTGAGTTTCGATGAGTTTTTCTTTTAATTCTTTATTAACACCACTACAATACATGTAAGTTTATTTCAGTTTCGATTAGTGTCGCGCCCCTTCACTGATGACGTCGGCGATACCACATTGTTATTTTTCCGGTGGAAACGACCATGTTATCATGTCCTTGATGTTCAAAAGGAATTTTAACTTCTTTTGTAGAAGAGCGCAATTGAAGCTCGCTCTGCTTATAGCCTATACGGAGATCAAGAGTGACAGTGTCTGAATTGACTGGGAGCACGAAAAACGTGAGCATGCAGAGATCTTGACGGGGTTGCGCGCCAGGAAATAGAAATAAACCCCATTTCCATTGCTGCATTGGCCCCCCGAGGCAATGCAAGTAATAATATGAAATTAAAGTTAAAAATGTTGGTACAAATTAATCGTTTTCATTTTTTCTTTCATGTAAAGAAATAATGCTAATATAATCCAATCCAAACCAATTCAATTGAATCAGTTTATTTCGATAGCCAGGAACAGTAGTCATATCAAACTTTTACAAGTGAAACATATAGTCAGCAATAAAAAATTCTTGAAGAAAAGTAATTTGTTAGTTCGAAGTTAATTTTATTACCTTCAATCTTTCTTTTATAAGAGTAGCAATAGCTTAAAAAAAACTTATCAAATTATCTTCACGAAGTGTAGAAAAGTCGAAACGCGCGGCTGTTTGATGGTAAATTACACAAAAAATATTAATATTAGGAAAATTAATCGTGACCTTATTTGAAGATGTTTTTGATGAACGTATTTCATTAAGAAAATTTTATCTTCACCAGTTAAGTTCTCAGAAGACGCAGATTTTTTACATTTTTTCCCCCAGTTTTCGAAAAATGGGGCATATCAATCAATGTGAGTCCTGGACCATTCTCTTAAGCTTCCTTTATGCTATGTAAGGTCCAAATGTAATCAAAAAAATTCTGCCGTTTTTTAAGAAATGTATTTTTAAATGTCAAAATGTTGCCACAATTTCGCAAAAAATATTCTATTTTCGAAAAATTGAACATGTCAGTATTTAAAGAAGTTTTTGATAAACACGTTTCACTGAGAAAATAATATCTTCATAATTGAGTTTGTAGGAAGACGGCGAAAAAAATTTGAATTTTTGCAATTTTCAGTAATCAAGCATTTCAACGAACATGAGGCCTGCACTCTAGGTCCGACACGCTTTCCCAGTTGAAAATTGAATCAAAATTGTTGATGCCGTTTTTTGAGAAAAAAGTTGTGTAAACAAAATTAAAAATTGCCTATATTTCACACAAATTTATGCGAAAAGTATTCAAATTTTCGAAAAATTGTATTTGACCTTATTTCAAAATCTATCTTTAAGGAACAGATTTCATTAAGGGAAAAATTCAGTCTTTATAATTATAGATTTGGCAAGACGCCGAAAAATGTTGAACTTTTGCAATGATAAAAAATGAGGGTTTTCAACGAATTTGAGACCTACACTATTCTCTGAAACGGCCTCTCAAAATTAAAATATCGTTTTCAAATTTAATGGGCCGCGACGTCGCCAGATCGTTTAAGGAATATCAATTTTCAGGAAAATTGGCTGAATTGTTTAGCCGCTAGCGTTTACTGACGGACGGACGTTTTGCCGGCAATCGTGTTTTCGGTATCAAGCACCCACAAAACATGGATTCTGACTACACCACGTGTTAGAAGATTTCTTTTCTAAATTTAGCAACAGGATTTAACATTTTCGTTACTAGAGCCCGGCAATAAGAGTTTTTTTCTGACGAAAATTCGCCGCTTTTTCCCGCAGTATTACGTAACTTTCACTCTTCTATGTAACCCGTAGAAGGTAAAAATATGTTGTAATGTGCGAAAAAGAATCTGGAAAATTTATATTCTCGGATTTGGAAAACTGGGAAAAAAACATTGAATTCCAAAAAGCTAGATCGCTGGTCACCCTGTGAAATTTAGTGTACGACCCCGCGTACCCCAGAACAAAAATTACATTAACCCTCTGCTGTCCAATTTCTTTATTTTGGTGTCAAAAGAAATTTATATTTGCGAAAACTTTTACATTACTGCCTGAAACGCTAGACACACAAACATAGAAACTTTTTTATTAATTTGAATATTTCAAAACTGCTTTGTTACTTTGAAGTAACATTGGGCGGTTGTGTCAAGTATTGCTTTTGGGAACATTTTCTTTAGGTCAAGATACATATATAGAAAGTAAGTGTTTTTTAAAAATTCATATTTTAGTTTAGAAATCGTTTATTAGTAAAATGGTCAAACTGTGTAAAATGCTCATCACTGCCCAAAATAAATATTTTTCTCTTGTAAACAAAATTATTAAAGTCAGATAATAACAACTCGTAAAATATATTTTGTGTGAAATTAAATAAAGCACTTGGAAGGGAGCGTGAAGAAGAGATGAACGCCATATTTGGAATATTTTACTTTTGGGAATAGGTTTCTTGCAGTGACTTCAGAAAATTGCGGGCAGTGGCCTATCTCGTCCCTCCTTATTACTTTCTCGTCTACATACGTATATACGGGAGTAATATTCGCAGTAAAGAGAAAATTAAGTAATGCTGCGGAATATCGATTTCGTGGTTTCAACGGAAATGCACGTTTTGGCCACCCCTGATACCGAAAAAAAAATTTTCTTCTTTCTTCAAAACGTCCGTCTGTGAACTCTACTAGCGCCTAAACAACACGTACGATCTTTTCCAAATTGAAGAACCCCTGTCCATCTGGCTCTCGTTGAAGGTTTGAAATTTTGAAAAGCATTCTTTAAAATTAAAACGTAGCCCCCGGACGTTTTCAAAACTTTCTCAAAAACGGCTCCAAGTTTTTTTCTTTAAATTTCTTGTAAGAATTGTAACAGACGCTTATAATGGTAACAAAGGACCGATTTTCACGGTTAACGGAATTTTCGAAAATTGCAGAATGTTTCCATTTTTCGGCGTCATCCTACAACTTAAAATTAAAGATACAGATATTTCCTCAAATGGATTTTTTGACCTTTTTGTTATTAAAGGTCGCATTAACATCTAGGTCATTAGCGACCACTATTGGAGTGAAGGTTATGGTAACTATGAAGGTGAAACGAAATGGTGATGATAAGGGTTGAAAGGACGAACACAAAGACATCCATGCCCGAGGCGGGACTCGAACCCGCGACCCTTCGGTCCGAGATCACTACGACACTACTGCCTTAGCGATCTCGGCCACCGGACCGACAAATGAAACTTGTTGCCCGTAAATAGTTCTTTCATGAAGGTCATGTAGACTGATCATTTGAGTAGTTTTCGTGCATTAGTGCGTGAAATTGCAATTAAAAAAAATATCAAGATTTTCTCAAAAACTACTCCAATTTTTTTCTTTAAACTTTTGGTAGGGTATTGTCAAACAAATTTTTTTCTTTTATTTTTTTTCAAAAATTACAAAAATTAAATTTTTACTTTCTCATATACGGAGTAATGTGCGTAGTATGGAGAAAGTTATTTAATGCTGCGCGAAAAAACGACGCATTTTCGGCAGGTAAAAATTCATTACCGGTTAACTCTGAATTTTCGAAAATTGTATAAGTGTGAATTTTTTCCGCCATCTTCCTACAACTACAAAATTGAAGACATGATTTATTCCTTTAAATTAAATTTTTTGTGCATAAATAGTTCTTTCATTTAGGTCATATAGATTTTTTTTGGAAATTTTAGTAGTTTTCGGGCACTGGTGCCTGCAATAATTGCAATTTTAAAAAATAACAAAAGCAAGATTTTCTAAAAAACGGCTCCAAAGCTTTTCTTTAAATTTTGTGTAAGGTTAGTGCCAAACGAACCCTATGCCGTGACTTAAACACTGTATTCTTTTGTTTTTTCAAAAACTTCAAAATTAACTTTTTTGTACTTGTCTCTCACGTCTGTAAAAGGCAATTTCTTCACAATATTATATTTATGAGCACATGTACTTAAAATAATATCAAATAAAGTTTCTCGAAAACTCAACAGTTTTCTGTACAAATGAGCACAAAATTCGGCATTTTCAGACATGCTTAAACACCATTTTCTCAAAAATGGCTGCAAGTTTTTTCTTAACATTTTTCTAATAGATTCTGCTAATTGCACTATTTATTAAGACGTAATGTTCATTTTGTTGTATTCCAATATTTATTCAAAAATTACACAAATGTAATTTTCTTGAAATACCTCTCATGCCGTTAATGACATTTCCATTGATTTGTGTGCATTATTACATTTTTGTAAGTGGAAGCGCTTTAAACGACTTCAAATGAAGTTCATCGAAAACTCAATAGATTCCTGTGAAAAAGAGCTTAAATTTCTCATTTACAGTAATGCTTAATGACATTTCCTTAATCGCCATTTTCTTAAAAGCGACTACGAATTTTTTAGTGAAAACTTCTATTTAGGACGAGTTTTTACTCTTCTTTAATATTCTTGAAGTAATGATTCAATTGTACTACTAGGAATGCAAAACGTTGAGAAATTGTCAAAAAATGTACTTTGAACGACGGTGGATGGCAACTGGCCAGAGAATGGAGCAAGATCTTAAAGCCAGACCACCCCAAGGAAATTAGAAAAATCTGGTACGAGAAAGTCTTTGCCATTATGTTGCACCTCTAGTTTTGACTTGTCTTTCATGTCGGTAATATTTACATTAGAGGCGATTTCTTCACATTATTAGATATATGAATACATGTACTTTAAATAATGTCAAATAAAGTTTCTCGAAAACAACAGTTTTCTGTGAAAACCAGCTTCAAATTCCGAATTTTCAGAAACGCTGAAACGCGATTTTTGAAAAATGACTCCAAATTTTTCAATCGATAATGCTAATTGCACTGTTAAATATGGCGTTAACTTCATTTTGGTATATTCTTTTGTTTTTTCAAATATTAGACAAATGTAATTTTTGGCATCTCTCACGGCTTTAATATGAACATTTCCATCGATTTGTACATTATTACTTGGGGGCGGATTTTGATGATCTAAAACATGGCCAGTTGAACAACTGAAGCTCTTGGATATGTTACTGATGTAAGAGGTTTCTTCCTTCTCAAGTGAAATCAGCTTGCAAATGTTTGGGTTGGACTGTTCTTTACAAACAAAATCTCTGCTTTTGTTCATCGCGAAATCGACCGAAGTGACAACGGCGACGATAGGCGACACAGAAACCTTATAGCGTTTTCCATTCGTTGCACTGAAACACTAGTGCAGGGCAAAAACGTCATCGCTCAGCGACAGTGCTGCTCCACACGCGTGAAGGGCAGTTACGAAATTCCGGAATTTAGTCAGTGCGTGTGCGCTACGCAGTGAGATTATAGATAGCTGTTCTTGGTCTGTCACACTGATGGAACTCCAAAAATAATAATTTTGAATAATAATTTTAAATAATAATTTTGTTATAATTTTTATGAAGTCTCTTGGTAATTCTTACTTCTTAATTCATAAATTATGAACGTGTGATTCCTTTATTTAAAAACTACGAAAACTTCAAATGCGTATATGTCGAAATTTCATTTTTCGTGATTTGCCAGTGATCAATATAGTACACAAGATTTTGAATCGAAAGACTTCTGCAGTATTCTTTGGTTATGGAAAACCATAATAGTAGTTTATGCAATTGGTTATATTAAGCGTTATTGCATGAGTACATGTTTTGAAAACGAGCGACGTTAGGAGCGAGTTTTCAAATTTGTACGAATGCAATAAAGCAACATTACAAACGAGTTGCATACGCTATTTTTTGTATAACAGCATTATAAATTTACAAGAGAATCAAACTTAATTTCGCGAAACAACTTTCTTCTGAGGTCTCGGGTGCTTGACATCCAACGCCCTCTAGAAATCAAATTCAAGATGTCATTGTTGACATCCGTGCGAGAAAACGATGGTCGGCTGTTCCGTCTTCTTCTACCTCCCCACGATTCTCTCGCTACTATTGGCTGAATGTGTGATGACGTCATGTCGCGTTTAATAATGGCGATGACGTCATGTAGCGTGCGATAAAATACTGAATTATGC